>JABVZY010000267.1:1516232-1539184 GCA_020883555.1 Drosophila nannoptera
ATCCACTACGTATATGCCCAAAGCTGGCAGCAAGTTCAAAGCACGCTACGTAGCAGACCAAGACAAACTCGACGATGAGTTGAATCTTGTAGCAAATTGAATTGTCGTTGTTGTTGCTGCGGCTGCTGTTGTTGCTGCATGAATCACGTGACCATGACCACCATGCAATGCCCAAGTAAGAACAACAAAAGAGCCAGACCTATAGCTGTCTCACTTAAGCCGCTCCCGTCCGGCCTCCTCTGTGCCCGCTGTATATGGCCGAGACGCAACTTGAACTTCACTTAAAAGATCATTTACTTTCATTGAGACGGCGGAACTTGTCGCTGCGTGTAACAAGTGTAAACTTGGTCTAATAACTGCCCATTAACAGAGAAGTCAGATTAAGCGTGAAAGAAGAATGCAGCGGTCCGGCTTCGGCCGAAATTGCTCTGCCTCCAAGCGCTTCGCTTTTAGAGGCGTCTGCACTCACCTTATTTGGCCTACGACGCTTTCGCTCAGTCGCAGTTGCAGCTGCCGCAGCTGGTGCAGCCTTTGACGCTGTGATTGGCGAGCAGGACGAGGCGGTCTCTTCTTCAACCTGCAGCTTGACTTCCTGGCGATCTGTGTAAATAGAAGTGTTGGAATTATCTAAGTAGTAGATGGAGCCTTCCAGGGATTGCAAGCTCTACTGGGAGTACTCACATTTCATTTCGATTTCCTCATCATCCAGCAGCAATGAGACGACTTCTTTGGGCTTGAGTGTGTCGGGCTTGAAGTTGCCGCCACTTATGACCATCCGTTGTATCTGAAAGGCATAGAAGTAATTACATTAAGTAATATGTAAAATGAATCGAATCACGTAAAAGCGAATAGCGCCGAGTCTTACGCCTAGCTTCCGTTCCGGCGGCCTCAGCACTTTAATATGATAATCGAGAGTCGAGCAATTAAACTAATAAATGCAGAAGGAACGCAGCCTGAATGGGTTTGGGCTGCTTCATGAAGATCTTAAAGGCGTAACCGAAATGTCGCCTAACCAATTGTATAATTAATTTCCGGTATCGGCTTACTTCAGCCTTTATATCTCGGCCCAACAATGCACGTCGTGTACAAGTGTTTCATGCGTGCGGCTCGAGTTTCATTCAGCATTTTGAATGAGGCGCAACAATGCCCCATGGAACATCCAATCGGGCAGGGGGTTAGAGTCCAAGCACGTGCCTAATATATGACATGGCGTAAGCAGAAACTTCAAGCGGTTTCTTTTTGTTCCGATTTGTGTATTGGGTTCTGCGGTTTCCCGGCCCAAAGTGATTCTCTTACCTCGCTCTTTTCGCGCGCCCGCTGCAGAATTCGCTCCTCGATGGTCCCCTTACAGATCAGCCTGTAGACTGTCACCTGTTTCGTCTGGCCGAGACGATGGGCTCGATCCATGGCCTGTTGGTCGACGGTGGGATTCCAATCTGAATCGTAGAAGATAACCTGCGGATGAATGAGACTGAGTTCAGTAAAATCGCCTAAGCTTCGCTTCCCGATAATCGTGATTCTGAAGAAAAATGGGGCTGTAAAGGGGTATGCAAATAATAGATACACATCCTTCGGTGCCACTTTGATGGCTCGCATCTCCCTGCCTTGCATATTGATGAGGTTTTCGGCTATTCAATAATGAGTTGGTTCAATAGATATCCTGCTTTCGGCTATTGAGAACAGACAACACTCGTTTCGCTCAAGACGTGTGCAGCGTGCAACCGAGCTGCGACCCGCCAGAAGGGTTGCTTTCAAAGGCCACATCCGGAAGTGTTGGAACTAATCATATTGAACGCGATTTGGAACACGTGCAGCAGAGTGCTCTTATATTCCATTTTTAGTCCCAAATGTTCCATTTCCGCTTCATAGATGCAGCATGGCTTACATCAAGGTAATAAGAGACTTTCTTAAAACTTCGTCAGGACTCGCTCCTCGCATGGAGGATATATCACAATAGACTCGATTGGCTTACATCATTTAATTGCACAATTTTCCATTGCAATTCAAGCAAATCCCATATTTGAACCCCCTTCAGAATCCTAGTTGCGACACGCACCCATTTGCACCGTAGACTCAAACCAAACAGCATAGAATTAAGACCAGCTTGCCCTTGATGGATTTTCAAGTTGAATTGATATAACACCGTTGGTAATCGGCTTGACATGGATTTTCAACAAGTTTTAATTAGCAACTTACTGTGCGATAGTTTTTACGCACAACTCGCCCTAGTTAATGGTGTGATAAGCTTCGCCAATCGGCCAAGCAGCCTGTAATAAAAGTACTTGAAATGCATAATACCCTTCAGTAGGAATGGAATTCTCCACAATGAAACACCTTCTTCCAATCACTCTTTGCCTACTCGCATTAGACTGGGCCCAAGCTAATGAGACCATATTCGAGCGGACGTTCAAGAAACTGCACGAAGAGCCTCCTCTTCCAGGCAATCAGAATCGCGCGGATGAGGTTCAAACACTGTGGATCGAACAGAAGTTGGACCACTTCGATGAAGCCGAGACACGAACCTGGCAAATGGCATGTACCGCATGTTATGTAATCGCACTGCTCCGATTTCATTTAAAGTTCTTTCACACAGCGATACATGCTGAACGATGTTTTCTTCAAAGCCGGAGGTCCCATGTTCATTTTCCTGGGCGGCGAATGGGAAATATCAGCGGGCCGGATCACAGCCGGCCACATGTACGACATGGCCAAGGAGCATGACGGTCTCTTGGCCTACACGGAGCATCGATACTACGGCGAGAGCCACCCACTGCCGTGTGAAAGATCTGAATGCCTCATAGAATTTCTCTGACTATTAACTTTTCCAGAGATCTCTCCAACGAGAACCTCAAATTCTTGCACGTGAAGCAAGCCCTGGCGGACGTGGCTCACTTCATAACCACACTGAAGGCCACCTATGAGGGTCTGAGTGATGCCAAAGTGATCATCGTTGGAGGATCCTATTCGGCCACCATGGTTACCTGGTTCAAGAAGACGTATCCCGATTTGGTAGTTGGAGGCTGGGCATCGAGTGCCCCGCTGTTAGCCAAAGTTAACTTTGTGGGTAAGTCCTTCCCGCTTTCAAATTATTTTAAGGCTTACCAATTACATTTCCTTAGAGTACAAAGAGGTAACTGGACAATCCATTACTCTAATGGGTGGCTCTGACTGTTATACCCGCATCGAGAACGGAATCGCCGAGCTGGAATCGATGTTTGCCAGCAAGCGGGCCGCCGAGGTCAAGGCTTTGCTCCAGATCTGCGATTCCTTCGATGTGTACAGCGATCTAGACGTATGGAACCTCTTCGGTGAAATCTCAGACGTATTTGCTGGTCTCGTACAGACACATAAGTAAGCTTTAGTAATACCCAGCTCCAACGCATTGTCATTGGCTATCATCTACTCCGCAGTTCAGGAAATATTGAAGGGGCCTGCGCCAAGATCATGGCCGAAAGCTCCGATCTCATTGGAGTCAGCAAGTATTTGCTCAGTGAATTTGGAAATGGCAATTCGCCGTGCCACGACCTCAGCTACAAGGCCATGATCGAGGTCCTTACTGAGTCGAGATACACAAGAAGCAGTGGCAAGTGATTCGACTTCGATTGAATATATGGGTTTATGATTAACTTATGGATTTACAGCACGTCAATGGATATATCAGACGTGTAACGAGTACGGCTGGTATCAGACCTCAGGCTCCGCTGGTCAACCATTCGGCACCAAATTTCCGGTCACATTCTATACTACGATGTGCGCCGATCTCTTTGGCCCGCAGTACAGCAACTCCTTTATCGAGAGCCGAGCGGCTGAGACGAATTCGTATTTTGGTGGCTTAACGCCGAATGTGGAAAATGTTTACATCACCCATGGCCAGCTGGATCCCTGGCGTGCGATGGGCATACAGGACGAGTCCCAGGCGACCATTATACCAAGTATATTGACAAGCTAAGATCACGAATCGTAGACAACTCCTAAATACTTCTAATTCGCAGAATATGCACACTGCAAGGACTTCGGATCGATAGATGCAAATGATACCGACGAGATGAAGGCCTCGAAGCAGCGGGTGGCCGAGCTCGTTCGGGAATGGCTTAAATGAGAAACTAGCTAATTGGATCATTGATCGATCAATCGGTTCAATTAATATTACTGTTATTACTATCATGATTTATATCTAGTCTTATGGAATAAAGATCGGCCTGGCTTATCGATGAACTCATTCATTCTGCCTGATAAGCAGACAACGAGAGGCGCAAAGCTTCTTGAGCTGGTAGAAGGCTTCAGGGTATTGAGCTCCGTAAAGTTTTATGCGAAAGATTAAGAACTATTTACAATCCAATATGCGATTGTTTGCTGATAATTCTCCAATTAATTGAATGATTAGATTGCTAATCGAACCAAGCAACGAGTGCCAAGAGTTCTCTATTTGTAGTCTTAGTTCTCAGTTGAAGCTCCACGATGACACGCTACATGCTCGTCGCCACTCTAGGCCTGCTGGCGTTGGGCCTGGCCGATGCGGGGGAAAGTATATTCGAACGGACATTCAAGCAGCTCCATGGAGAACCGCCCATTTCCGGCGCCCAAAACCGAGCAGATGAAGTTCAAACACTGTGGATCGAACAGAAGCTGGACCACTTCGATGAAGCCGAGACACGAACCTGGCAAATGGCATGTACCGCATGTTACGTAATCGCACTGCTCCAATTTCATTGAACCTTTTTCCACATAGCGATACATGCTGAACGATGTTTTCTTCAAAGCCGGAGGTCCCATGTTCATTTTCCTCGGCGGCGAATGGGAAATATCAACGGGCCGGATCACAGCCGGCCACATGTACGACATGGCCAAGGAGCATGACGGTCTCTTGGCCTACACAGAGCATCGATACTACGGCGAGAGCCACCCACTGCCGTGAGTAGTCATCGAAAGGATGTCCAGTCGAATTATTCTAGATTTCAACTCCATTCAGTGATCTCTCCAACGAGAACCTCAAATACTTGCACGTGAAGCAAGCCCTGGCGGACGTGGCTCACTTCATAACCACACTGAAGGCCACCTATGAGGGTCTGAGTGATTCCAAAGTGATCATCGTTGGAGGATCCTACTCGGCCACCATGGTTACCTGGTTCAAGAAGACGTATCCCGATTTGGTAGTAGGAGGCTGGGCATCGAGTGCCCCGCTGATTGCCAAAGTGAACTTCTTTGGTAAAATTTAATGCTCGAAATTCCCTACTCGATCCATTACAAACTTCGATCCCACTGCTCGTTCAGAATACAAGGAGGTAATGGGCCAGTCCATAAACCTAATGGGAGGCGCAGCCTGTTACAAGCGCATCGAAAACGGAATCGCCGAGCTGGAAGCCCTCTTCGCTAAGAAACGCGGGGCCGAGGTCAAGGCTCTGCTGAAGCTCTGCGAGCCCTTCGACGTAAACAGCGATTTGGACATATGGACGCTCTTCAACGAGATCTCCGAAGTGTTTGCCAATGTTGTTCAGGGACACTAGTAAGTCCAGCTGAATCACAGAGTCAAGCGGCCTTTTTATATCTATCTTCCAACAGTGCTGGCCGCATCGAAGGCGTGTGCGAGAAGATCTTGGCGGGAAGCTCGGATCTTATTGGCGTGAGCAGCTATCTGCTGAGTGAATTCGGAACAGGATCATGCAATGACCTGAGCTACAACGCTATCACTAGCGCGCTTCTGGAGTCAAGGTACAAAGGATCCATGAGTAAGTAGGGGGCATCTGGTGTCTCGAGGGATTGGATGAACAGACTTCTGCCTGGAATTGCAGTGCGTCAATGGATCTATCAGACATGTAACGAGTACGGCTGGTATCAAACATCGACTTCGTCGGCCCAGCCTTTCGGCACAAAGTTCCCCGTCACGCTGTTCACCACAATGTGCGCCGACCTCTATGGAGCTCAGTATAGCAACTCCTTCATAGAAAACCGAGTCAAAGAAACTAATGAATATTTCGGTGGACTGGAGCCGAATGTGGAAAATGTGTACCTTACGCACGGCCAACTGGATCCCTGGCGTGCGATGGGCATACAGGACAATGAACAGGCCACCATAATACCAGGTGAGCCCGACTCCCCCAGCTTGCTCGAAATCCCTTAATAATATCCTCTTCCAGAGAGTGCCCATTGCGCGGACCTTGGATCGATCGATGACAAAGATAGCGCCGACATGCGTGCCTCCAAGGAGCGCATTGCCGAACTGGTCCGCGACTGGCTCAACTGAGGCTGATAAGAACCAATAAAATAGCTACAACAGTATTCGATAGTTGCAATAAATTCCAATTTACGCCATTCGAAATCTTGCTCCGATTTCAGTAAATTCGGCTTCAGAACCTAGAACACACCTTGGGCATAATAAATTAGTGACATGGCTTCCGTTGCTGGAAATCCCATCTTATCGCATTGAAACGCCACTTCATGCTCCTTATCAACTGTACTGGCTTCTATCTCGATTGCGAATTAATAAAAACTGAACCACGCGTGTGGAACACATAAAACTAGAACGTCATCCATTTGGGAATTTCAATCGCCAACATGCTCGTTGTGCAGTTAGTCAGCCTTACGCTCGTGGCTCTGGCCAGTCGGGCCTTCAGCCTGGAGGGCGACAAAGATGTGCCCGTATTCGTGAAGACTCTTAAGCAAATGCATCGAGGGCCGCCTTTGCGCTCGGGCTCGGCGCCAAGGGACACGAAGGGCGATGAAAAATGGATTACACAACCAGTCGATCACTTCGATGACAGCAATCAGGCGACTTACGAAATGGTATAGACTCAAGTTGAGTTAAAGTTGAATTTAAGCAAGAATCTGTGCCTTTTTAGCGCTACTTCGTCAACGACGAATTCCAAACGGATGGCAGCCCCATCTTCATCTTCTTGGGCGGAGAGTGGGAAGCCACCACAGGCATGTTGAACGTGGGCCATTGGTACGACATGGCTAAGGAGCACAGCGGCGTGATGATCTACACCGAGCACCGATACTACGGCCAGAGTATTCCCACAGAGTATGTGAATTAGTAAGGGATAACCTCATGCTCATATATGCTCATTATGTCCTGCAGGACAATGTCCGTGGAGAACTTGCAGTACTTGCACGTCAAGCAGGCGCTCGCCGATGTGGCCCATCTGATTGAGACTTTGAAGGCGGAGAACGCACAGCTGAACAACTCGAAGGTCGTGCTGGCCGGCGGCTCCTACTCGGCCACGATGGTCGTGTGGTTCAAGAAGCTCTACCCTGACCTGGTGGTTGGTGGCTGGGCCTCGAGTGCACCGCTGCACGCCAAGGTCGACTTCTTCGAGTACAAGGAGGTGACGGGCCGAGCTTTCCGAGAGCTGGGCGGCCAGAAGTGCTACGATCGCATTCAAAAGGGCATCGCCGAGCTGGAGTCCATGTTCGACAAGAAGCGCGCAGCCGAAGCACGGGCTATGCTGCGTCTGTGCAACAGTTTCGATCATGAGAACGATCTGGATCTGTGGAGCTTGTTCGGCAGCATTTCCAATGTCTTCGCCAGCATCGCTCAGTATCAACAGTAGGTCAGGCATACGCATGCGAAATCCCAAATAACTGATTGTCATTGTCAACTTCAGGCCGGGTCAAATCGAGTACTATTGCGACTATCTGCTAAGCTTCAATGATGATGCCACAGCTGTGGCCAACTTTGCCTATTGGGCGTGGAACTATCCGACTTGCGTTGACGCGAGCTACCAGGAAACGGTCGACTATTATCTTTGGGGCGAAACCAATTTCGACTCGTGTAAGTTAAAGCTCCTGCTTAATGCTAGCCATGATCACGATATATATTGGTAAACCACAGCCCGACCCTGGTATTATCAGACCTGTAACGAGTACGGCTGGTATCAGTCCTCGCGCTCAAGCGAACAGCCCTTCGGTACCAAATTTCCAGCCACTTTGTATATTGAACTGTGCAAGGACATTTTCGGCCCCAAGTTTGGCAACCAGCAGATCGAAGCGAACACTGCCAAGACCAACGAGGACTTTGGCGGCCTGCAGCCCGAGGTCGAGAATGTGTTCATGACACACGGAGATCTGGATCCCTGGAGTGCCATTGGTCTCGATACCGCCAGGGGTGCCACAGTCGTCCCACAGGCCTCTCACTGTGCTGACTTCGACTCCATCAGCAGCAACGACAGCGCTGAAATGCGAGCTGCCAAGGAGCGTATCGCTGAGCTAATTCGCGAATGGTTGGCCTAGCATTAGATAGAAAACTTTCAATCAAAATGTTTATAAAATTTAACAAAAATTGCGAGTTCGTGTACATTATCATCGGGTGAAATGTCTATAGATCATCAATTGAGAACGGGAATCTCTAAAGTGGGCATTACAGGTTTTATCGCCAAGAGGTAAGTCCGTAATTGTAAGCCTCGAAAGCCATTCAAATGGAGCAGTATAACAAGGGAGATCTATAAGAGAGATATCCTACTAAATCAACTTGTGATTTGCAAATCGAAATGCAGAGAGTGAAGCTTCTCTTTCTAGTTGAATCGAGATCATTAAATGTCTCCTTATAAATAAAATATCGACTGCATAGATGTACAGATTATCTCCTATACGTTTGAGTAGCTTTAAGAATTGGTAAAAGCTTACATCATGGCTGGTTAATCTTGCAAGTAAAATAATTAAAGCTAATTATAGGTGAAGTTGTTATCAAGAGGATAAGTGGATTAAAGTGGGGAAGCAATCGACAATTTGCGACCTACCTAACAAAGTGCAGAGCCCCCAAGCGCGCCCTCGCACATACCTTGGCCTAGCACAGATATATATATATAATAGATAAGAGATATTTATGGATCCTCCCCTCTAAGATTGGTTGAACTTGAAGTTTCAGGAGCTGTTCCTAAGTGGTTCAAAGCGTGATTGACTGAACTTGATTTACAACAGCTCAAATCGATTTTGATGTGTCCAGTGATAACGATTAGTTCGATTAAGCTGCATGTTAGATAAGATTCAAAGTTTTGCCAATTTCGAAAGCAACGGCTACATTTAATGTCGTGAATACGAAATTAATACACTTATGGATAGACATATTGGTCATTAATTCATCCAATGAAATCGAATTCCATACGCATGCATAATGAAATAATCCACTTTCGGAAACGTGTTGAGCATAATGAATCAATACAAGATGATTTCGAAAATATCATAAATATAAATGCTGAACTGAAGCATACAGCGCATGATAATGACCACTGCGATGGAATGTTGCTTATGAGTTGTAGATAGAACGATTAGCCAGTTGATATTAAATTACTTTTAATATACACAAGGAATTTACTCAATGAGCTGGTCCCCATATCTAGTTCCTCCTGTTCTCCGACTACTGCATGCGCTTTGAAAAGCCGCGCCGAGAATCGATACCCACGTCATGCCGAGATGCCAGGGAATTAGTCAGCATCGAGTTGGGCGAACAATTTCAGCCCTGAGAACCAAACAATGAAATGGACGAGAACACAAATGCCAAATTACTTGGCGGCCAGCGCGAATAACAAATCAAAATCAGTGACAAAATGATTTAAGAACCAAGTGAAAAAGTTCACACGAAACCGAGCGCCCAAAGCCAGACTCAGAGTCAGAGCCAGAAATAAAGTCGACCTACACACACACACACACACACACATGCAGCAGCAGCGCATCCTTTTGGCTGAGAATTCGCGGTGGCTGCCTTGGCAGTGGCATTGTTGCGATAAAGATCAGAATGTGTAAATCATGGCGAAAGAGAGCCGGATCGATGGCGATGCCAACGCCGACGGCGACACCGCCATCGATTGCGCATTGCATAAACAAGTAGTTGAGCAAATGGCAACAAGTATCGTCAACAAGAAGCAGCCCTTTTATTTATCGCCCACATATAAATTCGCCAAGTGCCAATTCAGCCGATGCACAAGGAGTGTAACTTAGAATTGTGCACGTTGTCATAGATCTTGACAATGTCGGAATCCTCTTGCAGCTCCATAAGGAACTGTGAATAGCGCTGCATCTGCGCCGACGAGAGTTTCACCAGCTGATCAATGGCAGAGTAGCCGACTTCTGTGAAAAGCGGGTTGTATCCCAGTCTCCTGAGCTCGCCGGCCACTTCTGGTATATTTTCGGGCTTGCATCTGAAGCATACCGCGCCCATCTCAATGCTTATTATCCTGCAGTCCTCAGCTTTGCAAGAGATTGCCACCTGTTGCAACTCCTCCTCCAGGTTGGTGAAATCTCTCACATTACTACAGTTCATAAGCACATGAATGAGACCCTTTTGCCTAAAAACAATCTTCTCACTGAGCACAGATCGAAAACGCGACTTATATTTCTGCAGTACTGCCGCCATTCGCTGCTTCAATGCCCCAAAATTCGCCGTGCGCACCTGACACACCAATGCAACCTCTTGTTCCTTGTAGTTGATATGAAGCACAACATTTTCCTTCTGCCCTGGCGAGTCTTCTAGTTCGCACAGCTTGATATCCTTCGGGGCATTTCTGTTCTTGTTTTTCTTTTTCGAAGAGGCTTGCATGGCACCCAATCCATTATATTTCTGTGATTCGAAATCAGCGTTAAGACGGTCTAACCTCGGTGAGCTCATTATAGAAATATATTCCAAAGAAGCGTAATAAGGTACAAGTAATTTTGTGTCGCTCGAAATATGTAAATAATTTCCAGCTGGTGAAATGTAATAGGTATTTTTGTAATTATATTCTTTCGATTCCCTTGCAAGAGCAAATTGACAAACGATTCAAAGCTTAAACGGGGACTGAGTGATTCCGAACATGCACCGACTGAGGCTAGTCTAGTCTCTTTGAACATAACTTTTGAGCACATTAACTCAGGAATAAGTGGACTAAGGGCCAAGTAGTTTCAAATTTTATAGCTAAGATTGTCCACTTACCGTATCAGCTGCAGTCAAGTTAATCCCTAGGCCGCCAGCGCGCGTGGATAGCAGAAATACGAATATATCGGCTCGGCTTTGAAAGTCCGCCACCATGTCGCGACGAGCTGATATTTTACTAGAGCCATCCAGTCGCATATAGCGATGCTTGCGATGCCACATGTATTCCTGAAAATTATATCAATTATAAGGGTTGACTTCACGTAATGTTCCAATTATAGCATTCACCTCTAATAGATCTATCATTTTGGTCATCTGTGAGTAGATCAGAACTCGATGACCTTCGGCTTTGAGGCGTGTGAGTAGGCTATCCAATACAAACAGCTTGCCTGCGTCTGTTATAAGTGTCTCCTTATCAGGTACGACAATCGATGACCAGCCATTAATCGGCTTGCAGAGCTCTAGGCCAGTGGTCAAAAGCTCCCGACCCAAGGAGTTTTCACACTGCAGGTGACGTATTTGCGTCCAAGCGGCGGCTCGACTTTCACAGCTATTATGAAAAAGATTCCACGACTTTGTGAACTGTACATATTATTAAAGGTGGAAGCGCATATACTCACTATAAATGCCGATCGACAGCCTGTACTCGCTGACCAAGCCCGTATAGAAAACGAGGCATTTGCAGCGGCTCGCATTGATAGCGTTGCGGTTTCCGTGGCCGATGCGGGAATTCGGGGAGTAAATGCAATGTGGTCAGCTTGACATCACTTTTGGCGTTCGATTTAGTTGGCACCTCCACAGATTCCATCTCTAGCTCTTGCTTTATGAGCTGCTCACTCTTCACTTGTTGCGGGCCATTGCATTCGATAAGCTCTTCAATGAGCTTGGTTTTTTGTGTAAGTATTTTAGATCGAGTCACGCGATGCTCTATAGTTTCCTGCATATTGACAGTGATGTAATCGCCAAAGGCATATACACTACTCTCACGAGATGTCTGCAAAAAGAAGAATATTAACTTAGACCTGAAGGAGTTGAGTCTCAAATAAATTCGTAGAATTGTACCACTGCAGTAAAGATGAATTTCCTAAGCACACTATTCGCTAGCATATAATCCGGCACGAGATTCCGTTCTAGAGCTGGCTCTAATAGCTGGTAGCGAGGAAACCTTTGATCGGGCCACCACTGTCGTCGATAAGCCAGCAGTGGTAGCTTGGCAAGTACGCGACGATAGTGCAAGAAGCTAAACAAAAAGACAATGAAAAGGAGTTAATTATGGATGAACAAACGCTAAGAGACTGATATTTACAAATCAATTAGACCATGCCAGGTAACATCCTCCATATCAGACAAGGATAGGTCACAGAGGCGGGTGAAAGCGAAGCAGTTGCTGGCGTGAACATCATCAAAGAGAGATTGTTGCATGTACGCCGCCTTGAAAATATTAAAACTATAGAAACAATATATTACTTTTTGAGCAACAACTAGTAAAACACGAAATAATATTTACCGGTTATACAAAATGTGCCTGCGACTAGGTAACGCGCTCTGAAGCAGTCCGTCATTAAATACCAATCGCGGTAGAACATACTCAGCACAACGCATGCTGAAAGGACTCTTCGCATCTCGCCGCTCGAAAAGTTCCGGATGATTGCAGACCTTACGGAACTGCATAACCAGATTCATGAGATTTGAGGTGAAGTTGCGATCTAAAATCGAGCCGTCTGTTGATGCCGAGCTAGCGGAGCCGCCATTGGCAACGTGCAAGAGATCTTCAATGCGAATTTTCTGCTTAAGAGCTCTATATAGTAATTTCTGACGTATGGTGAGTGGACAATATACCATTATCTCAATCTTATCTGACAATTCATTCTCCACATCTTTTTTTATTCGCCGCAACATAAAGGGCTTCAATATCATGTGAAGACGGGAGATTTGTCGCTCGTCTATGCCTGTTTTGTTCTCTGCATGCGACTCAATGTCCTTTGAAAACCATTCGTTAAACTCGTCATGTGAATCAAATAATGTTGGCATTATAAAGTGCAGCAACGCCCAAAGCTCTGCCATACTGTTTTGTATGGGTGTGCCACTCAGCAGTAAGCGATTCCGACAATTAAACCCTAGCAAAAGCTTCCAGCGTTGTGAAGCTGCGCTTTTTATTGCTTGCGCTTCATCCAGGACCATGTACTGCCACTTAATCCGATTGAAATACTTATAGTCGCTGACAACCAGCTGATACGAGGTGATCACCACATGGAAACTTGCCTCACGTGTATGCAGATGCTTCTGTTCCCAGAACTGACGCAAAATTTTTCGTTCATTTGGTGAGCCCCAGTAGGGTACTACATTGAAGTCAGGGACGAATCGTGCCATCTCCTGCTGCCAGTTGTGGAGAGTTGAGGCGGGCGAAATTACCAAAAATGGACCCCACACGCCATAATGCTCCGCGATGTGACATAAGAATGCAATCGATTGCACAGTTTTGCCCAGACCCATTTCGTCGGCTAATATGCCACTGATGCCCTGATCGTATATATTAGCTAGCCATGTCATGCCCTTAATCTGATAGCCCTTTAGTGTGCCCTTGAACATAGTTGGCTGTGGCAAGTCCTTCATTTGCTCATTCTCTGGATGTGGTTGATCTAGTTCCTGTAGCTGTTCCAATATCTGTTCCTTTTTAAAGGGTACATCGAATGCTCGGGTTTTGTCCAAATCGCGTTGCATTGCAGCCTCTGCATTTGCCTGCGCCAGCTGCTTCATTTCGCCGGCATTGTAATCATCATGTGCCGCGAGGCGTGCATTATGTTCCTCATCCAACTGGCTGAGTATTCTTAACTGATCCGCCTCACTGCCCTGGCCAAGCTTCTTAGACATAAAGTGAGCATACAGCTCGGTTTGAGTAATAAGGAAGTTAAGCTTGCGTTGTTGACGCTTGACCTCAATAAGTTCAACATCTTGCTTGCGTTGCTCCTCAGCCTCACGTTCCTGTTTACGACGTTGGTCGCGCTCGACGCGCTCGTAACGCTTCCAATAGGCTAGCATTTCACGCGTAAGACGCTTGGCTCGCCAAACAGTTTCTTTCATGATACGTTGCGAGTTAAGTGCGCGTTGTCGCACAACTTTTGCGCACATGCCGGCCACACGTTTGCAATTTGCAAGCATTTCTTTGTGATTATTACTCCTGATACGTTGTATACGTCCAATTTCCTTTTTGGACATGATCTGCCAAATACGACGACGGCGGGCAGCCAACACTTCAGGGTTTTTACGGCGACGCTGCACTCTCGTGACTTGTCCGTCAGCAGCGCCTACCACATCCACTTCTTCCTCGATATCTTCCTCTTCTTCAGGGTAATCTAAGCCCAAGTTCGCTAATTCACGCTTATAGTCAACCTCACCATTTTCCTCGTCATCATCCTCGTTGGCAGGCAGTGTGTCTCCGAAGCTGTATTTACCCAGCTCCGATGGTGGAATTTCGCCAGACTCCGGCGAGTCTACTGTCGTTCGTTTCTTACGCCCGCGACGACGTTGCTTTGTGGGCTTGGGGCCCGCCTGAGCCTCAGCCAAACGTGCTAACAGTATCTCCTGTTTTGTGCGGCGCCGTCGCTTACGCACACCAACCGTTGCTTGCTGACGCTCCGCATAAACGTCATGATTCGACAATAAACCACTCCCATAGTATGCGAACTGGGCGTTCTGAAAGGCATTAGATTTAGTACTACCCGAAAACAGATAATTTATAAACTCACTGTGGGCTTTTTATAATAGTTTTTTCTGTGCCGCTGTTCTTGGATATGCTCGAGAAGCATTTGATTAATGTATTCATCTTCATCACTAACTTGTGTCTCGCTCTCTGTGTCACTAAGTAAGATATCGTAAATCCATTCCCGATCGCTAGTTAGATCATTGAAGTTGTATATTTGCGCTTTTACACTTTGCCGCTCTGTTCGTATTACAAATTTATATAGTCAATATGTTTGCCAAATATTTCAGTATTTACCCTCTTTGCTACCCAGAAGACGGTTATGTCGCCTATGCTTGCGTCTCATTTTTATCATGCCCACTCTTGTAGAGGAATCATCGGAGTCAATGCATTGCTCCTGACCTGTCTCCGTCTCAGTGACACAGTCCTCACTGCTGCTACTGCTCAATGGCTGTTTAAGTGCTTCGTTTGCCATATCCATGAACGGACGCATATTTAATGCTGCTTCTAGTCGCTGTATGTGTAATGGTTCAGCCATAATACATGCTTTCAAATCTGTAACCTTCTCCATATTTCTAATGCTTTGCATTTTCAATAATATTAATTGCCTTTGCGTAATCTTTTTAAGACTTTCCGATGGCAGACTTTCGATTCCAGATGCAAATTTCCGTTAACTTGGCGCTGCACTGGATGCTTCAAATAGGATTCGAAAGAATTTCAATTAAAAAGTCTCACGTAATTGTAACATTTTTTCATGTGTTGTATAAAAATGCGTGCTCGATTTTCTACGTTTCTGTACACACTTTTTTACTTGACCACACGCTGCACACAAGCACATTTGGACAGCCAAACAAATAATATTCTTCTCGCCTCTTGTAGTTCATTGTTGTTGCTTGCAGGGTTGCGTGCAGGGCTGCAAGCATTAAAACAGTGTGGGCTCATACAAAGTAATGCCCGATTTGGAAACAAAATACCTGGTTATCAACATTAAGGCAACTTAATATTGTATTGCATTAAAATTGGAAAATGATGTTTAAAGAATGCACTGATTAAAAAGTGTATGTGATACGTGACGTTAAATATCATTCTAAACGCGCACTTCGTTCATTTAACGAAGTTTTCCAGCACAGACACAATTATCAGATATTTTTCAACACTGTAGGCACGGGCTGCCACTAATCAGCTGATTATAATGGCTTGGCAAGCCGGACTAATAAAAAGTATCTTGGATCCAATTAATCTAATAATTTCAACAGAAATAGCAGTTGTAATAGCGGATAAGTATCCAAAAGCTCTACATCATTATCTTGTACTGCCTAAAGAAGACATAAACAGCATTTTTGAGGTAAGTAACAGCTCAGCGACACATTTTAGAGAAATTTTACGTTGCATTTTTAGTTGAACATCAAGCATTTACCATTATTGGACGAACTGCATCTTTTGGCACGAAATATTGTTGAAATACGCGGTGAATGTTGGAACAATTTCCTGGTTGGCTTTCATGTACAGCCAAGTATGCATCGATTACACTTGCACGTAATATCGAAGGATTTTAAATCTAGTTTCTTAAAAACAAAAAAACACTGGAATAGCTTCAATACGGCCCTATTTATACCATTTGAAAGTTCGTGATAGAGGTTGGAATTTTGTTAAGGAGACTACTTAAGTATTTCAGTCTTACAGATCTTTATGGAAATCTAAGCACCAACGGTAGCATAACGCCTTTTCCAAAACTTAAAGTTGACGAATTGCTTGCTAAGCCTCTGGTTTGCAACCAGTGCGAATATAATGCTAAGAATATGCCGTCTCTGAAGGAGCACCTCCTTACTCACTCAGACGTATAAGACGGTAAGTCATCTTCAATAATCTTTCATAGATAATCTACCAACGCACTGATTTGTCAGACGGCTTTTTTATTTATTTGTCTACTATCATTTCAGGTCCATCTTTACAATTTTCTATGGACTTTGCCCAAATTATTTTAGTATAAATAATAAATAAGGAACCAATAAAAAAAATGCCTGGAGCAATTATTAAAGACGACGAATCCCCTTATTTTAAAAGGTCTTGCTGTAGTAGTAAAAAAAGCGGATCCCAAGGGGAAATACCATTTTCTTGTTGTACCCAAGGAGAACATTTTGGGAGTATCAACGGTAAAGTTATAGAATAAATCTTTTGAGACTAGGCTAACATGTAACTTCTTGCACAGTTGACTCGGTCCCATTTTCCGCTTTTGAATCATATGACGGAACTAGCTCATCAAATCATTGAAGAACAAAAAGAAGTGGAATCTAGTAATTTTCTAATTGGGTTCACGACGAGCGCACATGTGGATGGTTTGAAGATGCACGTGCTATCTGACGATTTTTACTCGGAATTTATGCGTCGAATAACTCATTGCAACAGCTTTAACACAGAACTATTCATCACATAACAAATCGCTTACGCTTTCCTCCACGCACAGGGTTCCACTTAGCCCATTTAGGATGAAAAGGCTTTCGATTTGTGTTCGTCAGTGCCTTTGCGCTGAAATCAGTGTGAATTTGGAACATAAAAATTTATACTATTGAAATTTCACCTATTTGGACATTGGGAAAAACGAAATACAAACTTAGAGCAAACGAGGATGCTATTGAAATGCTAGATGAAACGCATTTGGATATGCAGGTCCAACAGAAAAAAGATCAAAAGCTTGGCACAATAACCACTTTACAAAATACATATAATAATTTGTATACGAATTCGAAAAAAAAAAAATCTGAATGGAAATTAGTAGTAGTTGTAAAGAAGATATGTGTAGTAAAATTTCTTAATAAAAAATATAATATAATTAACGAGGAATAAGGCCGCCACACAGTGATAAGCCGTGTGATAAGCTATCGATAGTGAATGAACCTTAAAACAGATTCACTGTCGAAAAAACTGACATAGCCTAATATTAAGCAATGCGAATGTGTATTCTACTATATGCAATAATCTTAAAAGGAGTCTTAATAAATTGGAATATTTAAATAAAACGAAGAACGGACAAGAAAAGTAAAAATATTATCGATAAGTATTAAGTATTGTGATATATTTCTAACTAAACATCGGCATATTGAATTAATTATGTACATAAATGTCAAAAATTGACTGGGAATCAGAAGAGTTTTAACGTAAATTTACGTCAAAGCAACACATATGTGTACAATCACAATCAAGTGACAATCACAATTTTTCGTGGCATTTTGAATACGAAAAGGTAAATTTCATAGATTTCTTAATTGTCGCCCATTTTTCTATCATATTCATAAATATCATGCAGCTAGAATATATATATATATATATATATATATATAATATAAACGCGGCGAACTGACCCTAAAAATGGATCTTGAACTCGGCGTTGTCCTTAAAAGTGATCGAGCAGTGGTCCTGCGCAATGTATCTTGCAATAGTGTTCCAAAGCACTTTGTGGTTATACCCAAAGAGAATATAGAGAATTTAATGGCGGTACGTATACTAATGTAATATAGCTATGGTACCTAAATAAGGATTTTATATACAGCTAAAACGAGTACACCTTCCCCTGTTGCACCACATGTTGGAACTAGCTGTCATAGTCATTGACCAGCTGCCGTCTAATTTTCGTATTGGTTTCAAGAGTAACGCATATATGAATCGCATCAACATGCACGTTATCTCGGATGACATACGCTCAAATTTCTTGCAAGCATTTAATAAAGATTTATTTATTCCATTTAATGAGGTATACGCTAATCTCCTTAAGTACAATTCCGTTGAGGCGAAGCCTAAGGACGATGTCGAAAGTATTCAACAAGTGTTGCCAACCGGCTACAACCGATATAGGCTTTTTCGCCGTAATTTTTTGAAATGTCGTCATAATTCCACCAATGGAGAAAACGAGAAATAGGACATGAAATAGGAAATAAGCAAATTGCAAACATAACGCAAGCGATGAGTCAAGAAAACAAACGCATTTCAAATCCAGTTACCAGCATCAAAACAAAAACAACTCCGAATAATATAAAACAAGCACAAACCTATCGGACTCTCGGAAAGAACGAGAAATAGGACATGAAATAGGAAATAAGTAAATTGCAAACATAACGCAAGCGATGAATCAAGAAAACAAACGCATTTCAAATCCAGTTACCAGCATCTAAACAAAAACAACTCCGAATAATATAAAACAAGCACAGAATCTGAGACTTAGTGTAATGTAACTGCATAACATATATTCAAAAAATATCATATAATGAGACTAATAGTACTTTATGACCGCACGTGTCATACTTTGTTTTTTTTTTTATTATTATTAATTTATAAACATAATACACAATACTCCAAAATTTTCAGTTGTCAATTTCCGATGAAAATCGAGCAAGTCGGCGTCTGCAATCGATAAAAGCGCTGACACCATGCATTCAGCTTTCAGGGACCTTCAGAAGATTGCGTTTCCACAGGGATGCTTATGATAATCCAGCGACGACGCGCTCAATCTTGTGTCAAGGAAAGCATGCATTTGTAAGCCAGCTGTAAATTGGTGCAAGAAGTGTCTCGTATCAGGCCAATAATCGACCCATGTGTAAGCGGTTACAGTATATATAAAATACATTCATTTAGTGAATTCGCTTTTCAGCAAAATCGTCGATTAACTGGCATCTGATCTAGATAAGCTTCATGGAGATGGATGGTTCGGTTCTGCAACAATTGTCGTTGTTTCCAGCTTGAAAAGGATCCCGATAGCCCAACCTGACCATATTTTCAGGCTTGAGGCGAAAAGCCAAATGTCAACAAATGCTAATTGAAATTTGAATTTAATCCGCGTGACAACCATTTTGAAGGCAAGTCAAGGAAAGACCACTTGAACCGACGCTCACAAGTTTGTCCGCAATTAGTCGCCCACCTTTTGGCATTCAATTAGTTTTCAGTTTATCTAACTCGGCGGGAGACTAATCCCCTTGCCGCTATTATTTTAACTGTTACTGTGCCGAACCGCGAAGCTGAGGTCTAGAGGTCTGCAGGATTAGCAATTTCAAGGTAACAACTCTGGGCCAAGGATGTACGAAGGCATTTTCAATTCGTGCAACTGTTCTGCTGTTGTTGTTGTTGTTGACATTGGTCTTGTAATTTCAAGTAGACTCGACACCTGCAGAGACGGCTGTGTGTCAGAGTGTCAAGGTGGTGGCCTGCTCTCAAAGACCAGTTTCCGCTCACGTTTCCAAATTTTTTCTTTTTTTTTTTCGGTTAGCTGCCATTCTTAAACTAGCTCTCACTTACCATTTGGCCATGGGCAGGGACATTAAAGCTGGCTCCCAGCCGCGTTGAGCACAGCACCATCAAAGCCTTGCCACCTGTTACGATTTCGCTCAAGCAACAGGATGCCATTCATAATGGAGATTCGCTTTTGAGTCAGCTTTTGCTCTCAGTGAGTGGGCGAGTGCTTGGCCCGGCGCATGCTCCGGCACTCTTTCGCGGAGCTCTTGCTGTCCGATTGCGATTGACAAAAGCTCCTTTCGAATAGCCATTTCGCGGGCTCTCGTCTGATATTAATCAAATTTATTCTTTGCATTAAAGTTAAGTGATACGATTTTATATGTTGTCCTAAACATTCATGCATACCTGCTCCTCTTTCTCTCGGCTCTAGGCCAGCCACTCGGAAACTAGCTCTCCCAATCGTACCTTGGCAGCTCGCAACTCAGGACTGTCCCTTTCACTGATTGAGTCGGCATCGGAACAGTGCGAATGCTTAGGGATTACAGTTGCTCCCTGATCTGCGCCAGGCCCAACATCGCTCCACGCGTCCAAGCCGCCTTGTGTCATATAAACATTCTGCACAGTTGCAAATTTTCCGCCGTATTTTTTGTTGGTTTCCTGGATATGGCTTTCAATACGGTCTGAGGAGAATCCTGGACCAAAGACATCCTCACACATGTCAGTGTAGAGAGACGTCGGAGAAATAGGTCCAAACGGTTGTCGACTGCCTCCAGAGCAGTGGAACCACCCGAATTGTGTGCATGTTTGGTAGAACCAAACGAGGCCAGCTGAAACTGAGGCTAGGATAGGATTTTCGACCTGACTACATAGATCGGTGGATGGGCAATACTTACAATCGTCATAGTTTCCCATGGACCGTTTGAAGAACTTGACATAGTTCTTATAGTGGCAATCGATGCATTCAGGCCCATTGAAGAACAACTGCAGAAACCGCGAGAAGGCTGTAGCATCGTCCGGAGAGAGGCTTCGCAAGATCGAACAGTATTTGGGCAGATCATAACTCTCGGGTCTTTTAAAAGAAGAACGTGGAAGAATACAAGTCCGATCGAGTGGGAGTCAGATCGTGTTCTTACTTTTGCTGCTCGGCGATGCTCGCAAAAGCCGTTGCAATGGTGCTAAATAGTATCCACCGATCTCGTCTGTCGGACTCGTCGAAGCTGTCGCAGAGATTCAAGAGTTTCTTGGCCTCGGCGCCCCGGCCGTTCTCGAACAACGTCTCGTAGTAGGACGTGGCATTATCGATCAGGTTGTAGCAGTACTCTCCGCCCAGAGTCCTGTACGCAGCTCCGACAATTGCCATGAAGCCTGCAAGTGAGTGAGTATATATCGATTCGAGCAGTGGCAAATGAGTGCACCCACTATAAAAGTCGAGTCGGAACTCTAGGGGGGCGCTGGAGGCCCAACTGCCCATGATGAGGTGAGGGTGGAGCTTCTTGAGCAGGACCGCCATGGTTGCCGAATAGGAGCAACCACCGACAACTACTTTTGAGTCCTTGTATTTATCCTCTTTCTTCAGTTCCTGGATGACATTGACGACATCGGCCAAGGCTTGTTCCACACTTTGATACTTGAGGTTCGAGGCTGATAAGGGTCTTGGGAAAAATGGAATTGAATACGATGTGCACGAAGTAGCCGGACATTTACCTAATTGGAATGCTCTGTCCGAAATATCGGTGCTCAGTGTGAACCAGAGAGCCATTGTGTTCTCGTGCGATGTCCACCCAAAGTCCCGATAGGATCACACTCGGTTCGATCTCCCATTCGCCGCCTAGGTATATGAAGATGGGAGCGCCATCTACAAAGTGGTTTTCGTTGATCAAAACTCGCTGGAAAGAAGGTAGGTTGATGCAGTAAGATGTCGACGAGGGAATGGAACTTATCGAAGACTCACATTGTCCCACACACGCTCGTTATGGTCGTCGAAGTTGTCCAGCTTCTGGCTGATCCACCGGGTCTCGACGAAGTTTCGTTTGGTGCTGCGCCGAACGGGTGGGCCGCGATGGAGTTTATCGAGGGCTTCAATCAATGCCGGCGTTCCTGCCGCCTCTGAAGATACGGAATGTTCGGCTAATCCGGCAGAGGCCAGTGCCAGCAGCGCCAGAGCCGCTCGGGTGCATTGCATCTTGTCAGCCGGGCGCGAGCTTGCAAATGGCTTCTCCATGACGTGAGCATGGTCTATTTATGCAGAAATACTTCCCCGGGAATGCACTTCGTAAGATTAGGGCTAATTAAGCCCAGGTATGTGCTGAGGCCGTTTCTCAAGCATGCCCGATAAGTCTGATAGGGGCTCTTAATACCTTTCTCTTTCTTCTTTTCATTATTCCCGGGATTATTGGCCCGTGTGGCATCTTCTGGCGATTTTTCAATTAGTCCTTGGCCGCGAAGCCAGTTCCAAGAATTCAATTAAAAGAAAATATTATAATAATTGTAAGTGGAAAAATAAACTTTGAGGTGAAATGTTATGCATTCATACATTCACGAGAATACTCACACGCCCATTCACTCCTTCGCTTTATCGCAGCAAATAAAGTCAAAAGTGGTCGGGTCTTAATGTGCGACTGTGCGATTCAAGCAATTTGCAATTTTCACACAGGGAAAACAACGACGGAAACGGCAACGGCAACGGCGACGGCAACGGCAACAACGTGTTCCAATAATAATAACTTTTCATGGCGGCCCGTCGCCTTTAAGCGCCCCCTGGCGGTGGGAGGCATCCGTATGCACACAGGCTTATTTCGCCCGCCGCTGCTCGGGCTTCAATAATTTAGCATAGCCCGCCGCATTGGCGCAATCCTTTCGAATTGTGTAACACGTATTTTCCGGCCATAATGCCGAAGACCTTGGATAATCCATGACAATAAATAATGCGCTTTCCACGCATTTCCCCAGTTGGGCCCAGTCGCATTATAACTCTGTGGTTCGTTATAAAATCTTCTCTGTTTTTTTTAATGATTTTTCGAAAGGGTTTTCCCAATATATATATATGTTTTATTTGGAAAAATCTGGAAAATTTCTATTAATCGAGCTCCATGCCGAGGAGCAGCGAGGCCCAGCCCGGAGGAAGTGCATTTTCCTAATCAACAGAAATGGCCTTCTCGATTTCCAGGGCAAACACGCCGCCCACACAGCTTT
>JABVZY010000267.1:1543175-1558252 GCA_020883555.1 Drosophila nannoptera
TGTGTGGGTGTGTGTAGGAAACTGAATGAAAGTACATTCGCTTTACACATTATTTACCTCGGAGTTAGCCGCAGTCTCAGCTCGAGCCGCGCTGGGGCTCAGCTTATTCATCCGCCGTGTGTGTATGCCTGCCTGCCTGCCTGCCTGTGTGTGTGTGTGCGAGAGTGTGTGTGTGCGAGTGTGGGTGTGTGCTTTGAATAACAACACGCAGTTACTGATTGTTGCCTGCTTTGGTGCTCGCCTACTGTTGCCATGCTCCCCTCATCTGACCCAAAACTCCGGCATCTCGCATCTGGGTCCCTCGTCCTCCGTCCATCTCCGCTTAGGACACCTGTTAAATTATGCATTAAGAGAACGTGAAAGCGGACTCGGAAAACCTCTACACAAGCGCTTCCAAATTATATAAAAAGGCTCGAAAAATGCTGCGAAAATAAAGCTCGAATGCTTTCTGGCTTCGCTTGTGGCTGTCGCCGTTGTTGTTGTTTGTTGTTGTTGCTGTTTGTTTGTTGTTGTTGTTGTTGTTGTGGGGCAGTCTGTGCATTTGGCTCGCCCGTATTTTATACTTACACATTATGCAAATGAATGCCTGTTTGTGATTTGGGCTGTCGAGTCGGCTGCTTTTTTAATACATTTCTCAACTCAGAAGCTAACCAAGATTTATGGGCCCTAAAGCTGCAGTATATACCGTAAGGGTATCTGTTGCTCGGTATGCTGTTTCGTCTCAGCTTCATTCCAGCTCAAACAGACCGATCCCTGAGCTTTAAATACTCTCTGTCGGCGTCTCGCTGTTTATGATAACGATTTGTGCCGCTTTATTTGGCAAACTGTTTGGCCCAAAGCCCAAGGAACTCACTTAGTTGCCTGTTTTATGCCCCTGTGGCCTATCCCACTAGTTGGCCGTGTGGCTTTTGCTTCTCTGTGGGCGACACTCTCTATAAATGGCAAAGAAGTCTTAAAATAATTTTCGCGTCGTGTCCCCTCTGGTGTCCTTAATTTGCTCGCAAATTGTCCTTGCCGCAGACGTTGCCCATCTCTCCCGCCCATTTGTAGGCTCGAAACTTTCACTCAAGCAGCTCCAGTCGGAGAGGATTTGTGATTCATTGTATTATATATTTAAAGCCAGCTTTAAGTTCAGTTCGAATAATTGCCTTTTCAGCAGAGTATAACAACTTTTCGATTCCCCTCGGAGCCAGCTCTCTCATCGCATAAATTTTCATTTTAGGCTGCGCCACAGACACTGTTTGCTGACCGTCCTACGGCCCACAGCTGCCCCTCCCTGATACGCCCCAAGGGTTTGTCAACTTCAATTAGAGCTCAAAAAATAGAACGAAAAGCAAACCTACTTTAACACGGACATTCAAAAGGCCCTTGTCCGGGAATAGCTCCGAAATATCTGCATATATAGAGGCGCAAAAAAAAAGTGAAAGGTTGTGGTCCGAAAAGGGAAAGTGACTAATTAAAACGTTGGCATTTGGTCTGCTTTTTTTTTTGGGACAAGCATAAGACTCTGAAAGTTTGTCTGCATGTTTAAATAAAGTGTGCAGAAATAACGCAACATTTTTGATTGCCCCGAAAGAGACGGAAAAACTTGACTCGGCTTCGGGCTTGACTTTGGCCCAAAGTTCTACGCAAAGCTCAGCAGCAACAACGCAAAGGGTTTCGCTCGGCTATAATTAAAGGTCTGGCTAACAGCAAGAGTTTATTACTGCTTCTTACCTCAAACGCCGAGTCGCATGTGTTCTCTGATGCTCCAGAGAGTCATTAAAACCAGCTCAAGTATAGCTTGAGTACATATGTGGCAAGTGTGCGGGTGTGCGGGTGTGCGAGTGTGCGAGTGTGTGTGTGTTTTTGGGTCGTTATTCGTATGGCTGCCCAAACGAAAGCAAAAGGGTTGCTCAACACTTTCGTGCCAGCTGAAAATTGTTCGACTTGGCCGAGCTGATTAGACGGCTTTGCCGCCTGCAAATGGCCGAATGTTCACACGAAATCGTGTCCATATCACCCGCTATATAGACGCAATAATGGCAGTCACTTTCTTAAGATCTAGCTGATAAATGAAACGAGTTAAGTGACTTCGCTTAGCCGTATAATAAGCCGGCTTGGCTTCTACCCAAAGGCTGGTTGAAGGTCATGTGAATATGTTTCTGTGGGCTCCAACTCAAGCTGCGCATTCCGATTGGAATGGCATTTTCCTATTGGAATACAATTGCCAAGGGCTTTTCCCTTTGAATACACTAAAGAGTTTAGTTGCAGTTTTATTTTTATGCTCTTGTCCTTTCGAAGGTCCTTGCTACATTCATTGATTTCCCTCTCGTATTAGTCGTATCCTGCTTCTCTTTCGCTCTTGTTCTGTCATCCGCACTCCTCATACCAATTCTTCCTGTTACTACTGCCTACACTTTTCTTCTTGTTTCTTCCTCTCCTCTTCGCCATTTCTTCCTCTTCTGTGCCTCCACTCTCCTGTTTCAGCTTGGAGCAAGATCTCGAGTTTCTTTATACCCTGCATTCCTCAAAACTCTTGGCCCAAACAAACTTTTAATTGGGAACAGATACGTGAAATTCCATTGGAATTAATTCTAATAGACGATAGCTTCCACCTCGTTTTAATTTCCAAAGTTCTCAATTTATTCTGTTTTGCCAGTTGGAAGCACTCGTTGCGAGGAGTCAAGCAATATATATAAATATATATATATATATATATATATGTGGATTTATAGTATGTGAATTTGAAGGATGCGAGAGTGGATATTAATTAAAATTTGCATTTGCTTTGCTCTTCCCGTTGCAGTGTAGAAAAATGTAAAAAGTCGACTTAAACATAATATTTGTTTGTCTGCAAATTCTTTTCGATTTTAAGTTTAAGCGAAAAAACCGAAACCGCAACCGAAACCGAAACCGAAACCGTAGCCAAAGCCGAAATATTTTAGAGAATAGCAAGAGGAACGACAAAACATTTCGTAGATTGCTGCATAGTAGTAATAACGGTAAACACTTAAATCGAATCAACGTAACGAAAGTAAGTCTAGGAATAAAGCTAAGCCCCATTCGGAGTCGAGAGAGAGACCCGACGCTCATACGATCCGGCCCCGCTCGTGCTAGCCGTGACACGAACCCAAACAAGCGAACAAACGCGTGCGAACGGATAACGGATAACGTATACAGCCGCAGGAGCTGCAGCATGTCCGCCTCCATGCCGATGACCATGGACCAGCGACGCTTGAATTGGCCAACTTTCCTCCTCTCGCTGCTCCTGCTCCAGGCGACCGCGAACGCCATCGACCTGAGTCGTCTCTACGGCCACATGGCCAACCCCATACAGAAGCGAAGCGGTAAGCGAATCCTCCTCAAACTTCAGCACTCAATATATGCATTAGAATATAGTTCGATGGGCCACATTGTGCACCTGCCGGCCCCCACCCCCCCCCCCCCCCCCCCCTCGACAACCATTGTGCATATATATTTTTAATTAGCCCCAAAAGTTTCCTCCCGCTTATAGCCTGGCTCAAACTTATTTATTATGTTATTAAATTAACACCAGGCGCCCCAGGCTGCGCTTATTCTCATTATACGAATGGCCTGTCGTTGACTAAATTATAAATCGCCCTTATATATATGTTTCTCAACTGATTATAGCATTGGCTTGCCTGTAGGTGGCATATTTCATGCTTGATTCCGCTTTCGCTTTCGATTCCGTGTAATCCAAGGTCATCTCAAAGGCTAGAGGTTGCGGCAGCTGACAGCTGCTGCGATTGCAGCTGAATATCAAATACGAGGAATTCCATGTTTCTGCTTGTCAGTTTCCGAATAACATAGCGAGGGGGAGAGAGAGAGAGAGAGAGAGAAGTATGCGATGGAGATATCCTGTATAAAAAGCGAGAGGTTGTGCTTTGATTAATTATTTATATATATATATATATATTAAATATTAATCTTTATTTGGAGTAGGAATAGCAATTGGCAGATTCAATAGAAAAATCTTAGGGCATATTTTTATTGCACCATATTGAAAGGGAAACGAAATAGGCCGCAACGGGACGTCAGGATATATGTCTAAAGAATCACATCGATGGACATCTTATATGACCAACCAGAGCTAAGGCTGGAAATTCGGGAATATTTACAGCCTGGACCTTGAGTGTATACCAGAAGGCGTAAGCCTCTGTTCCATTGAGGTCTGTCCACTTATTTTATTGCCCGTCCTCCTCTATAAGAAAACCATTCATTCCTTTCGGGTTCTATTATGGAAAAATGTCAAGTCATTTTCCATTCCGCGTAGCTTATGAAAAGTCCTTCGCCTATAGATTTTCCGATCAAGCCGAGCCGTAAGTCCTGCTTGGCTGACAATGATCCTGCATATTTTGCTCAGGTCATTCAACGTGGTCCTCGGCGTGGTCCTCCCTCCTTCAATTCGAAGGAACGGCCAGAGAATCCACCTTCTCCAGAGTGTTGCAAAGAACTGCCATCGCTGGCTTCCTCGATCCCTTCCCGCATAATCCTTACCTCACTCTATGAAGGAGAAGCAGCCGCTGCCAAGCCTTCTCGTTATAATTCCTGCCCCAAAATCGAATCGAAGCTGAGTTTCTGGATCCAATATTCGTGGACGAAGTGTCAGCTTGGGCCTCTGCGGCTGATGGATTGATGGAAGGCGTCCTTTAACAGGTTGTCCTGCGCGAATAATGGCCAGAGAATATGCAGCTGTCGGGGCTTATCCCAAGCACAAACTCGACTTCAGCGATGCACCGAAGCCGGCGAGCTGTCGCGGAGTCCAGCCAAGTGCTGAGTCAACAAACAAAGTGCAGCTGAAAGGACTGGCTCTCTCCTTCCCGTCTCCTTTGGCGCTGTCGGTCGCCCAGGTGTCCATCACTCAGCGGCCGAGTAGCCGAGTTGCCGCCATTCATTGTCGGGCTGCTTTTGTGCGCTTGGCATTTGGCTTTTGCCGTTGGCCAACAACAACAGCCGCAACAGTTACAACGTCGCCTTAGCCATGATTTTGCTCCAGAATGCTTGGCAGTTAATAATTGTGCACCGGGCAGGAGCAGGAGGTGGCTGCAACAAAGGCGCCGGACATTACAAAGCACCGCCTGTCACATAAAGCGGTTTCTTTTGGCCCCACATCCCGCCTCCCTTTTGGGCTGGTCAGGCCGTAACTCAGCGCCGCATAAAGGACCGTAATTTACGTGTGTTTAATTGAAAGGAGCCGAACTACTTGAATTCTGTTTCGGCCAGGATATCAAGTAAATAATTTTACAAAAAAACACTTCAACGCATCAAAAGCCAACGAGTTTCACGGCTGATTGAATTAAATTCACTTGAAAATTAATTAATGAATAATAATTATTTTATATGCCCTCAACTGCCGTGGGTACAGGGTATGCGAGCTGGTCAGAGGTCGAAGGCGTATCGCGGACAGACAGAATATAAATAAATACGCCGCAGGTCAGTGAAAGTTGCTCCTAATGGCGCCTCCGGCTCAATCCTTTGCCGCCTCTCACCTATGAGGAATCCATTAAAAGTTCTGTTGCACGAACTCCGTTTACGGTTTCGCTTATTCATACTTAATGAGCCACGCACCGAGCGGAGCGGCGCAGCAGACGGGGAGAACCTCCAAATAAGCAGAAGAAAAATATACGGGCGGCTGAGGAAATTAATTTCGTAGCGTTAGCAGAAAAAAAAGCTGACAGCAGCGAAAGTTTTAGCTGCTGAGAGGTTACGCCCCACACACACACACAGAGGGAGGCGGGCGGGGAGCCGAAAGTTTTTAATAAAATTAGAGGCCCCGCACAAGTGCGAGCCCCTGCAAATACGAGCAAACTAATAAACTTGATGGTTATTATGAGGCTGCCCGGAAATTGCAGCTCAGCCCGATGGGGGAGGGGTCGGTGGGGGGGGGAGAGGGGGTACGTGGTCGCGTAATCACGATTTCGAAGTTGTTGCATTTGCGGCTTGCAGCAGCTGGGCGCGCCAACGATCACGTAAACGGCCAACTGCGTTTGAATGGCATCACGAACGGCTGCCGCCAGAGGGCGCTCTCCATTTGCATGTGTGGCACGCTCCAGCGAACGCCTCGAAGTATGCTACGTTTTGTTTGCCATTTGTTGCCGCTTTGCTCTTGCGACTGCACTCGACTGGTTGGCCACGCACACTCGCACACACGCACACTCGCACACACACCTAATCACACGCTCGTGTTACCGCTTGAACAATGGCCGAAGAAATAAATTGAGGCCTGCATAATTCACAAGGCAATTTGTGATGGGACACCTTGACAAGTAGGCCATGGACCCCGACCGTGAAGCACTAAACAAATTAGACAGCCACGAATAGTCGTAAAAAGGGCATGGAATTACCCGACCTGACAATGGCCGGCCTCCGTCCTGCCCCAATAGCTGTGGCGTTGCAACAAGCCGAGCTCGCAGCTCCTTGGGATGCATGAGCACGCGCCAGAAATGTTTGCCCCCTAATCAAAGCAATATAACTGCATCCTTTACGGCACGGCGAAGGAAATAACTTTTTGAGGGGCGTGCGGGGGGGCAGGGAACTGTGAACTTTTGCTGGCAATAAATTTGAGAAACATTGAGAAATATGAGTCCCGGGGCCATTTGTAAGCAATTTCCCAATCTCATAAAACTCATTCGGCCAAGCAACATGACGGGATGCATTAACTATGCCATAAATGCGATAAATTTAATTTCGTCGACAGTTTAATTATACGGGCCGTGGCTGTGATTTGCGACAGGCTTGCCAATTTCGTGTAAACTGGGCCATTCATATGCAAATCTATGAATTTATTAGATACGGCTCGTCGGCTCGTCGGCTCTGTGGGTCAGCTTAATTACGCATACGCCGCGTGCGTCGGCCAGAAATCAATATGACGCAGTGGCGTCCATGTCGCCGCTGTCTCCTGCCACACACACTCATGAATCACTCGCCACTTGGATTCCGCTTTAAATTGTTTTCGATGCTTCACACTTCCCGTTGACTGGTTGACTCCTCCGACGTTGGCCAGTCGCATTAGATGGGCTTTAGCCTCACTCGTCTAATCGATTAGATTATCCATTTGAAGCGAATTGATTGCGTCCCGTGAGCGCTGGCAGATTGATTTGATGTAAGCTCCGATTGTGCGCAGATTTGTTGTTGCCAGTTGTAAATGCTGATTGGCCTCTTGTTTTACGCTCGTTGAGTTCGCACTGAGCCGGGCGTGCTTGAGTGCCCGCTCATTTGAAAGGACATTTGAATGGGTTGGAAAACGGTTAGTAATGAACCAGGGCAGGGATGAGCAATATATCCTGTGCGAGATCACCTTTCATTACTTTACAGAAGCCCGCAATGCAAGCTATATATACTTGCTCTTGATATATATTCGATTGGACTGAAGGTCAGGCCGAATCGATTTTCTTTCGCGCCACTTAAATCGATGCATATTTTAAGCACACCTCGCGGAATATTTTTAAAATGTCCTGGCGCAGGCCGCGTCCGACGTCCGGCTCTTGCTTGAGTATTCGCATTATGCATGCTTTTATGGCTTGTATAACGGTAATGAGCCCGCGTCGGGGCCCTCGGGAAACGCAGGCAGCCAGCTCGAATATATTTGGCTTACTTTGCACAATGTTCCGCTTTTATGGCCTAATACTGTTTGATGTTGGTCTATGGGTCTATGGGTCTATAGGTCTACGGGTGTGTGGGCGTGCGGGTCTGGCACGGCTCTGAGGGTCATCAAGGAGCGCACTTGATGCTCTTCATGCATTCATACATTCAGCCATTCGGCAAATAGCATTGCCCGACGTTACGGGTATATTTTTACGGCTTGTCAATTTTACGGGCTGCCGACAGCGACTCGACTCAAAGTGTTTTTCCGCCCGCCGCATTTTCCTTTATGTATATTGTGTGTATGTATTTGCCCTTTCCTTGCTCCTTCTGCTTTCCACCCTATTCATTAGTTGTGGGTACTTACAGTCCGTATAAAAGTAACCTATTGAATTTGTAAAGGCAACTACAGTTTTGCTGCCCCCCGGACGGACGGACGGACGTGTGAGAAGGTCAGCCATTGCGAACGTTCGTGCGTCGCTCATACGACACGTTGTGTTTACAAAGCGAGCACAGGTAGCAGCTAGAACAACAGCTTTTCCGTAAGCCCAACCGACGTGAATATTGTATGGATAATCCTCTCTGTCAAACAGCATTCGAGTGTGGGGGCGTGGCTTATTGATTTGTGGTCGTGGCCGGTCTTAAAGCGCCAAGCAAGTTTCTTAGACGAAGTTACTGTAACTGAATCGAAATAGAGCAAGGGAAACTGAAACACGCTTTAAAGGGTGGAAAATGGATGAAAAACATAGAATATTATTTACAGCTTGTTCCTCTTCAAAACTTACGTTTCATAATTTATACAGAAAAAAATGCTATTCGCACAGCAATTACCTCAGCGCAAGTTATTTCACGCAACATATCGCTAATTGGCTCGCATTCGACGCATGCCTTGCTGCGTCCTTGTACAGTAATCGCGCTTAATCTTTACTTCTCTTGCCTCTGCTTCTCTTTTACACTGAATTCGTTTATTCCAACCAGCAACTCACTCTCTCTGTGGGACGAAAAGGGACAGCCAAACTATTTTCGCTTACTGCTGATTCATTCTTGCATATCGACGCAAATATGACCAACAATAATTGCGATGCGCTCAGTACACGCGGCTCTCTCGCTCTCGATCACCGTTAACTGCTTGCGCTCTACGGCGAATTCACTGTGGACAACATTAAGCACGCTTGGGCCCACACTTTTACTTTGTAACCTTATTTTGTGTAATTTAAGCAATCGTTTCTTGAAGCTCGTATTAACTTTGTGGGTAAATCATTTACATTTGTATTATAATAATATATTCCTGCATAATGAGCCGACGTGCACAGGCCATATGCTATAGCCCACTTAGCTCATTCCCAAACCAATTCCGCACAGAACGCGTGACTTCTGACATTTCGCCGCAGCTTCGATATGCTTGGAGTTGCCTTATTTATATAAAGATGGAAGACAACTCTCGCACACACTTACACGCGATTACATATTACATACATATATTTCGGCGTGACGGCGACCACAAATAAAATCCAATTTCGAGCGAAAGTAGTGGCTGGATAAAGTTCACAAGCCGGCTGAGAAAGGGGAGCCCAGCTCGGGCTTTCATAATGTCCTGCGAGCGCCATAACGGATAAAGAACGATTTACTTCTGGCCCCAGACGCATTCGCTGAGCGCATTTGCATTTGCATTCGCATTTTTTCGGTGAATCCACTTTCAGCTTTTCAGCACTTGCAACTGGGGCATTCTTTGCGCAAGGGGTTAAGCAGTTGTTGTGGCTTTCCGACATCAACTGCCGGCTGGCCGAGAGCATCAAAAGCAATTCAATATATGTGTAAGAAGCTGTTGTGTCAGGTGTGCAGGGCGTTGGATGGCTGGACCTGCAGCATTTTCTCGGAATATATTTTTCATTTTTGTTATTTCTCACAAGCGCTTTTGTTGATCTTTGACATTGTTTTTTAATTAACCTGACGTCGAGAAATGTTATACCTGTGACCTCTAGCTTTTGACAGCCATGTACTTTACGGCACTTGGCTACAGGCATTTCCACAAAGACAAGTGCACAGTTTACAGTTACTAAAGCAGCAGCAGATTCAAGTACAGTTAAGCATTTGCGAATCATATAAAATTCCCTGGAAACGTGGCCGGATACTCATTCAGCGATGCAAACATATTTGCATATTTTATCAGCCATTTGCATTGTAATTAGAAAATAAATCATTGATGATGCACCTATCAACTTTCAATTATAACAATAGGCTATTGCTTGCACTCGACAACTTGATGAAAGGCAAATTGAATTTCGTGGCTTTTGCGGGCTACGCAGCATTCCAACATCAATTAGCCAGCTCTCTGGCATTTAACCTGCATGCTGCTGCATGCCTATGCATATGCACAACATTAAATGCCCAACCGCACTCAAACCGAATGTGTACGAATGGACAGGTGGCAAGGTCACCTGCTGGGGCAAGGTCGCATACGCTTCGAAGCTCACATGGCCTCTGGCCTGCGGGCTGTGGCCTACAGCCCTGCTGCGATTTCTGCTCGATATCTCTGCTTCACACCCAATGACCACAAATAAAATTCATTGCATATTTGCCGCCGCAGGTTATCTGGCATGGCCCGAGCAAAATCAAATATTTGTTGATGGGTGAATGAATTTACGGAGTGTCATTATGGATGTGTCTAAACAATAAACGAAAAATACCAATAACAGCAGGCCACACGTCGCTAACAGAATAAAGAGTATGAATTGCCTAATTAACAGGGGTTAGCTTAACATGCACGTGCTGCAACTGACAGAAATGCATTGCATGCATGAATATAGAACGATAAGAGCGGGAGAGAGAGAAACTGTCCAACAGTTGGACTCATTGTGTATTCTGTTCATACTGAAGCGAGTGGGAGAGGGAGAGAGATTACAGCATAAAGAAGTGGAGTGTGAGAGATAAACCGAACGAATGCAAGTAAGAAGAAATATTAAGAGAACCTGACGCAAAGAGAACCAAGTACAAATGAAAAATGGCAACAATATTATCGTCTGAAAAAGCGACAGAAACAGAAGGATGACAATATTAAATATGAGTAACAGAAAGAGAGCAGAAAATGCAAATGTGTGAGAGCAGAAAAGTGAGTTTGCATTGAATATGAGAGGCGAAATGACATTTGTCGACGCGCTGAGCACGCCATAAACTGTGATTAACAGTTATGTGTTGCAGTAAGTTCACAGTAATGCTTTAAAAGTCAGCATTTTTGAGTAAGCTCGTGGAAAATTCGACTTGAAAGGCAGAAGACAATATCCAGCACGATCAATTTACTAAAGAGTAATTTATGCCAGCTTGATTCGGGCAGACACAAGCTTATGTGAAAAATCTTGTGCCATGAAATGCTTTAAGTTGAACAAGCCAGGATCAGGGCAGCGTTGAGTACTTCTGTTTGGCTCTCGAGCCGAAGGACTGCATTTAGCTGCAGTTGCAACTTATGGCGTATAGTTGCCGCACTCAGGGTAGAAACAGAAGCAGTTGAAGGACGACCGAGTGATGGGAGTAGAAGAACGAGGAGGAGGAGGAGGTGCCACGATGAAGTGTGCTTGTTCTGCGCAACACGTACGGCATTACGACTTACTGCAAATTACGTATATACATATCGCACATGAGTTTACAGTTACAATTGCCACGAGACGTCCAAGTGTGGAGCGCAAGGGAGGAAGAATAATGAATGAATAATCTCGTATAGTTCTTATTTTTGCCATGGCTAAGCTTCAGTCGATAACCAAATATAAGTCTTGAGCGAATGAGTAATTAAAAGAGTAAAAGATTGAGACTGAAAATTTGTAATTAATTTGGAGACAACGAACTTGTATTGTATTGCGGTGTGCCGAGAATTTACTGTTCATCTTCCTTTGGCTCGGCTGGCGACTCACGCTCACCTGCTGGGGCTCCCTCCGCCTCCTCCTCGTCCTCCTGGACGACGTCCGCGTTCTTGCCAGCAAGAGCCAATTGAGCGTCTGGTGACATCTCCTCGACGTCCTCCTCGCCGCCCTCTTCGGCCAATTCAACGTCGGTGGCGATGGGCTCGGGTGGTAGCCAGCAGGATCCCTTGATCAGCCGCTCTTCGATTTCGGCGATCTCGTTCTTGTAGTACTGATTAAAGTCGGGACGATCCCAGATGCTCTTGACCCATTGCAGATTGAAGTCCATCTTGGCGCAGCAGCAGAACTTGGCCAACTTGTGGCACTTCGGACACTTGGCTTGCTGGCGGGCAGGATGGATGAACTGCTGCTTCTGCTTCTTCTTACAGCAGTAAGGACAGACGTGCTTGGCCTTGCGCTTCGTGCTGCAGGGCACCGGCTCCTTGGCATAAATCAAATGGCCACGCTTCTTCGCGCAGAAGCAACAGTTGCAGTCCTCGCCCTCCGGCTGGCGTTTGCGGGTCTGCATGCGATCGTAGAACTTCTTGTAGGCTATCTTGATCTTGCTCTCGTAGGCCATCTGCTCGTTGCACGAGAGTCCGTCGAAGCGGGCGAAGCTCTCGGCCGTCTTGCGAGATGCATGCACCCACACGCACTCGTCGTTGTAGCTCGGCCGGCCCTGGTCGTCGTATGTCAGCTCCTCCTTGGGCTCGTAGTAGAAAGCCTTGAAGCCGCGCTTGATGATGTTGTAGGCGAGATGCGCCTCCACCTTGTTCATCAGCGACTTCTTGCCCAGCTCGTGGAAGATGTCCTCTTTGCGCAGTCGCTTCTTCGGGACCGTGTCGATGCAGTAGCAGACCTGATCGTAGTGCAGGAACGCGTAGGTAATAATGTCCACAGTTGACTTCGCCTTGCACTCGTGCAGCCCGCAAGCGATCATGATCTGGGCCAGCGTGTTGGCCAGATCCAGTACGTTCTCCAGGAATATCGACGAGGCGTTCACCTCGCCCAGGCACTTGCATTGCGTGTGCTGGTCAATCACGCCCAGAGGGGCGTGCCGCTGGCACTCCTTGTGCTGGCAGTTGCTCCGGCAGCGGAAGTCGGGCATGGCATGATGAGCCTGCATTGTGGGGAAAATGGTCACCCGCTAAGAGCTACTAGAAATAATAATTGATTTTTTTTTTTTGAATATTTTTGTTGGTTGAACTTTATATATCGAGACAGGCCTAACAACTACACAACTTTCTCCTACGTATTCCCAGCACAAAAACTTTGCTTCGAATATGACAACTCGAGCGCATGCTCGTTGATTATGGGATACTCAATCAGAGCCTGAACCAGATCGGGTGGTTCTAGCCTTAGCTTGCCTTGAGGACGGCGGGCCTCAATGCATGTGAGCTGCAGGGCGGGGCACTTACGCGGAATGGAATATCCCTTTCAGCTGGCTCGCGGAGCAAACGTAAACAATGTAATCAAATATCACGCTGAAGGATAACCGCAACCCAACAAATAGCACCTGCCGCAGGACACGCGGCCGCGGGGTCACGAAAGCCAAACAGATGAGCGATAAAGTTGTCATTACTCAAGTCCAACATTGTGTTTTTAGCCCGGCGGCAGCCGCGGCTCAGCTGGGCCCGGGGCGGGCCAAGGAATATCAAAAATTTATTACACCACATTTCGTGGCTGCCCCAAATGTGCTGCACAAATATCCTTTTTTGTCTGCGGCGCTTAAATATTCAACAGACATGCCGCATGCGGGTTTTTCTTTTAATAAAATTATTTTTATTAATATTAAGCCAGCCTTGGCCGAGACAGTCCGATTCTCGACGTGCAGTTGAGGGGCAGGATAAAGGCTTTCCATCCATTGAGGGGTGAGTCCGATTCTCGACTTGCAGTTGAAAGGCTGCTCCTCTGCCAAGGATAAAGGCTTCCCTGCCATTTGGCATGCCACAAGGAAGAGTTCGCCTGAGACTCGACACGATTGAGCTGGTTCTTCCATACAATCCCAGTAGACAAGCAACAGTTATAGGGCCAGACTAAAACCTCCAATTAAACTAAGGATAATTAGACTAGGAAGTGGCCTGCCACAAGGAAGAATTCACCTGAGACTCGACATGATTGAGCGGGTTCTTCCATACAATCTCAGTAGAAAGTCTAGACAGAAAGTTGCATGCCACAAGGAAGAATTCGCCTGAGGCTCGATGGGGGAAGGCAGCGATGAGCGAGCTCTTTGTTCAACTCTATTCTCAAGCTGAGGGTCGCGACTAGCTTTGCAGTGGAATAACTATTGTTATAGGCCATACTTCTCCCAGAAGAACAGCTTGAAATACATTAAGGATCGCTATAAATGAGTTGCAGGATAACTAAGGAAAAAGTGGACTGCCACAAGAAAAGATTCGCCTGAGATGCCACACGATTGGGCTCTTGCTTCCATGCAATTCCCAATCCGAAATTGTCGACTTGCTTTGCAGAGGAAATCTACTTTCTCTGCCCAGGATAAAGGATTCAATTAAGCAAAGGATCGCTACCATTGAAGGGTAGAAGAACTGGACAAAAAGTGGCATGCCACAAGAAAAGATTCGTCTGAGATGCGACACGATTGAGCTTTTGCTTCAATACAATCCCTAAGCTGTGATAGGTTTGACTTGGCTTGCAGTGGAAATGTAGCTTCTCTGCTCAGGATAACGGATTAAATGAAATAAGGGATCGCTACCATTGAAGGGTAGAAGAACTGGACAGGAAGTGGCATGCCACAAGAAAAAGTTGGCCTGTGAGACGACACGATTGGGCTCTTGAATCCATACAATTCCTAAAGCAGAAATTCTCGACTTGCTTTGCAGTGGAAAGGCAGGTCCTCTGCCCAGGATATACTAAGGATCGCTGCCATCAAAGGGTAGGAGAATTGGACTGGTAGGAAGTGGCATGCCACAAGGAAGCCCTCGCCTGAGACTCTTCGCCCTGAATTCTATCAAAGACCCGATTGACTCTCAGGCCAGTTCCTGCTTCAGTTCAGTTCTTTTCACTTTGAATGGGCGAAACTGGAAGGATAATTTCGGATTTCGAATCGAGCTGGTTGGAAAATGGGACAATCCATGGCCAACTAATTCAAAATCCTGAAAAACTTGGATCAATTTGTGCGAAAATTGATTAAATTTGCATCCAATAGCCGGGCATACAGACTTAATGCATGCAAATCTGCTCTGATTCGTATCACACACACGCACACACACACACACACACACACACACGCGCGCGCAGCAGCGACAATGATAGCTGCAATAAATGTTGAGAAAGCAGCGAAACTTTTTCGATTTCGCGGGTAAATTTATTCGGTTGCGCGGGCATTATAAACAACGTTTGACAGAAATTAGAAGAAGTTCGCCCGAGTTTTGAAGTACAAATAAGCCGGGAGCTTAAACTCACAACTCATGGGCGGACAGTAGCCGTAAATTATGCAAAATAATGCTAATGAGAGGGGGGAGGGGAGAGAGAGTAAGCCAAGCTGGCAGCGAGTCCCACTCTGGATCAAATGCGAATGATGTCTGATGTAGTCGCCGCCCGCCGGTCGCATTTCCATAGATACACAAGCGAGCGAAAGTAATT
>JABVZY010000267.1:1590141-1601844 GCA_020883555.1 Drosophila nannoptera
TAAACTGTATTAAAAGCTATAAATTCGGATTACCAGCTATAATAAATATATAAATATATCAATATATAAGTGTATAAATATAATAATATATCAATATACCAGTATATAAATATATATATTAAACTGCAATAAAAGCTTTAAATTCGGAGTGCCAGCTCATAATATATAAATATATAAATATAAAAAAATATAAATGTATAAATATATAATTATATAAATGTATAAATATGTAAATATATAAATATATACTTAACTATATTAAAAGCTATAAATTGATTCAGTTAGATAATCAGTTTCAATTACGCTCGATCTCAGGAAGGCAACCCCATCAAAACGATGCAAGCTAGAGTCACGAATGAATCAGAGTATATATATAACTTAAGTATATATAAGTAGTATGGAAATACACTCCAAAGACAGTACAAAAGCTGACTTATTGTGGGAGTGCTTAAGGTTCCTACATGTTCTAACATTACAATCGATTTGCCTGGCTTTTCGTGTAATCTCGCCCTATCATTGTAGTATTATTAAATGCTATCGAAAGGCCATGAGCTCGCATAACATTTAGTTAGTATTTCGTTTTAGCTGTTGCTGCACTCGCAATTGAATTGGAGAGTTCGGTGGGCCGCCACTTCGCCTTATGCAATGAATAGTTAATAATAGTAGTGCCAAACGCTGAGTGAAGTAGCGGTGCATGCTAATTTCGAGAGCTGGCCATCCGGCAAACTATGCAAATTGGCCAGCTCGGAGTGTCGGAAGCGTGGCCCAAAGTGTTGGCCGAGCGGCGGCTTGCGAGAAAGCATATTTGTGCAGCGGCAAAAATGAATTAAAACTTCCGCTTGCACTCGCCCAACTGAGTCCGAGAGCCGTCAGCCAGCCAATGCCGCCGTCAGTCGGAATACCAAGTGAGGGCCACGCCGAGATGGAGGTGGACTATGGCGGGGGCTGGCCCGGGCCATACACACACACAAACACACGGTTTCCCCCACGCTGATAAGCCAAGAAACACTCTCGAAATGCTTGTTGCAGATGCGGGCCCGGGGTGGGAGGCCGGGGAGGGAGGAACGGGTGTGCAGAGAACTGGTTTTCCCATGATCTTCTGACATTTTTCGGCTGCGGTACACATTGAAATGCATTCCGAAGACTAATTTATGCGGGCCAAGTGACCGCAAATGTTTGCTTGAACGATGCATTTAATTCGCCTGGGCTTAGACAAAGTATCTCCCAATATAGAAACACTCCCGGGCAGGTGAACAAACTGTCGGCGGGAGGAATTGCAATTCCCAATCTCGAGCTATATCCAATAGCTGATCGGGACTTATTCCTAAGTGGAAGCAATTAAATGTCTCATGGCATCGCTTGCGAAAGAGCCTTGGATTCTCGGACTCGCCTCATCGACTGACCCATATGGAAAGTGTGTTTACGATACAAATAAATAAAGAAGAATAATAAAAGAACGTTGAGTATTCATATGCTCCCCCTCGCCTGAGTCGTTCCCTGCGAATTTTTATTAGGAAGCGCGTAAAAAATGTTGAAAAAAATTTCAAGCGATTGCTCGCCTTAAACATTGTATATAAAAGACAAATAAATAAATAGATATAGATATTCCTGCCTGAAGTCGAATAAGAAATACTCTGCAAGTGATTTCTGGGAAAGAAACTTCAGATTATATGGAATTTAATGCCGATGCATTTCTATAGGGTATTCGGTTAGGGTATATCGGGCCAGGCATTCGGCGGTCACGTTCCAAGTGCCGATAATCGAATACGAGCCGGGAAATAGGTCGGGATGGCGGTAGGTACAGCAATGAATTAAGTTTCTAGAAAACGCTCCAACTGGCTTTATGAATGAACCGAAGTTGCTCGGCGTCCAGGGTTTCCCCAAATGGGCTGTAAAGCCCAACGACAAAAGGCAATTAAAAGATGCCGGCCCGAACTGAAGCCGGCTGGCGGCTTTTCGCAGTTGTCATTACAAGAACTCAGCGAGGCGTTAAGGGACAAAAGCAACAGAAAATTATATATATATATAAGCTGATTCATGACGGACCCGCAGAGTGTGGGGAAGTCTGCAATTCCTTGGGCCAAGGCAAAGGGAAACGCTTTTAGCTGTTGTCTTCCATAATTGCTCTAATAGAACAGCTTTATGTATTTATTTACTTTAATAGATAGAGTAGGGGACATGACTAACACAACTTGTGTGTGTGTGTGCGGGGGGCGTAGAAGTATCATGGTCATAAATCAAAACAAACTATTTCCGCTGCGGCTCTTTAGGCGTAGAATTCGAATTGAAATGTTGTTGATATTATTGCCGAATAATTAACGAACCGGAACGAATGGCCCCATTCGAGGCGTAGCTTCTGGTGTTCAGTTAGTTTAAATATATAATCGCTGATAGTGCTCGACATGCGTCGCTTATCAGTTGGCAGCGGCAAGCGCGGAGTTCCTTCACCTCTTCGATTTTTCCAGCCACACACGCACGCAACATGCAAACATTTGATACAAATATTTGTAAGGGGGCGCCCCCATACATGTGTGTGTGTGTGTGGCACATGCCGCAAACGGGTTGCCAACAAATAAACAAACTGCGGCGCATGTCCGCTTCGTTATTTTGTTTACATTCGTTACAAATTTGTTGCATGCGTCGCAACACGCGCGTACGAATGTGTCTAAATTGTGCTTGAGAAGTTGAAGAGGAGATCGCATTATTGTCGGCCCTCAAAGGCGGACTTTGTACTTCAGCAAGGGAACAGGTAGCCTAGGTCAGCCTGGAGAGGAAGAAAACTTACCAAGAACAAATCTAAGTGAATTATAGAGACTTCTGGCACGGCTTCTTCCAATAATTGTCTGTCATATCTTTTGGCTATACTTCAACCTTTAACTGCAGGCAATTCTCTCTCTGGAGGTCAGAGGTTGGCCTGCAGCAGCCTCAGCGGGAGAGTCTCATTTCCGTTCTTCGTTTTATGCTTTTCGAAAAATTATTTCCATAAGCTTTTTGTTTTGAAAGCCATAAAATAAAGCTGACTTATTGCTTTTTAATTGAAAGCAATAAAACCAAAAAAAAAAGCATTGAAAGCAGCGCAGACAAAAATAATCATTCGTGGGCGTTCTCAGGGTGTGAGCCGTTCCATAAGGGGGGGCTGGGGCAGAGGGAATGCAAATTCGCTGAAGGATTGACTTAAATTTGAATTCAACTCAAAATGAATAAAATTTGAAAGGTCAGTTTTATATTTTAATAATCGCCGTAAATTTGAAAAAAAAAAGATGAAAATAATATTATCGATTATATGGAAATTTCAGGGCTTTTATGTCACGAAGTTAATATTTGTCATATGTCATATTTTGTACAGAATTCTAACACACTTTATCAGGCACTTGCCCATTGGGAGATTTGTTGAATCATGGCTGAGGATAATTACACACGAACCCCTTTGGACATTGAATTCGAGCAATTCTGGGACGTTGTCGATTGCGGTATCGTGGTCGACTTGCCGCATGAGGAACGGTGCGAGTTCGCCTCGAGGGCGAAACAATGTACTACGGGGAACTCCTTTGTGCCGTACATGCAGCTGCTGGCATGCTATCTACAATGTAAAAATGTCTTCCACGACCTATGCTGGGTCACACTCTTCTTGCTGCTCTGTGCGGAGATGCTGATCTGTCTGGCGCATACGGTTAACAATTATTACTGTCCGGTGATGCGAGTCGTTGCCAGGATGCTTCATATGAACGAGCATTTGGCTGGCGTCACCCTATTGGCCCTGACAACAACAACGCCCACGATTTTCACAGATCTCTTATCGCCAAGTGACGATATGACGATGTATGCGAACTTTCAGCCAATGGCATTGTTTGTTCTCATGTTCATTGGAGGTGCCGTTTGCTATATAAGTCCTTTCAAGATGAGTGCCTACACGACCATACGGGACTTATTATTCCTCGTCATTGGCGTATTTGTGCTCGAGCTGATCTGCTTGGATGGACATATTAGATTGTACGAGTGTTATATATTGTTATCGCTCTACCTGGCATTTCTGATCATCAATATCTTGGACTTTTATCTCCTGAATAGGGCTCTGAAATGTGAGTTGTAAATGGGGGGGAAATGCCCCATATATATATATATACATATAGTATATTATTTGTTTATCAGATATTCAGCGAAAGCTGGAATTCCTCTATGAATTGCCGAACACCAAGGAGGTTGAGAAGGCCCGTATAGCTCTTCAGAAGAAGTATGATTCATTTGAGTCGGGCGAACGTGTGGTATTACTGAAGCGGCGGGAAAATATCATTCATGATTTCAGGGCGTCCTTTACGTTTTTGACATCGCCACAGAAAATCCATACGAGAATACATTCCAAACATGGTCCCCGGATAACGAGGATTCACCGAAACAATCGGCATCTCTTCCGGCATTTCTTTCAATCGCTTACGCCGTTCTCATGCAGTGATTGGAGGGACGCGAATATGGTAGTTCGAGCCTTTTACATTGCTCGAACTCCAGTGGCTATACTCTGCGCATTGTTTATACCCGTGGTGGATCACGAGCTGAAGAGGAATGGCTGGAGCAAGTTACTCAATTGCATACAAATCGCTCTAAATCCGGCCATCACGATTACCATATTGAGAGCTCAGTTCTTTGTAGATAAGCCGGCGTTCTGGTATCGAGACATCAACGATGCTTACATATATGGTCTATATTCTCTTCCGGTAACGGTACCAATAGCCGTGATAGCCTTTATCTATTCAAAGACCAGCATCCCTCCGAAATTTCACTGGATGTGCGTAATCATCAGTTTGATCGGGTCCATGTTTATGACATTGGAATGTTCCTGCGAGATTGCGACAATAATGACCGTCGCTGGGCAAATTTTGAAGATCCCCAGCCATCTGATGGACGCCACCGTGAATACGGTCGTCTATTCGTTAATTTTTTTGGTCACGAATATAATGATGGCTATGATGGGGTACGAGAGAATGTCATATGCGGCGGTAATCGCTGGACCCTTATATAATATCATTCTGAGCGAAACAATCGTCTTCTTCGTCAAGAGTCTTACGGGCGAAGGAGGACCACAATCGACAATGACCAGTTTCTATGGTGAAACTGCTTTTTTTATATTGATTATCGGATCATTTTGCACAATGCTGTGGGCTTTGTTACTGAACTTCAATGCACGCCGTTCCGTTGGTATTTTCTCCATGATCATTTTCATAATTTACCTATTATTTGTGTTACTCATCTATAATGACTATGTGCATCCGCACCGACCAGATATATATCTGAGCGATGCGTACGGCCCCAAGCAGCCAGTGATAGTTGCGTAATACGGGCGATCCAAGGAGGGCCATTCAAAATTATTTCCAGGTAACAAAAAACCAAAAAAAAAAAAAAGAGAAGAGGAAATGCAACTAGACAAAGCCAAGTGTAAATACGACTGCAAGTCGGGGAGCTGCTGTGGCAGATGGTCGGACGAGTCTTCAGCTTGCCTTTGCATCCAGCAAAATTCATTTAATTACTGTCGCACTGAATGCATCCGTCCACTCCATTAATTACCCGGCGATACGTAGATTTTGGCAGAAAGGGGCGCGTAATTAATTGATAAATAGCCTCGCAAGTGGGGCCCACTCAGGCTCCGCCAAAGGCCATACATGTCCTGGCTGCTCCTGGCTGGAATACCTCAATACAAGTTGGCCGCCTTTGTGGGTCAATTGCGGTGGGCGTGCTTGGGCAGGCTCTCTCTCCCTCTCTCTCTCCCTCTGCTGGCAGCATATACACGCTTTAATTACAATTGCATTTTGAATAAAGAGCAAATTTTCATTAGGTTTTTCCATCCAGAAGTTTGCAATAAAATATTTATGTCTTCAGCTGGTCTTCGCAGCGAAAATTTATATTAAGAGCTGGCTGGAGGCTGAGGCTTAGGCTCCATCTGATCGACTGACTTACCCCAAGAGCAGTTGTTTAGCTTGAGACTGAGGCTGAGGCTCCATCTGATCGATTGACTTACCCCGAGAGCACTTGGCTAGCTTGAGGCTGAGGCTGAGGCTCCATCTGATCGATTGGCTTACTCCGAGAGCAGTTGATTGCCTTGAGGCTGAGGCTGAGGCCCAATCTGATCGATTGACTTACCCCGAGAGCAGTTGGCTAGCTCGGAAGAATTCCGTCTCCGATCTGCTGGCTCGACTGGGCTCGGCTGGACTTGCAGCTCGAATTGCTTCTCAGTCGGAATGCATTTTCACACAAAACTGACAAATGACGGCGAGGCGGAGACCCGATGGAAAAATCGGGCCAGCTTATGGCCGTCTGCGGGGGGATGGCCACACTAATTGATTTCGAGCCAGTTGGCACGTTTTTGGCTCTGTTCATTAGCGCAGACAGCTTGGGCCGTTCGCAGAGCTGGGCTTGGCCGGGCTTTGGGGGTCTAGTAAAAAGAGAGCCCGCGTTCGCCTTGGACGTGCCCGGGTTCATAAAATAAGAAAGAACATCTATGGCCTATAGACTGCCATTGGCGGTGGCCGAGCTGGCTAGAGGTGTGCGTGCGTGTGCGTGTGTGTGTGTGTGTGGGCCAGTCTAATTTGCCTTCGATTTTCGTTTTGCCATTGCAGATGAACGACAGCACATACAGAAGAAAACGTTTACGAAATGGATCAATTCACATCTGAGCAACACCCAGTGCACGCCAGTTAATGACCTCTTCCTGGACCTGAGAGACGGCCACCGATTGCTCGCCCTCCTCGGCACCCTGACACACACGCAATTGGTAAGTGCCGAAGGCGAGTGGAACGAGAAGAGCTTAACTTTGGGGTCTTGTCTCTTGTCTCTCTGCAGAAGCCGGAGAAGGGTCGGATGCGAGTGCACCACATCAACAATCTGAACAAGGTGCTGCAGGTGATCCAGCAGCATGGAGTGAAGCTGGTGAACATCTCCAGCGACGACATTGTGGGCGGGAATCCGAAGTTGACGCTCGGCCTGATCTGGCTGATTGCGCTCGAGTTCAATGGCCAGCATCTAGTCAAAAGCCATTCGAGCAATGGCGTCGAGAAGTCCCTCCTGGCCTGGGCGAGGCAGTTCACAGAGCCTCACGGGCTGGCGCTGAATGATTTTGCCGGCTCGTGGTCGGACGGACGGGCGTTTCTGATGATCTTGGCGGCGCACCTGGACGAGCTGGATCTGGAGACGGCCCTGGCGCAGCATGCACTGCAGCGTCTACATCTGGCCTTCGACCTGGCGCACAGGCACTTCAAGATCGAGAAGCTGCTGGACGCCGAAGATGTGCACACACACAAGCCGGACAACAAGTCCATACAAATGTACGTGATGTGCCTGTACCATGCGATGGAGTCGATGAGGGCCAGGGAGCGCGACCGGGAGCCCTGCACGAGCATCACCGATCTGGACGAGGTGCCGCTGGACGGCGAGCGGGAGATCTACACCTCGGACAGTGCGACCAGCATGGACCAGCTGAAGGCGGCCCAAGCGGAGCACAGCGAAACGCGTCCCCTGAGCACGGCCACGAATGCCAGTGTGGAGATCAGCAGCTATCAGGCGGCTCTGGAGGCTGTGCTGACCCTGTTGCTGGAGGATGAGCAGATGCTGTCGCAGGATCTGCCCGATCCGGAGAACTTTCAGGCGGCCAAGATGCAGTTCCACGAGAACGAGAGCTTCATGCTGAAGCTAACCGAGCATCAGGAGTTCGTGGGCGAGGCCCTCGAGGAGGGCAGCAATCTGATAAACGAATCACAGAAGAAGGACGGCTCCAGTCTGTCGCAGGTGGACCAGAACGAGGTGCGTCAGCAGATGGTGCTGCTTAACGAGCGGTGGGAAACGTTGCGACTGCGTGCACTCGACATGCAGGCGAAGATCCTGATGCGGCTGGCCGAGTTCCAGAAGCAGAAACTCGAGCAACTGCGTCAGTTTCTGACCAATGTCGAGGATCGCATCTCGCACATGAGTGACCTGGGGCCAACCCTGGCCGAGGCCGAGCAACAGCTCGCCGAGGCGAGACAGCTCAAGTCGGATCTGTCCGAGCAGCAGGAGCTCGTGGACAGCATCAGCAGCATGGTGGTCATTGTGAACGATACTTCGGGGAATTTCAACGATCTGGAGGATCGATTGAGCGCCCTGGGCGAGCGCTGGTCGCATGTGGTCAAGTGGATAGACTTGCGGACCGAGAAGCTGCAGCAGTACAAGTGCATATCGCGCTGGCTGGATGCACGTGAACAGGACCTGAAGCGCATGGAGAGCCGGGACGTGACCGACGTGGGCAGCATCACGCAGCGCATCAACGAGCTGAACTACTGTGCCAAGGATCTGCTGGAGCTGCAGCGCTACTTGATCGATCTGCGGCAAATGGTGGCTGCCACGCTGCAGGACGGCGACGACAAGGGCGAGCGGGTACTGATGCAGCTGGAGAGCTACGAGGATCGGTTGGACGCGCTCAAGCAAATCCTGGAGGTGCAGACGCTGCGCATCGAATCGAAAGGCTTCAACTTTGGACGTGAACGGGCCAGCTTCGATGATAGCCGAGTGCTGAGACCAGAGGGCTGGGTCGATTATCAGATGATCATACGATTCGGCGAGGAGGACGACTACGAGGATGAGTCCGAGCCGAAGAAAGGACCAGAGCAGCAGCAAGAGCAGAACTCCGATCCATTGGCCAGCAAGAAGCGTAAGCTGCGCAATGCGGACAACTTTTTCGAGTTGGAGAATCAGATACTGCAGCATTTCACGCATCTGCAGGACGTGGAGCAGCGACTGCAGCTGCTGCAGCGCCAGAGTCTGCGTAACCAGTGCGAGCTGCTCAAGGAACTGCAGGCCGAGAATCAGCAGCGTGCCAGCTCGTTGCCGGAGCTGAAGAAGCTCTACGAGGTGTGCGAGCAGGAGGAGTCGGCGCGCAAGCTGCAGCTGGAGGCGGCTCAGGTCAAGCAGCTGGAGCAACGATATGCGGCGCTGGGCCAGCGTCTGGCCAGCCAGCAGGCCGAGAGTAGCACGCTGTTGGCCAAGGAGCGCTATTACAACAGCCTGACGGGCTTCAAGCTGGTGCTGGCCGACTCGCGGGACTGGTACAAGCAGCACGCGGGCACAGCCAGCTGCCAGGAGCTGGAGCAGCGACTCAGCCATATGGAATCGCTGGCCACTGAGATAGCCGAGGCGCGCGAGGCCACCGAAGCGCTCGACGAGAAGCTGTTGGAATGGAAGCAGGACTTTGGCATATTCTACGACAGCTGGCACGACATGAAACAGGCCCTCCAGGCGCTCATCCAACAACGTGGCGGCGAGGACATGGCCCAGCAGCTGCAGCAACTAGAGCAGTTCGTGGCCAAGGTGGCCATGCAGAAGGTGCGCGTGTCCAATCTGGAGGCCATGCAAGAGCAGCAACAGCTGCTGAATCAGTTGGTCGACGAGCTCGAGACCCTGAAGCCCTGCTACGAGCGTCTGCCAAGTCATCTGATCAGCGAAGAGCTGCAGGCAGCCTGGCAGCGGCTGCCGGAGCAGCTCAGCGAGCGGGTCATCAAGCAGACCACGGCCATCGAGAACCTCAATCACTTTGTGGCCGAATACAATTCGATAATTGCCGTGCTGCGCAGCACGCCGCAGGTGTTGCAGTCGCAGGATCTGCGTAAAGTGGAAATCGATGTGATTAGTGCCCGGAACTTCAGTGAGATTCTGATCAAAGAAGCCGAGCCAGAGCAGCGGGAAGCTCTGCAGGCGCAGATACGTGCTCTGAACGCCCTGTACGAGCAGGTGGAGCAGCTGCATCAGGCCCAGCGGCAACAGCAATCCACTCTGCAGTCCCAAAGCGATGTGATACAAGCGCGTCTGCAGCAGACGGAACGCTGGCTGACCGAACTGGAGGCGAGTACGCCGAAATCGGGCATTGCCGAGATTCGCAACTCCAACGAGCTCTTCCAGAGCAAGTCCAAGTTCCAGACACTCAAGGAGACTTGCGAGCGTGAGGCGGCCCAGTTCCGGGAGCTGAATGAGCTGGGCGGCGAGCTGCTGCTGGAGATGGACGAGCTGCAGGATAAGGACAAGGAGTCCAAGTATGGCTCCCTGGCCAAGCAATTCACCCGGCTCAACGCCCGCTGGTCCGAGGTCACGGAGCATGTGTACGCAAAGACGGCGCTGCTGGAGCACATCTCCACGCAGCTGGGCGAGTTCAAGAAGTTCATGGTTAGCGAGACGGGCTACCTGGATCGGCTGGAGAACAAGATACGCAACACGCCCGAGAATGCGGCCGATGCCGAGGAGATCATAGAAGAGCTGGACGTAAGTGCTGTCTATTATAGTATGGATAGATCGGATATTCATTGAGTATTACTATTTTCGTAGGATTTGGAGAATGTGCTGCGTTCGCACTCGGACGAGTGGCTGGACAAGATTCAGGAAATTGGCAACGAGCTAATTGATAATGAGTTCATGGCCGAGGCCACGCGTCGGGACATCGATGGAATCGTCGAGCGCTGGACCCAGCTGCAGCAGCAGGCCAAGAAACGTACCGAGCTGCTGGAGGAGAAGGCCAGCGAGGCGGAGCAGTCCGAGAAGGCGGTCGTCCATCTCGAGGGCTGGCTAACGCGCATGGACGAGATACTCAGCGACCATCTGGAAAACGATGTGACCATTGAGGATCTGCCAGAAGATTTCCAGGTGAGAGAGAGGCGAAGTAGCTGCTGAGTCAACAATTATCCATCTCTTGCCTTGTACTTTGACAGATTCTCGCTCGCGAATTCGCCATTAACGAGCAAAATTTCAAGGATATAAGTGCCCTAATCGCTGAGCATACGGCGAAGGGCAAGACGGGCGCTGCCAATCGACTCCAGGAGCAGCTGAATCTAATGGAGATGCGCTTCAAGGCTTGCCAGGCCAAGCTCAATAAGTGCACAGCCCCGCAGCGGGCCTACGAGTCGCGCCTGAACCGAGCTTATGGTGATCTGCGCAACGTGGAGCACTCGACGCTGGTACTGGATGTGGCCTCGGCGGATCCCAGCAACGTCCAGACGCAGTACCAGAAGTGTCTGGTATGTAGGCAAGGGAGAGAAGGATGTTGAGACAATTTTCAAATGAAACGTACTCTTTGCAGCAAATTTATCGCACGCTCTCCGAGATCAAGGCGAACATCGAGAACACCATCAAGACAGGTCGGAGGGTCTGCGAGGACAAGTACACCAAGAATCCGAAACAGCTGAGCCAACGCATCGATGCCCTCAAGCATTTGTACAATACGCTCGGCGAGAATGTGACCCAGTCGAAGGCCATTCTCGAGAGCCTTATGAAGCTGGCGCGACAGCTGAAGCAGGGCTTTGAAACGGCCGACGAACTGATCCGGCGTTTCGAGTCGCCGCAGGAGCTGCACGACCGCAACTCCATACTGCTCGAGTTCGAGGACGTGCTGCAGCACTGCGAGGAGCACTACAATGAGTACAGCAAGTCCTGCGACAAGAGCTGCATGCAGGAGACTCGCCAGCGCATCGATGGCCTCAAGGCCACCTACCACAAGCTGACCAGCGCCGACATCATCAAGCGGCTCACCGAGATGAAAGCAACACTCCAGAATCTGGATAACATCTCGATGGACACACTGAAGTGGGTGGAGCTCTTTGATTAATCTCTCTGAGAGCCGAATAGGCTCACCGCTGTCCATTTATAATTTCCGCATTGCGCGGAACTCATTCTCTGAGGCAACTTTGCTCGTTTTCCTGCTCT
>JABVZY010000267.1:1698303-1709535 GCA_020883555.1 Drosophila nannoptera
TCGGGTCGGCATCGTAGGGCTCCGGGGCAGCGGGCTTGGGTGCTGGATAAAGCAGGAGCAGGGTAATCACACGCCCGATTCCACTGGCTGGCCGCCGACTTACCTGCTGCCACATAGTGCGGGGCTCCGTGATGGGGCCCGTAGCCGGCGTAGGTGTGCAGGGGCCCGGCTGGCCCGCCGTAGTAGGGCCCGGGTCCAATGACGCCTGCGCAGGCCAGGCCCAGCGCGGCGCTCAGCAGAAATACCTTCAGCATAGCGCGGTTTGGATGTCCTTGCGCGTGGCTCCTCGTGTCGTCGATCCTTTAGTTAGCGCAAGCTCCGAACACCACTGGGAATGTGGCCAACCGACTTTTGGTCGACGATCGCGCTGGATGAAGTAACAACAACTGCAAACGTTGCGCCGCCGTTCTGGCCATTTATACCCAAAGCTGGCGGCAAATGTCGCCCGCTTCACATGGCTGAGAGCGCAAAGACCAAGCGAACAATAAGCTAATTGAAGATCAGCTCAGGCCAGTGATCACGCCGATCGGGCCATATGGCGCGCACCAACAAGCCCGACTGGGCAGCCACCTGGCTGCGGATCGAATCGTGTGGCCGGGTTCAACGGCGGCGCCGCCGCGGCTTAGAAAGGTTATTCTTCCGCTTAGCCGGCTGAAGGGCCCGGGCAAACCCGTTGGCTGGCTGCCCTTTCACTTTTCGGGCCACGCTTGAGCTTTTGGCAATTGAAATGTTAATTTATTATAGGCCAGGACTTTGGCCAGGCCTAAACGCTCGTAATTAGAGCCGGCGCTGAGAAAATTTCCGCCAATGCCGGCTGCCAGCCGACCCGACAAATGCCGCGCCAGCAACAACTGCTTCGTCGCGCATGCGCAAAAGGTCAGGCCGTCTGCGATTGAATTGCGACAAGCCGAGCGCCCGTCTCCAGCAGCCGCCGAAAGGTCAACGTGCCCGAAGTTCAGGCAACGGCACATTGCCACCTCCGCCTCCGCCTCCGCACAGCCAGAACGAATAATGTCAGTCGATTCATGTTCACTTAGTGCACTTAATTTATGGCCGCCAATTCGCAAAGCGCCGACAGCTCCGTCCATTGTGTCGCCTCCGATTCGGCATCAGACATGGATAGCCGCCGATAAGCCTCAGACGGGCTATATTGGAGCGTGGAAGCCTGGGCCACAATTGCGATCAGCAGGCTGGGCAGGGAATAGCTGGAACGGCAGCTATTCCTCCTCCTTCCGGCAGAGAAGTCATTGCAGGCTCTTGTTCCACTCATTCACTTCCCCCATATTCACTCAGTCACTCATTCATTCGAAGAAGAATCCCTCTGGCTTCTGAGCTGCGTGGCGGGAAGACTCTCTGGGAGTCTGCACTGGATGTCTAGCCGGACCGAAACAGACCACATCAACGCTTTGGGTTGTAAAGCCTCAGACAGGCTATGCTGGTTACCTGAAGCTTTATATGGAGCGTAGGAAGCCTGTCTCAGGGTCACACTTTCGATCAGCAGGCTCTACGCGAATGGCTGGGACGGCAGCCACTCCTCCTCCTTCCGGCAGAGAAGTCATTGCAAGCTCTTGTTCCACTCATTAACTTTCCCATATTCACTCAGTCATTCATTCTTTCGAAGAAGAATCTCTCTGGCTTCAGAGCTGGGAGTCTCTCTCTGGGAGTCTGCTCCGGACGTCTAGCCGAACCGAAACAGAAAAAAATTATCGCTTTGGGTTGTAAAGCCTACGACAGGCTATGTTGGTTACCTGAAGCTATATTTGGAGCGAAGGAAGATTGTCTCAGGATCACACTTGCTATCGGCAGGCTCCATGGGAATAGCTGGAACGGCAGCTATGCTTCCTCCTTCCGGGAGAGAAGCCTTTGTTGTACTCATTCACTTCCCCATATTCACTCATATTCACTCATTCATTCGAAGAAGAATCCCTCTAGCTTGTGAGCTATGTGGCGGGAAGACTTTCTGGGAGTTTGCTCCGAAACAGACCACATTATCGCTTTGGATTGTAATGGGAGCCTATTAAACTATTCGTAATCTGCGGCCGGCTTGAAAAGCTCAAAGTCATTGCATATTGCAAATCTGTTTCTGCCGCGAAACTGGGTCAGCTGTTTTCTTGGCTAAAACAGGTGGCTATCTCTTGCTCTGATTAGGCGTTCGGGCTAAAGCTGTCGCTGGCTTCGGTTAGTCCGCCGCTGCGAGTAGCAAGTGGCTGACCGAACGCTGCTTAGTATGGACTTCAGCAGCATGCTCGTCACCTGCGGAGATTTCGGGCGGTTCCAGACGGTTCTTCTGCTGCTCTACGGCTACACGAATATACTCGGCTCGCTGCACTACTTCTCGCAGACTCTCATCACCTTTACGCCGGAGCATTGGTGAGGGGCTGTGGTGGGACCAGGCGCTCGGGCGTGAACTGAGGTTTGAGTTTTCTTCAGGTGCTACCACGAGGACCTCAAGGATCTGAGCCCTTCGGACGTGAAGGCGGTGTACGCCAACGTGTCGCACAAGTCGTGCACGTTGCTGGAGGGCGTGGTCAATGGGACGGGCATTGTGGCCCACAGTGGCAAGTGCCACGATTGGATATTCAACCGGGAGCAGGGCTATGAGAGCGTCACCACAGAGGTTATCCATTTTCTCGCTTCGTCGACACGGCCGTGACTCTATCCTCATCTATCATCGTTCGTTTCAGCTGAAATGGGTCTGCGACAAGGCGTACAACGCGGCCCTTGGCCAGACCTTCTTCTTCGTCGGCTCGGTGGCGGGCACCATATTATTCGGGTACCTGTCCGACTGCCTCGGACGCCTGCCAACCCTGGTGCTGACCACATTGATAGGTGGAGCGGGTGATTTTTTCACCTCGTTCATCAGCAGCTTTCCGCTCTTCGCGGTCTCCCGCTTTGTGGCCGGACTCTCCACCGATACCATGTACTTTTTGATGTACATTCTAGGTAGGCGTGCGCCCGCTCCCATAGAGAATACTGTCAAGCGATCTATACTATATATCCACAGTGTTCGAGTACCTCAGTCCCAGGCATCGCACCTTTGGACTGAACATCATACTCGCGGTCTTCTACTGCTTCGGACTGATGATCTCGCCGTGGCTGGCGATCTGGGTTGGCAACTGGCGCCATTACCTCTGGATCGCTTCGCTGCCCGCCATCGGGGTGCTCGCCTACCCGCTGCTCCTCTGCGAGAGCGCCCAGTGGCTGCTCACCAAGAAGAAGTACGATCAGGCGGTGAAGAGCATGAGATGGGTCGCCAAGTTCAATGGCCGGCACGTGGACGAGTCCGTCTTCGAAGAGTTCGCCAGGTACCACAGAAACAAGGATCGTGAGGAGCAAAATCTGAATGCTCATGAGGACACATTTATGGGTATGTTCAGGACTCCGTATCTCCGGCGATGCACGGTGGCCTTGCTGTTGAAATCGTAAGTTCTTGCGGGGCTGGGTCGAGGCAGCTGCTGACCTGGCGTATGCTTGATCTTCCGCAGCATCATTATTACCCTCTCGTACGATGTGATCAATCGCAATATGGAGGGGCTGGGAACTTCGCCGTTCCTTCTCTTCTCGTATACTTCGATCAATTATCTACCTGCCGGCTGCACGATTCTATTTCTGCAGAACATTGTCGGACGCAGGGGCATGGCCTGTGGGGCCCTCCTGATTGGCGGCATTATCACAACTGTGACAGGCTTCCTCATCGCCTTCCTCGACCCGCAGGAGAACGCTCTGCTGCTCGCCGTCATGGTTGGACTGGGCCGGTATGGTGTGACCGTGTCCTCCGATGCGGAAATCCAATACGCGGCCGAGATAATACCGACCACGGTGCGTGGCCAAGCCATCTCCAACATACACGTCGTGGGCCTGGCCTCCAACTCGCTGGTCTTCTACGTGATCTACTTGGCCCAGTTCTACAAGCCCTTGCCTTCCATCTTCATCAGCTGCCTAATGTTCTTCGGAGCTCTCGTCTGTCTAACCCTGCCCGAGACTCAAAACAAGTATGTAGAGAAGCTTTCCCCGGCCTTACCCCTTGCTTTCCCCTATGTGCTTTCCGCTTTCCTTCTAGGAAGCTGCCTGAAAACCTGGCTGAAGCAGAGGCCTTCGTGAAGCAGGAGTCCCAGAATTTGTGGCTCCTGAAGAGAAAGAAGAGCGCGGCGTCTCGAAGCTAATTCCACACATACTATGTAGGCGAAGGAGACTGCAATGGACAGGGAAACAAGGATTGTCTGGCACTTCCATTCATAGATAAGGCACAATCGTTTCCTGGCAATAGCAACAGATTTAAGAGTGAGCCCTAAGATTGAACGCCTGAAATAATAATATTGAGCTTGTCTCATTTAAATAACATACACCAGAATTAATCCATACAGAGGGGAGCTCAGAGCTCCGGGTCAGAGTTCGAAGTATCAGGCACTCGCAAAGTGCCTTCCTCGCACGCAAATCACTGCGAAGAGTCGACTGATTGCCAGGGAAATGCAAGCGGGTCGGCGTGTGGGAGGCATTGCATTGTCGCGCTGACACGCACAAATACTGGCTGCTACGTCACGAGTGCCGGGGGACGTATTATAGCTGCAAGCGAATCGCATCGCATGCAAAGTCTTTTCGGGCTCGGCAATCTCGACGCTCTGAATCTATATTTATCTTTCGACAACGACGTTGCCTCTGCCTGCTCAGCTATGCATCGCACTGCCAGGCAAAGCATTTCAAACTTGACTTCGGTGTGGTGCGGTTCAAGGCTTGCGGTTCGGGTTCGCGGCTCGTGGTTCAATTCATATCGATTTATAGGAATATACATCTACATTCCAGCTGCCAGCTGCTGCGGCAAGTTCGTTCAAAAAACAGATTCTTATCGTCGTTCTACGTTCCACGTTCTACGCAGAGCAATTAAAAGAAATATTTCTCGAGATATTTAAACAATTTTTAATTAATAAATCCTTAGGCTAGCTTAAGCTTAGGGCAGTGCCAAAAGGGGAAGTGAGCTGAGAATTCTGTGAGCAGTACCGAGACGGACTTCAGTCGAGTCCAGAACCTTCTCAGTGAATCATTAGAAAAGTCGTAGAGCCTAACGACCAGTTGTTGCAGTTCGCGTCACACGTCAATCTCAGAGAACGCCGGCCAGCTTTGATAATTAGGAAAATGTGGCAGTGAAAAGTGTTCCAGCTGAGATAAGCCAAGCGAAACACAGCCGTCCATGCCCGTGCCCACACGTGCTCAGTAGAAGCTGTCAAATGTAAATTATGAAATTGGATGTAGTCAAGCTGAGGGATTCCGGGAACTCGCGACGCTAATTGGCCGCACTAATTAAGCAAGTACAGCGCGAAGCCTTAGAAATGAAAATCTCGCTTGGTGAGATGTGAGAAGCAGAGGTGGAGAAAGCTCATCGGTTAGGTCAGGACTCCCGAACGGCCTCCTCTGGAGGTGGCAAGGCGGCACAATGCTCGAGGTGGACAAAATGCTGGAGAAATGCGGCGACTTCAGTCGCCTGCAGGGCCTCATGCTGCTGCTCTTCAGCCTGATCAACCTGCTCTCAGCCATGCACTACTACTCCCAGACGATCATCAGCTTTGTGCCCAAGCATTGGTAAGCCCAAGTGGGGTCCGGCATGGCGTATACTCAACGTTTGCTCTCCATACGCCCAGGTGCGCGGACGGCCTGAACTCATCGGCAGCCACGCCCAGCGTGTCCAGCTGCCTGCCCCTGAACCATACTGCCAGCGACCCGACGAGCTGCCAGAGCTACAACTACGAGCTGTACCTGGGCTACCGCAGCTTCCCCAGCGAGCTGAACTGGGTGTGCAGGGATGCGTGGAAGCTGACCCTTGGTCAGTCCCTGTTCTTCGCCGGCTCCGTGGTGGGCACAATGGTTCTGGGCTTCCTGGCGGACATTCTGGGCCGGCTGCCGATCCTCATCGTAGCCAATCTCGTCGCCATGATGGGCAATCTTCTGACCATTTTTGGCACCAGCCTGCCGCTCTTCTGTGTCTTCCGATTCGTTGCGGGATTCGCCACAGACAGCAACTTCCTGATGATGTACATCTTGGGTAAGTCTTAGACCGAAGGCAGACGCCACCTGATCCCTGATTACCCTGCAGTCATGGAGTATTTGCGGCCATCCCTTCGCACGGTCGGGCTGAGCATATGCATTGGCGTCTTCTACTGCTTGGGCTCGATGGCGGCCCCCTGGATAGCGGTGCTCATGGGCAGCTGGCGCGGCTTCCTCCTGGTCACCGCGCTGCCCTTGGCCTTGGTGCCCCTGTTCTACTTCATAGTGCCGGAGAGCGTCCAGTGGCTGATCTCGAAACGCAAGTACGACCAGGCTCTCGCCAGCATGAAGCGTGTGGCCAAGATCAATGGCCGCCAGCTCGACGACAGCCTCTTCGTGCAGTTCATCGAGGACTGCAAATTGAGCCAGAAGAGCACGCCGCCGTCCACGGCGAATCTACTCGGACTCTTCAAGACACCGCGACTGCGTCGCAACACGCTCATCTTGTTCTTCAAATCGTGAGTACCCAGATTCTGGCTGCAGCCAGCCTGCCTCAGCTACATCCATGTGTATCTGCCGTGCGCTCCCACCCACTCACAGCATGGTCATTACCCTCTGCTACGACGCCGTCTCTCGCAACGTCCAAGGCCTTGGCATTTCGCCATTTGTGATGTTCTCGCTGAGCGCGACCACGATTCTGCCCGCCTGCTTGCTGCTCATCGCGCTGCAAGATCGCATCGGCCGCAAGGCGATGGCTTCCATGTCGCTGCTGCTCAGCGGCATTTTCATCTCTGTAACGGGCATCGTTCTCTACTCCGCTGCCAGCTCGAGCAACCGAAGTAAGTTCCGATCGCTATCTCTGCCGAGGCACCATGTCGCCAGAGCTCTTCGTGTCTGCATGTGACATTCAATGATCCGCCGTTCTCTGCCCGCAGCCACCACTCTGCTGGTTACACTCTCGGTGGTCGGACGCTTCGGCGTCACGGTGGCCTACAACTCTGGCGCCCAGTATGCCACGGAGCTCATTCCCACCTGCGTGCGCGGACAGGGCGTGGCTGCTGTGCATGTCATGGGCTATGCGTTCACCTTCTTCAGTCCCTATATATTGTACACGCGGTCGGTGTTCTCTCCGCTGCCGGAGGTCATTCTCGGCGTGCTCTCCTTGCTGGGCGCCTGCCTGTGCCTGCTGCTCCCGGAGACGCTGCATCGCACGCTGCCCGCCTCGCTCGAGGAAGGCGAGAAGTTCGGCATGAACGAGCGCTGGTTCACCTTCAGCTGCTTGGAAAAACGCACAGACTCGGTGGCTCAACTCGCTCCGGACCGGAAGTAGTTGACCTCTAGCTGAATTCCGGAAACTCCTCAAAGGCAATTTCGAATTTAATTAAGTTCGGGCAGATTTCCTTTTCATTCGTTTATGGGCATTTCTATGCTACTTTTACTTGGTACTTCATAAGGCAGAAATGTAAGTGTATTGGCTAAGGGCAGTACAAAGGAATGTCCCAATGGTACCACAATGGAGGGTGTCTTAAATAAGCTTGATTTAAGTATTGGATAAAAAGTGAACCCAAATTAAGTTGTTGTCATAATCATGAAGCTAATCGTAAGCCACAATTATATTTCGCTTAAGTGAATATTTTCTGAGTTGATATTGGGATACAATTACAAGTAGAAAAACTCGCTCTGAGCAATGTAGATTACGTAAAGTATAATGTTCATGATTGTTATGAAGAGCAAATGAAGATTTATGTTGAAAGCCCCGAATATGTGGATGTTCGTGTTCTGGCAACTCAGCTGCAGGGCCAGCCATTCATTCTATGTAAGAAGTAGCGTTAACACAAGGAGGATAACAGTAAATTTACGTGTGAAGCTTACCGCCCGCGCCATTCGCTTCGACTCCAACAGAGGGGAGCGCAGAGTGCATAAAGTGTTCTCATACTGCGTTTCAGCCATGTGCGATATGCAGCTCAGAAGATAGAAGTCCAACAAGTAAATGCAGTTTAGAGCTATGTAAATCCACTGTATCAGTGAGTCTAGTGACGCCATCGGATTGCCACACAGTATGCGATAGAAGGAGTATCCACTCAGACTGGCCGAGAGAACCAAATTCGACAAGCACGAGGCAATCGGATATTTGAACATTTCACAGATGTCGCTAGTCATGCGAACGAGCTTGTAGTACATCCGATGCAATTGCAGTATTCTCTGCTCTTTAGCCGCGAAAGACATTGGCTGGGAGGGTAGTTGCTCCATGAGGTGCTGCAGCTTGAGGAATGTGAAGTGTATCTGCCAGATGATAGCAAAGGGCACCAATTGTGTGGCGTCTATTATCAGTCGTGTCCCGAACAAGCCGAACGACATGAAATAGTCGCGGTCCTCTAAGAAAATCCTCCAAATGGAAATCGCAATCCGTGGCACAATTAGAAGCAATTTGATGCACATTATAGCTTGCGGATATAACATTTGCTCTGCTGGAGCCGCATAGGCGAGATCGACGATCTGCCTGTGCGTCCTTATGAGATCCTCAATCATGTCAAATATCCGCTTCTGCCAACGCATTATACAGCTAACTGAGCCCACAATCGTCACGAGCCTTATGGCGGGATACGCATCTATTATGACACTCGTTAGCTGGGATTGGCTGTGAAGTACAAGAGCCTTGTCGTTTGGTAAAATCTGGTACAGAACGCATATGCACAGAAAGAACGCACAAACTACTCGACTGTAAATGCGCAAAGGACCCGACTTTATCAGTCTGCCCCTTCGGCCGTCAAAGTAGAAGCCAGCGATTCCGCATAAGGCGCAGAAATATGTTACCCACGTGCCGACAAGCTGCGTCGCCGAGGACATGTTCGAGACCACTGAGCTCCGATGGGGCAAGCACGACCTCAATAAGGAATAATTGAAAATTGAATTGTTCGATAAGCGAATATAAAATGCAAAATAAAAAGAAAGTGACAGCTAATCTAGCCGCAGCCTTCAAATAACAGTTCACTGTTATCAATCTACTATTATTAACGGAAAGCAAAGCGCTTGATGGATAGCTATGTATACATAATCTGTGCAGGACTCTCAACCTTTCTATATATATATATTATTTATGTTTGAGTGATTCTCTATACCATTCCACAGGGCATGCCATGCATTAGTAGCCATGCTCATACAGCTGGGGCACAAACCACACCAGAGACAAGCACCTGCGGACAAGCTTTGCGTTAGCAGAGCTTTTCATGTTAACAGAGCTTCGGGTGCTTAACTTAGATAACAGAAGTCGACGAAGGCCCAACTGAACGCTAGTGCGTTCACTCTGTTAACTTGCGTTCGAGCTGGCCCGTGACCTTTCGAGGGGTTAAAACCCTTGTCAGTATAGAACGAAGCAAAACGAGTCTATTTTATATATAAATATACAAATGCGATTCCTATGAGTGCAGTTGATTCTGTGGCTTTTATTTCTCCACATCCTGCCTGTTAATTCCCATTCAAAATTGACGAATTTAATTAGGAATCTTGCTTGTAGCCTGCGAGTGTGCTTGTGTGTGTGTGGGTGCTTTAATACTTGCAGCTAACAAGAGGCAGCCACGCCCCGTCTCGAGCTTAGTTGCTTGCTCGGGCAGCGCAGTTTACCTAAAGTTTTCCATTGACTTTGCAAATTTATGCAATTATGCAAAAGTTTTTAATGAGTTCCAAATAAAGTTAAAATTTCGTTGACGGCAGCGGTTAGCTGGTGTAAACTACACCAGGCGACCAGATGAAACTTTTGTCGCAGCCGCCATGAAGTTGGCCCACCAATTGTTCGAAGCCCCGACTTGGGGCGGTCGGCTTAGCGCTTCGGCAATCAAAGCAAGCAGTCAAAAATTACAAATTGCAAATGCAAATTGGCGGACTTGCTGCACTTTAAGCAGCACCCGCGCCCGCGCCCGCGCCCGCGCCCACTGCGACCCAAGGGAAGCTCATCTGCCAGATGATGGCCAATGTCAAGTGGTTCAAAGTAGTCGCAAGTGGCAAACGGTGAGTGGCAAGTGGCGAGTGGCGAGTGGCAAGTGCCGAGGGCCAAGTTGCAAGTGCCAAGTGTGTGAACTCATTTCGAGACGCTTGTCTGGCAGCACCTTCATTACGTAATCCTGGCAGGGTTATGCGCAAATAAAGTTCACGGCCACGGTCACCAAGTTGGCGACTTGCCGTAGGCCTCGCCCGGCGGAGTCCGTCGCAGCCCGCCACTCGCCGCCTCTTATGCATGAGCTTCCGCTCGATTTACGCGCACGGCTCCGCCAACCCCGCGGCATTCATTACCCACTCGCAGGAGCTGAGGCTGTCGGAGCTCCACCTGGCAGCAGCCGTGTGCGGCCACAAAATCTGAGTGATTAAAGGCACTCGCGTAAGAGGTTTGTTAATACGTATTTGTAAAATGTTTGAATGTGAATTTTAATGAGCGCCAGACGGCCCGCCGCAGATGCCCGCCAGATGGCTGTGGCTGGGCGTGGCGGCCGTAAACGCCGCAATCAGCTTACAATGCCTAGGACATGTTGATTCAGCGGGTGTGGCGGGTGTGGCGTGTGTGTGTTTAAATAATGATGTGCAATTTATAGGCCCACCAAACGGGCGATCATTGTCGGCTCCTGGCCGACCCACGGCTCTCGAGAGCCGCCCGCTCATGTGAATGATTGATGGGCTCGTGGTCGCAACAAAATCCGCTAATTAACTCGTTTGCACTAAAAATTAAACACATGCCAAGGACTTTGGGTCACGGCCCCCGCCCGTGCACATCGCTTCCCCTCGACGACGCCCTGCCCACACAGCCGTCCAGCTGTCACCTAGGCTGCCGGGATTTGCCAGCCGGCCGAGCTGTGCACTCGTGCGTCGGCCCGATGGCGAATGATATGTCCAGCATAGGCGCATATATCCTCATGTGCGATTCGCCGGACTTGATTAGCAGGGGGGGGCTTTGACTGTGGAGCTATTTGTCTGCTGGATTTCTTGAGCCGCCCGGCTTCTGGACAGCTTAGCCAAATAAATCACAAAAAGGCCGCCCCGGCCGGAGCTGCGCTGCAGTCGCGGGCGATTGTGATTGACCCTGCGACTGTTTATCCTGCTGTTAGTTAAGCTGTAAATACATTGCGAGTCCTATACATAAATAGATAATTTGATACGTTGCCTCCGACCGGCGAGCAAACAAGCAAACAATAGGAATGTGCTCAACCGTCTGGGCCTCGCCTCTGGCGATTCATAGTGCTGCATAAGCATGTCCCGCCATCCACCCCC
>JABVZY010000267.1:1719953-1731595 GCA_020883555.1 Drosophila nannoptera
GAAAGCAACAGCTGCAGGTGCACCCAACTTTATGCGAGTACATTAGCGGAATATACTGGCATATACCCTTAGCCGTCGCGAGCTCGGAGCGCACCACGGGGCGTATGAGCGATGCGCTGCACAATTGAGCCGCGATTTCTCCGCTTAAGTAGCTGTTAAGCAGCTCGCGGAGCCCGGGCGCCGGCCCTGCCTTCGCCTAGCACCAATTGCAGCTACAATTAAACCTAATTGCAGCTAAGCGCTGCTGCCCTGCTCCCTCCCTCTCCCTCTCTCGCTCTCTCCTTCGCGGCATGCTCCGGCGCTCGCAAGCTCATTAAATTTAATGTACATACTTCAAGTGCAATTAATTTTGCCGCAGCCCCGAAAATATGCAATAAAAATAGTTGCCAGCGCGAGAATGGACGGCCCGTCCGTCTGTCTGACTGACTGTGCCCCCGTCCCTCGGCCTACCCCTCTGCAGAGTGCCGCTGAGCTATTTTTGTTTATGCTGCCGACTTGAAGGGCACTTTCTCTGCCATGTCGAGCATTAAGTATGCCACGACCTGCTCCAACTACTCATACCCTATACGGCGTCGACCTAGGAAGTGGCCAGCTTTGCCCTCATCATACTTCACACAACTATTACTTAAGGGGAGACTTCCCATAGTTGGTGGCCCTCGGTGGGAGCTCTGAGAAGGGCCCTCAGCAGCGTAGCTGGCTGTCGGGTATGCTCGGCCCGCAGACTTTTCGCTCTGCTGCCCGTCCGCCAGCTGCTTATTGAAAATAACTTTGCCCGTGGCAACTTTTTGGCCTGTTGCAGCGGCTGGGAAAAAAAGCTGAAGCCATCCTGGGATGGAGCCCCAAGTGCAGTAATTTCGTGCACAAATGCGCATTTTATTACCCGCCGCTGAGGTATGCTCGGGCACCCAGGCGCACGGCCCAGCCAGTGGGCGTGGCGGGGCGAGTATTTGTTTATTTACACTTTGCTGCCGCAAAGCTTCTGTTGACACATACTAGCGTTTACGAATATGCCAAGGACGCCGAGCGCCAACCGTTAAACCATTATCGTACGCCCTCCGACTGTGTGTGGGTGGGTGTGTGTATGTGTGAGCGATTACAATACACATGCCCTGAGCTCGGAGTTGTGGCAGCTACTTTGCTGATAGCTAAATAAAAGCATCTGATTGCGCGGTGGGGACTGACATGCGCTTGTCGCATGCGTCGCCATGCAGCCGCAGATGCATGCGGCAACTCAGTGTGCAATCATTGACATTTGTGCTCGGCAAACAGACGAGATAATTGGAGCGCCGGCAATCACCCCATCCAGCTCGCATATCAAATCAATTTCCTGCCAATGGGACGCTGAATGCTGGATACATAACACAAATCGAACTGAATGATTAACCTGCGGGGAGGCCAGGTGATGGATGCAGCAGGGAAAACTCGCTCGAGGAAATTGCTAAGAATACAAGCTGCGAGTTGCTCAGCCATCGGGAAATTTGTGATGCGAATTGCTGCATCATCTGGAACATCTTCGAGGACTGCTCGAACTGTAAGTTCCGAAGTGGCAATCGAGGGCTGCTGGCGCCCAAGCGTGAATGCGGCGAGGAGCTTTAAAGGTTGCCCTCACATTGGCATAAAACATGACGAATACGCCGCATTGGCCTCGAGGGGGGGGGGGGGGGGGGCAGCTCAAGGCCCGCGCTACCTTTCACCAGTGGACGACCTTTTTAAAAATCCATTTCGTTTTATTGTACACATTTCGGCTGGCGTTTACCGAATGCGAATGCTTTTACTGATTTGTTGGTTTCTTGGCCGGTTAGCTGGGAATATTTCTGCATTATTTGGCTGGGACTGGAGCCGAAACATGGCTCGGAAATAATAAGGCCACATAAATAAGCATGGCATTTGTGCCTGCTGAATATAAATGGCCCCGGCCAAAGCCTGCGCTATTACGTTATGCTTCACGAGTCAGCCCGAATCCTGATAAGGCCTTAAGCAGGACTGCAGATTAAAGCCGTCAGGGCTCCTGGCCAGATCATCTCAGAAGAGAGAGAGAGAGAGAGAGACAGCTGGGACGAACGTATCTTACAGCTCAATAAGCGTCCAGGAATTGGCATAAGGTATGAGTTAGCAGATACCCTCCTACAGAGGACATGGCTCTTGAGCTACTCAGCCACAGGTGGCGCTGCAAGTGCAGCCATCCAGCACAGCCCTGTGCCACGCGTCGCAACACATGGCCGGAAAAAAATGTGAGTAATGACGTGAGAGCAGCAGGAGAGCCCGGCACATACGGCTGCTCCGGCCGGGCTCAGTCGGACGGAAGTGACAGCTGCAGCAGCAGCTAACTATGGCAGCAACAAGCTCCCAATTGATTTAACACGCCAGCTGCAGGACCGCCCCGGCATTAGCTGCAGCGCCCGTGTGATGAACAATGCTTGGCGGTGGGCGTGGCGGGGCATGTAGAGCATGCTCGAGCTATGCGCAGCATTTCTCCAAGTGTCTCCAGCTGCAAGTGGCAAAGATGAAATTTAAAATTGCATTAAGCACAGTTGACTTTCGTCTCATGGAGAAGGGCCAGGGCGGGGGCGAGGACCCTCCACTTCGAGCGTAGATAATGCGGCAGCAATTTATGGCGAATTTTCTCTGGGGTCGAAGAAGAATGGCATAAGATATTCATTCCACCTAAATGCTCGCAAATTTGCGAGAACTAATTAAAGTCTTATTAGGGCCTAATGGAAACGGGCGAATCGAATGGAAATCGCATATTGAGGCGTGCCAGATTTTGAAGTCTGGCAACAAATGCAATTTGCGAAAATGGCAGCTGGCAAATCCTGAGTTATTCAGGCCAAACGTAATCAAGATGAATGCAGCCATTTGTGGGAGCCCGGCCGAGGCGCTCCGAGGCTGTCAAATCTAATTTTGCTATTTATCATTTGGTTAACTTTGTTGCCTTGTCGTTTGAATGTGGTTCGCCTGACGGGCCGTGGCAGTCGAAGCCAACTTAATTTTTAATGAGTCAATTTGAATTTGACAAGGCAAAGGAGCCTGCTGTGCCCGCTGCGCCTGCCGCCTCAGTCCGCCCGCAATGACTTTCACTTTGTCGTTTGGCGTCGTTATGGCCATTGACAAATTAGCGCAACATCCGCCAAATCCATCAGGCGAGCATCTGCAGGCCCAGCAACAACATCTAATTTCGATAATGAAATTCGGAAGTGGCTTATAATTTCCACGGCTCGAGAGAGGCCAACAGCGAACAGGGCCAAAATGGAAACTCATAGGCCGTAATTGCCATCGCGTTACTTGGCCAATATCGGAATGGAGCAGCCATTGCCATGGCGGATCGGTATTGGAATTCGTGGCCATTTGCTGGGGATGCGGCAAGCTCATTAATGCACATGTCCAGCTCTGGGGCAGTCTTAGACAGATTCGTTTGCAAATTTGCTAATAAATTGTATGTCCATAAAGCCCAGACCCATAAAAACGAGCCAGAGTAAGTAGCGAATGTGTGGGCAGCCTTTTCTTAATTACAAAGCAAAATTAATTGCGTGTAACTCCAGCGATTAGGACCCTATCAGGCGGGGCAAATAACGGCCAACAGCTGGCCGCAGGGCCGCCCAAGGAGCCCAAGGAGCTGAGCGCAGTCTTCGTCTGGGCCTGGCCTGTCTGGCCGTCATCATCGTGAGCTTGACAATAAATGAAATGTTAAACAATGCCTCGCCTCGGACTACTCGTAATGAATAGAAATGCGCCATAAACCAAATGGAATGCCCCAGCCAGGCGACAAAAATCCACTTTGCATTTTGTTGAGCCCGGCATTTGGCTCATTTGCACTCGCCCGTCACTTGACACTTGGCTGGCCGACTGTCCTGCCACTTGATGTCAGCTCCGCGTCTGATAATCTGCTTTTTATGGCCGCCAGCGTTAGAAACGTGCTCACGTGCGCTGCCCCTCCAGGAGGGCGGAAGGGGGGAGGAGTCGAGCCACGAGGCGGCCTGCGGCTAGTCGAGTTTTTATTCAAATGGCGCCACCACAGTCTGGACCGCGGCGTGCACTCATCTGCTTCATCAGGCACATACATGCATCAATATACATAGCCGCATCATACTCTCACATGCGAGCACATGCATTGCCCATATCATCACTTATTCAGTAGCTATATTCGATATATACAAAATTCAACGAATATATACAAGCTCATTCAAGCTCATTCACATATTCATTAGCATAAGCATACATACATACTCATACATACATACATATGCCATGCTGAGTCATCAGAGGAGAGCCTTTGAGGGCTCAGATTGAGACCTGAGTCGGATGTAAGAGATACCCCTTAGCAATAGTTCGAATTAAAGACTGGCATTACCGCGAGCAGAGTCCACTCCCCCCTACCCGAGGTGCCCTCCCTCCCTCCTGGCAAGTTGATAGAGTAACGTAATGCCTGAAAGTTGGCCTCATCATTGCAGTAATTGTCGTGTGGACATGTTGCTAGATGCGGGCTGTCAATTGGCCAAGTTAACTGGAATCGGTTTGCTTAGCTGCTGGCCAGCGTTTGCCGAGTGTTGCGGCCGAAAGCAATTATTGTTGATTACACTTTCTTTTATTTCACTTCATTGGCCTGCCAGCTGTGTACACAAATACGGGGGGGAGGCAGTGCGGCGGCTGCTATCAGTGCTTGGGCAAACAGGCCTGGTGTTGGCTCAAATTAATAATTCACAGGCTTGACATCGAAGTGTAAACATAGCTGAATGTATGCAAATAGATGGCCTCTGACTGCCATCGGGTTAATCTGTCAGAGCTGCTGCTGTCGCTCAATTAAACTTCTCCGAGTTCTCCGAGCAGAGCAGGAAAACTTTTCGCTCGCAATTATTAAGAACAAACCTGAACTGAAATTGTGCATAAAATGCAGCACGTCAGCGCAACGAGTTGCCTTTAAAGCGATTTGCACGCAATTTTACGCAAATACAGCCAGGGAGAGGGGGAGAGAGGGGGAGGGGAAAGGTAAGCGAGAGGAAAAAACGAGAGAAATCTGTAATATTTGGCAATCGCATTTTGCTTATTTGTGCTTTTGCCTGAAAACATCAACGTCAACTTTTCGTTCTCGTTCTGTCGCCCCGCCCCGCCCCGCCCACATGCACAGCCACGCCCTGTCGGCCACTAGAAGTTGCAGAGCAAACACAACTTTTGCGTGTAGTGGAGCGCTCCAATAAATTATGTTCCCTGCAAACTAAACAAAAACACAACTCGAACCATATTTCTGCAGTCTGTTCCGAGCGCCCTTTGTTTTGATTTTCTATTTGGTTTTTGCGGAGCCGGGCAGCAACAACAACTGCATATAGAGAAAAAAGCAGCATGTGCAGGGCTTTATTGCACACTTGAATGTCAATTCATTTCCAAAAAATAATAGAAGCCAAACAGACAGCGCGGCTGGCAATGCTGGGCGACAGGCGCTGGGCGAACGCGTCGTATGAGCGATGCCAGCCGCAAGGCTCCTCAACTTTTTCAATTAAGCGCTCGGATCAAAAGCAGAAGGACGGGCAGGAGGTGGGCAGTTTTATCATTTTCACGCACTTTGAAACAATTTACCTGAGACAGACCTGAGACAGGCACAAGAATAATCTCCCTCTCTATTTGTATATATAATGGAGTCTGTCCCGTCGTGCAAGTCGAGTGATTTGATTCTATACCTGACGGCTTCATCTGGGGCACCTAGCTTCTATGGAGCCCCGATCGGTAACTGTTAATCGTCCTAGCTCTCATTGCCACCTCCTCCCACCGACAACAAATGACTCCCATTTAGCCAGGCAAGATGTTATGCCCGCTCGTTGAAATGCTTTCTAATTGTTGAGCTCGTTCTGGGCTCAAGCTGCACGAAAATGAATAAAAGGATGTCATCCTCCGCCAACAAGGACACTCTCACGTTTATCTGCTTAGTAGCTCCTTAAAAACGGTGTGCGCCACAGAGGCTCGAGGCGCAATTGCTAGCATAATTGTGAGCTTTTTATGGGGCGTGGCCGACGGGAACATTCCGCCTTGCCTGGCTGTCGCTGTGGCATTACATGGCTTGTAAGCTGCTCTCCCGGCGCTCAGCTGAGCATTTTCATTTTATTACGCCGCCTGCATAGTGGCCCACGCAGAGTCCACTCTCCGGCGGGGCGCCGCTTTTATCTGCTGGCCCATAAAAATAAAGCGCTGCGCATTCTTTCACGCCATTTGCAGTTACTCTGATAAGAGCCAGTCACTTTTTTCTTTGTGTGCCACGCAGTCAGTCAGCCAGCCGGCCGGCTGGCTGTCGGATGCTGGGTTCAAAGGTCGCTGAGCGAATGCCTTTGTTTTGATATGAGATGGGGCTTTGACTGTGGATGTGCCTGTCAATGCCACAGATACAGTGGCCAGGCTCTCGATGCTCCCGATGCGTCATTATCAAGAGCAAATAATAAATCATCGGGGGCCCAGGCATATTAAGCCGAGTCATGCAACACGAGCCGTAATGGAAGGGTGCCAGCTGCAGGAAACTGTCGGCTCCGCAGCCCTAGACACAGTTTAGGCCATTGTTTGGCAGTTACATTTGCATACATGTGCGCCTGTGTGGGTGTGTGGGTGTGCGCCTTGTTGCCTTTGGCAACTGTGCGCCATAATTAATCACAATTTGTGTGAGTTTTGCGGCAATTAATTGCGTGTGCAGTATTTATGCGATGCGATTATGTTCGGGTTGAAACTTTTCCCATAGTTCTCGCCACTTGTCACGTATTCCATTTTACGATATTCACTCCGGTTATCCGGGCCTCAAATCGGTTAATTAATAATCAAATTGTTAGGCATGAAGCGTGCTAGTTTCTTGAAGCCTCCCCAGGCGCGGAAGTTGAATCAACTTGAAGGATGAACGAGGACTGGAACGAGGATGGAGCTGCTCTAAGGACGACCTCCCTGCCCGGCTCCAGCTCAGCTTAATTTATCCCCACTTGCTCGGTAACATGTTAGTGTCGGATTTCTGGGAATTGGCTTTAGGTATTCGCATCTTAGACATGTCGCAAATCCAATACTGATTAACGATTGAGCCGAAAGCTCCTCCAGAGCTCCTCCTCGGCCACCTGAAGCCGCTCCAGTGTCCTCCAGCGGTATCTGCTAAAGCGCCAAGTACACATAACATATATACATGTGTGTGCATGCGCGGCAGGAATGTGTTTGTAGGGCCCTCAGATTGCTGTCACAGGACACGTCGGCGAAGGGAGTGCTTGACAAAGTTTATTAATTAATTTTATTGATTTTGTCACGTGCTCGCCATTTCGGCAGAGTCCGCAAAATTACACAGACGCCAAGGCAATTACCATCAGCTGCTAAAAGCCATCCGGAGATACAGGCGGCCACAAAGTTGGCCCACACGCCACCAGATACGGAGGGACAAAGGACCGCAGCAGCAAAGGAGCAAAACAGCTGCAGCTACCGAACTGCCCAGCAGCAACAGCTTCCATTAGTCAAATGGTTTCGTGTTCCTGGACCCGCCCCAGTCCAGAGGCTCAGGTGTCCCGGTAATGTAATGGACGCCCCGCAGCTGCGGCCCACGCGAATGCCATTATGTTTATGTGTATGACGATTATTGTTGTTACAGATTAGATTTGTTCGAGTCTCGCAGATGCTTGGCGCAAAAGTCAATTAAATGCTTTTGTGGCCCCAATTCGCTCATAATTGGATTATTTCGCTGCATTTAGCCACACGCCATCTGCCGGAACTCCATTCAACTATCGCATATCCACAATTTACTCGCTTTCGAGCAATTGTTTGCTCCTCGCTGTTCGAACGGCCAGTAATCAGACTGCCCCTGATGGCAAATTCTAATTTTAATTTCCAATCTCCCAAACAAACAATATTTGACATGATGAGATGGAGAAGCATGAACAAACATTCAATTGAATATATTAATCGAGGTCAACTTGATTCAAATGGAAAGAGGATAGAGGATAGTGGATATAGTGGAAAGTGGAGAGTGGATAGTGAATAGTGAATAGTGAATAGTGAATAGTGCATAGTGGAGAGTGGAGAGTGGATAGTGGATAGTGGATAGTGGATAGTGGATAGTGGATAGTGGATAGTGGATAGTGGATAGTGGATAGTGGATAGTGGATAGTGGATAGTGGATAGTGGATAGTGGATAGTGGATAGTGGATAGTGGATAGTGGATAGTGGATAGTGGATAGTGGATAGTGGATAGTGGATAGTGGATAGTGGATAGTGGATAGTGGATAGTGGATAGTGGATAGTGGATTGGATAGTGGATAGGGATAGTGGGCTAGTGGATAGGGATAGTGGATAGTGGATAGTGGATAGTGGATAGTGGATAGTGGATAGTGGATAGTGGATAGTGGATGTGGATAGTGGATAGTGGATAGTGGAAGTGGATAGTGGATAGTGGATAGTGGATAGGGATGTGGATAGTGGATAGGTGGATAGTGGATAGGGATAGTGGATAGTGGATATGGATAGTGGATATGGATAGTGGATAGTGATAGTGATAGTGGATAGTGGATAGTGGATAGTGGATAGTGGATAGTGGAGAGTGGAGAGTGGAGAGTGGAGAGTGGAGAGGGATAGTGGATAGTGGATAGTGGAGAGTGGAGAGTGGATAGTGGAGGGTGACGAGTGGAGAGTGGAGATTGGAGATGGAGATTGGAAGAGTGAAGAGTGACGAGTGAAGAGTGGAGAGTGGCGAGTGGAGAGTGGATAGTGGAGAGTGGAGAGTGGAGATTGGAGAGTGGAGAGTGGAGAGTGGAGAGTGGAGATTGGAGAGTGGAGATTGGAGATTGGAGGGTGGAGAGTGGAGATTGGAGATTGGAGAGTGGAGAGAGGAGAGTGGATAGTGGATAGTGGATAGTGGATAGTGGATAGAGGATAGGGAAGATATTTGTTCTCTTAAATAGGGACACCCTCTGGAGTCCGCTGCGCCGCCTTTGTCCAGCTAATGGACCGTAACCATCGTTAGGAGACCTGCGACAACGTATGCCGCGCTCTGGGGTGGGTCCAATGGACTCCGGAGGGCACTCGGGCAACCGCGGACTGGGTGTTGTTCCTGTTAGGGCAGCCGCATGGCCATTGAACTGGGCCAGTGTGTGAGTGTAGTTCTGCTGGCTCTGGGCCCACTGTGGCAGACATGCGCAGGACTGCGGCGAGCGTCTTGAGGCGGGCGCCGAACAATGGAATAATCAGCGAGCATACTTCTTGGCAGCTCGCAAAATACTGCAAGCTTTTCACATTTGGCTGTCGAAAGCAAATAACAGTATTATAAGCAGGCCACATGCCCCGATGCGGCGGCACTCTTATCATTTAAACAAACTCGAAAATTATGCTGACTCATTCAAATCGCAATAAGAGCTGGCTCACACATGGGCAAGTGTGCTCTGTGGGCGTGGGCGTGTGTGTGGGTGTGGGCAAAGCAATTTATGCTTGTCGTGCAGAATGTCAAACATGTCAATCAAAAGTCATTTGCGAGCCAAACCGCGTACCACGGGGCGTATGAATTGGCTCGGCAGCTTGGCGACGCGTGCACGTTGCATAACATGCAGCTGGGACGCAGCTCTAACTGTATCCCGGCTACTGCCCCGCCTCGAGGGGACGCCTGACAGCAGCCGTCAATTGCACTGCAATTTCGACTGACGCCTCGCTGGCCTTCCAATAGCAATCCGCTTTGCGCTGTCCGGCTGTCTGTGGAAGAGCTTCATTTGAATACTTGACATCCTCTGGACGCGGACTCTCACTCCGAGCCAAGAAAGGATCGAAGAAGGGGCAGCACAGCCAATAGGTCAAGACTAGGCCCAGCCATGGCTATAATGTCCAGTTCTCATCTCAGAATCCGCTCGCATCGCTTTTCACTTTATACGCGAAACAATTATTGTACATTCAATTTATTAGTCTATTGGCTGAGCTTATGCAAATTTCAATTTGACTGCAATGCAATAAAAGTTCATTAAAAATAATGTGATTACTGGTAAAAGCGTGTATACAATATGAAATAAATGGATGTAATTAAATGCAAATAGTCGAATTATATCGACCTCACTTCAATGGAAATATAAACAGGGAGAAAAAATAATGCGATGCCATGGATATGGCTTATGGAACACCACCAGGCCAGAGCAAAGTTGGCTGGGTATAGAACGTCTTCCAGCTGCAGCCGCTGCCCTCCCCCTCAAAGGTCTTGACTCTCATCAAACTGAAATATTTAAAATTGGCACATGCTTGCAGGGTATCGACGAGACCTCGACTGGCAGCTCGCTCGTCCCTTTTCGCATTAACTTTAATAGATTTCTTGTTTGATTTGTTTGTGGATGCAAGTTGCGTATGCTGCGGGCGCAGCTCGACTTGGGGCTTCAGGGGACGGGGCGTGTTTGGGGATTTGAAATTTGTGCAAATTCAATTTATCGAAGTCTAATAGTCCCATGTGGAACCGCTGTTGGCGAGGAACGCCCATCACCGACGACAGTGTAAATATGAGAGTGTGTGTGCGTGTGTGATTCCTTGACGTTTGATGTCAAAATTGCTTGTTTTAGAGATAGGTGAATGGGGTGTGAATGTGCGTGTGTGTGCGTGTGCGTGTGGGTGTGCTTATCAATTTGTACAATGCGTACTGGCCTGTGCTCGCACCAGCAGGCAGGACGGGGGATTTATGGCCTTCTTAAAGGATTCCGGAGAGCTCGCTTCAAGGCAATTCCAGTTCTTTGACAGCCAAGACGCAGCGAGAATCGGATTCGGACTTGGTTATTCCTTGAACATCGTAATTCCTTGCCGTCGCTGTCCGCCCGTCTGCCCGTCTGCCCGTCCGCCTGTCTGTCCGCCCGTCTGTCGGTCGGTGAGTCAGGATTTGTGAGCGACCGTGCGCGTCAGCTGAAGGCAAACATTGCGACACAAAGCTAAAGAGGGTTATTGTGCGTTTTATGAGTGTAGGTGTGTGGGTGTGCGGGTGTGCGGGTGTGCGCCACACACCAGCGTGGGTGGCGGTGACAGGCAGGGCACCGCAACCACAGCAGGAATAACACCGTCGACAGCACCGCTGCCAACACCGTGGACGACTTCATTACGCATAATTTACATTTTGTGGCATTTGCGCTGAAATTTTAATTGGAATTTACTTTGGCCGACTTTTTAAGGGGGCTTGTTGTTAAAAGTTTGTGCCGCTTGCCGCCTGTTGACAGCCAAATTTGCCGTGTATTTAATGGCTTAGACAGAAGGCTTATTTGTCTGTTAATATTTGGCAACGATGCCATAAAGAGTTGCCACACGTTAGGCGCCTCCGCCACCGGCCCACGTCTCGTATGCGCAATCCCGCGCCAGTGTAAGCGCTTTACAGACCGCGCACTGTTAACTGCCTGCAGCGCTGTTAACGCCGACTGAGCGAGTGACCGACTGAGCGAGTGAGCGAGTGAGCGCAACGTTCTGAGTGAAACCTGCGCGCCGTCCAAATCGAACGGCGCGCTCTCAGCGAGGCCGCCCCGACTCGCACTCAACTCAGTCGGCTGTGCGCTCGTTCTGAGCGCGACTGGCCCGTGTCGAGCTTCGGGCGGCGCTCACACAGTTTCGGCAGCTCATTCGTCTGTTAACCGTCTGCAGAGCTGGCACGTCGTTGTCGTTGGCGCAGTTGCGTTCTCATTCGATTTCGTATGTTGAGAGGA
>JABVZY010000267.1:1795795-1806482 GCA_020883555.1 Drosophila nannoptera
GTGTGTATATATTTACCGAAATCATCAAAATGTGTTCAATCCGATATCAAATACTTTTCCAACTGTACTCCAATTGTGATCGTCATCTCAAACCAATTGAAATCTATGTGTATAATCGAAATGGCAAAAAGAGCGCGAATTTTCGAATAAATCGTCGCTGATCCGACGTGGCGGCATCTGCATTTTCGTGGATGAAGACGAGGCCGAGAATATTGATCAAAAGCCGCGCGGCATTACCTTTGCGCCGGCCGCCAGCCCGCTGCCGAAATGCCCGCTTTGTGGCGCCGATATTGCAGCCAATGCCGCCACCACAACAGCCACCACAACTACCACCACAACCACCACAACCACCACCACCACCACCACCAACGACACCAACACCTCAGTCAGAGCAAATAGTAAACGTAGTAGCTACGATTCGGGTTCGGTTCCGGCTCCGGCTGCGGCTTCCGATCCCGATCCCGCGCTGCGACCGGATGCGCGCACGCGGTCACGCTTCTGGCATAAGCAGAAGACGGCGCTCGCAGCATGTTGGCAGCAGAGCAAAAACCGGAAGCAGCGCCTCAAAACCGGATGTAGTCACTGTGGTGCAGCCGGTGAGTTGTTTTGTCATCTCCGCAACACAAACTGCTCATTCGAACTCCTAACCCAACCAGTCTCCCTCCCACACACTATCTATTCGCTCTCTCTCTCTGTCTCTCTCGTTATTCATGTAACCCTGTGCTTCTCGCGTTTCCGCTCTCGCTCACACTTTGTCTCTCTCGCATTGCTGCTGCTTACGCACATCCTCTGTCAATATCATTCCCCATTCCTTGTCTATATCAATCATACTCCTTACCCCACATCTGAGGATCATTCAGTCCATCACATTTGTAAATACAGATCAAAATGAAGTTATACCTAATATGTCAGCCTAAAACATTCCTGCAGACTATTTAAATGCATTTTTATTTCCCTTTAATATATTTCGACTTTCGTTCTAATTCCCTTTTAACATTATAACGTATTAAAGAAATCTATTCTACACGTAACGGTGCGGGGTGCCAGAGCGAGAGAGCTAGGACATTGCCTTGACCGAACGTGTCGCATTTTTTGTTGTCATGAAAGCAAAGGGGAGAAAACATGCACGAAGAGAGGAAAGCCATTCATGGTGGGAATCGATAAGTGAACAACAGTCGCTGGATATTTTTAAAGCCGTTTAACATTATGTTAGCTTCCATTGTAATCGAATGAGAACGTTGTGTAAATAGCAAGCAACCCGAAGAGAGGAAAACACAAGAAGAAAGGAATTGGATAGGCACGAGAAGGGTATTGAGCTTCAGGTTTAAAAGAAATCAGGCTTATAAGTAAGAATGTTAAAAACTTCTGTTGAAATAATAATTCATAAAACACGCGGGAGGAAAACATGCACGAAGAGAGCGATAAGTGAACAGGAGTAGCTGCTTGTGTTATTAACAGCTTTAGAGCCGTTTAACATTATGTTAGCTTAGGTTGGAATCGAATGAGAACGTTGTGTAAACTGTACGCCGTGAGAGAGGAGTAATGAGCAAACGACCCGAAGAGAGGGAAACAGAAGAAAGGAATTCGATAAGCAAGAGAAGGTTAAGCTTCAAGTTTAAAAGTAAACAGACTTATGAGTAACAATGTTAAAAACTCCTGTTTAAATAAATAATAAAAGACGCGGTGAGAAAACATGCACGAAGAGAGAGATAAGTGAACGACAATGGCTGGTTGTTTCTTTAACAGCTTTAACAGTGCCGTTTAACGTTGTGTTAGCTTTGATTGGAATCGAATGAGAACGTTGTGTAAATTGCACACTGTGAGAGACGCGAAAGAGCAAGCGACCCAAAGAGAGGAAAACATAAGACAAAAGGAATTCGATAGGCACGAGATGGGTATTCTTCAGCTTCAACTTTAAGCAGACATAATTGATAATGTGAAAAACTCCTGTTTAAATATATATTGATTTTAATCGAAAAATCATGAAATGAAAACCAACAACGATTATCCATATCGGGATACGCCTCGACTGGAATAAAGAAAACAAGCAATTGAAAAGGAGAGGGAGAGAAACAATGCTGCCGCAATATAACGGACCCATTCAAAAAGCCCTCATGTTACGAATCATATAAAAGACAAAGGAGAACAAAAACAAAATTTAAGAGAGCCATGTCGAGGTTTAAGTTGAGTCATGTAATGGGGGAACAGCATAGAAAAGAATCAAGCAATAACTGAAACTATTTTAAAATAATTAGGTGTGTATGGAATTAATCATTTTAATTACTCTTAACCAACAACATAAAATTTGTAGCAACAGGGAGGACAATGCAGCAGCTTAAAATAATTAAAACCAACAGTAGGGGGTCCGTGCTGCTCGTTTTTGTTTAACGTTAATTTTGAGCTGTCGCTCGTTTGCTGTAAATAAATGCTACCGTCATGCACGTGCATTTTCCTCGATTTCCCCATCAACTCGTTTTCCCCAATGTTTTGCTTCGCACCGAGCCTGTGGGACAGCGGGGCGTTTAGGCCAAACTTATTTGCCACTTCCTGTTGCTTGGCCGTCTCTGTTTGTCTGTTGGCCGTCGGATTTTGTTTCATTTTCTTTATATACTTTTGTTTTTGTCTCCTGTTTGCCCCTCTCTGTGTGTGTGTGTGTCTGTGTGTGTGTGGGGCATATCTGTGCAGATGGTGTACATCTTTGTGATAACAAGTGTCCTGTGTAAATATTTTCAATTGTTTGCTTCGTTTTTATTACTTCTTCTGCTTCCACACCCACACCCAGACACACAGACACGCACACGCGCACCCAGACAACCTCGATTACTTTTAGACTGGTTAAGACGCGCCCAGCCAAGTTGGGGGAGCGTGCTTGGAGCGTTGTTTGTCATCGATACAAGAACAACTCAGACAACAACAGCAACAACAACCAACTACAGCAGCAATATTAATGCGAAAGCTAAACATGACCCGTCGCACATGGCACAACACGTATGAGGCATAGCTCGTATTAACACACAACAAACACACACACACACACACATATGCACGGCCACAGCTTTTGACCCGACAAGATTTTGCAGCTGCAGCAACGGGTCCTTGGCTGTGTGTCAAAGTTGAAATTTAGCTTATCAGCTTGTAACTCTCTCATCGAAATCTCATCATCAAACTCTTTGTCTGACCCGACAGGCGGCTCGGTGCGGCCCGCGAAAGGTTGGAAGGCAGAGCACAAGGCCGCCCGCACTTTAGGCATCATCATGGGCGTGTTTCTGCTGTGCTGGCTGCCCTTTTTCCTCTGGTAAGCACTGAGCACAATTCCCCATCCTTTACATACATAAACAACGCCTTTACATGTGTGTGCTTGTGTGTGTGCCCGCACCAGGTACGTCATCACATCGCTCTGCGGCGCCGCCTGCCCCTGCCCGGATGTGGTTGTGGTGGTGCTCTTCTGGATAGGCTACTTCAACTCCACGCTCAACCCCCTCATCTACGCCTACTTCAATCGGGACTTTCGCGACGCCTTCCGCAACACGCTGGAGTGCGTGCTGCCCTGCCTGGAGAAACGGAACCCCTATAACGCTTACTACGTCTAGACCTCAGCAGTAACTGTCAGTGTAAGTAATATTGAACTGCGACTTTTAGCCCGCTGAATGGATCCCGTCTCATCTCAGTCGAAGCCTTCGAGCTAAGCAATACTCAACTCCGAGTGTTTATTACGTATACGTATTTAGTGATTGTGTGGATTATGGATAAGTGTTTCTGCGCGCCCTTATCATGGCATATGAGTGTCTACTAAGATTATATATATAGGATATAGAATAAATATAATGAAGCTCCGCGACGAGCCAATCAATCGGGCAAACTAGGAAACGGAGTCCAGAGTTCGTTTCTTGCATAAAATACTATAAAACCCATAAGACGGAAGAAAGTTTCCATAGATAATACTTAACCGATACGAATAAAATATCCTCAATTAGATCAACATATTAACGAGCTGTTCGATGTTAGACGAATTAAGCGAAACAACTAGAAATATCAAAATGTTCAGACTCGCAACTTTTCGTTTTTTGAATATGTTGAAGAAATGTGCTAATGACTTGATCTAGAGTTAAAACTTAATGCGTGCAATCCCAATTTAGTTGTCTGACAATCTATCAAAGACAAAACAAGAAAATTTATTTTAAATTTACAAAAAAAAAAAAAAAAAAAAAAAATCAAGAGAAAGTACCAAGAATTGAAGGAACTTGTAGAAACTAGAAAAGTTTTGTTATATGGTTTCCAGTCTTTGAGTTGAAGCTACTTTTGTGATACCTAGCAAAGGGAATTGATTTCACTTCAATTCAATTAGCTAAAGATTTCTGTTCGCATCGTAACTATACATATGCATATATGTATATATACATACGTCAACGTACTTGTTTCTATGTATTTACTTGCTGAAAACTAATTAACTGCAAATTAAATTGTGAACTAAAGTGTTTTAAAAATAAATGTATGAACTTTGGATGCCCGTGTATTAACTTCTCGCCAGCACTGTGCCTAAGGAACCTATAAATAGCTGCGCGAGAGCACTATATATAAATGTGGAGAAATATATAGGTATACTATATAGATGCGGTTGCCGCTGGCCAGTAGCTCTGTTTGGGATGGGCCAGTTTTGCTTTGAATCGCTTGCCAGATGCCCGCGGCACGCATCGAACACACCTCGACGGAGGCGCACGAGGGGGACGCCACTTGTTTGGCTTATTGGGGCAATCAGCTGTTCTCCGGTGGCGCCGATGGCAAAATCCGTGTGAGTATTAGGAGACGCCCGGTGCCCAACTCGTCGTTGATCCGCTCACCTCGGGGCATCCAATGCTCTAATTGCAGATTTGGTCGCCCGCGCTGCAGCTGCTGCGTACATTGAATGCCCACGATGCGTATATCTATTGCATGGCCGTGAACGAGCAGGGGAAGCTGTACTCGAGCAGCTGCGATGGCCAGGTCAAGTACATGCAGCCACCGTATGAGGAGGCTGACGTGCTGGAGCTCTTCAGCTGCGATGACGCCATTCAGGCCATGTATTGTGGGGGTGGAATTCTTTATACGGGCGATGACAAGGGCGTGGTGACTACCTGGAGCAACGACCGCATGCTCTTCAAGTACAATCTGGTCGAAGAGGTGAAGTCTCTGGCGGGGGAGCAGCTGCTCATTTACACAGTGCGCGACCTGGATGTGGTCGTATCTCAAATCACTGAAGGCAAGTCCGGAAAATACAGCAACAAAGCCGTTCTGCCAGGCAAATCACCTCTCACACTGCTCGGCCCAATGGTGGGGGAGAAGCGAAGCTATCTGGCGTTCCCCGATCGCACCGGCATGGGCCTGCAGCTGGTGCATAATCTGCCAGAACACAAGTTCGCCCACATTTGGCAGTTGCCGGTGAGTAGGCTTCAATTTCTCCAGCAACTCGGCGCGATAATAATCTTCGATGATTCTGTCCACAGCACTGCCATGACATGATTGTGAACAGCATTTGCGGAAATGAGGAGTATCTGTATTCCGGCGGATACGACAACAAAGTCAAAGGCTGGAAAGATTTGGCCGCGAAGCAACCAACTTCCTTGGGAGAGGTTGACGTTGGAAGTTGTGTTAATGCGATTTGTTGTGGCCCGAACGATTATGTCTATATTGCGACCAGTGATGGATTTATACGTTGCGCGAAATTTACTTAATAAAGAAATATCTTAAACTTCTCATTGCAATCAGTTTTTTTTTTTTTTTTTTTTTCAATTTAACAGCTGTTTTGCATTTTTGCTTAAATTGGAATGCCTTTGAATTATATAGCAGGCATCTATTGGTTGGCTGCCAAGTCAGCACTAGCAGCGTTGCCAGATTAACGCGAAAACGTACAACATGGCAACACTCCGAGGTTCTTTTGCCCTGAATTTCATAAGTTAACTTTAGCAAGGTGCTTTAAACGTAAACAATCCTTGGTCTCATGACTCATCCCATCGATGAAAATGGAAAGCCGCGCAAATATCCATTTGTCAATATGCGCATAGCGGATCACTCAGTTCTGGACACGATAGAAGGACGCCACAATTGCCAGCACTGCAATCGCTCCCGCAAATTCTTTTGCTACAATTGCCATATACCTGTAGGCGAACTAGGCGAGTTGTTGCCGATGGTGGAGCTTCCCCTGCAAATAGACATCATCAAGCATAAGAAGGAGATCGACGGCAAAAGCACAGCGGTACATGCAGCAGTTCTGGCGCCGCAGAACGTGCAAATCCACACGTTCCCTGATATTCCTGACTATAGGCGAGAGGATGGAGTGGTGCTCATTTTTCCAAGTGCCACAAGTCTCACTGTGCCGCAGCTCTTCGAACGCGATGTTCATTTGAATATTGATGATAACTATGGGCTGCCAAAAGGCCATCACATGGGCACAATGTTGCGACGACGCATGGACGAGGTCGTTGGTGACTTGGAACTGAGGCGGAGTTCGAAAAGTTACACATTCGGCAACCTGCCCGTTCGTCGAGCTGTGTTCATTGACAGTACTTGGAACCAGAGTCGCAGCATCTATGCCGACGAGCGCGTGCGAGGACTTCGAACTGTTGTGCTGCAGAACCGCTTATCACAATTTTGGCGACATCAACGAGGGAGTCCTCGCTGGTATCTGGCCACCATCGAAGCCATTCATCAGTTTCTGCTCGAAATGCATGTGAATGCTTGGGGGCTGAACTCTGTGTACCGGGGGCTGGACAATCTGGAGATAACTGAAGGCTTTCATCAGTTGGCAGCACCTCTTACAGTAGATGCTCCTGCAGATTTCCTGCAACGCGAAGCGCCCTACAACGGGCAGTATGACAATTTGCTATACTTCTTCGCAAATATGTACGATCTCATACACAAGTACTACGACCACAACGCCCTGATATCGTACCGTCGGCCAATATAAGTTAATCATTTACGATTTATTGGAGTTAATTTTAAAGCTAGTGTAAAACTACTTTTTTTTCTTCTTGCCTTCATCGCTGGAGTCGCTGGACTGTTGTTTCTGCTGCTTTGGCTCGGTGTTTACAGGTTTCTGCCACTTCAGCGGATTGTTACGGTAGAAAGGCCATGGTGGAATTGTAATCTAGGCAAAAAAATCAGTTATTTACTGCAAGCATTACATATGTAAAGACATACCAGTGAGGAAAGCAAGAAGCCGACGCCGAGCACGTAAACAGTTTTGGAAAACTGCTGCACAATAGCACCATAGATGAGACCAATAACTCCGAATAGTGTTATAATTAAACGAGACCACCGTTCGGCTTTGGCTTGGCCGACGAAGTCCTAAGAGTAAGTGAACAATTCAAATAAACTCTCCAAACCAACTGCATATTATGATAGTTACCATATGTGTCTGTACGTCAAACATGTTGAGCTTTCGGCAATTTAATATTTGTAAAGCATAAACAAATTCGGCAGCGGCACGTCAGCAGTAAAAGCGACGACAACTTGTTCTTGTACTATCGATGAATCGATGCGATAGTCGTGAACAGCTATCAACAGTCGATTGTAATAAGGAATAAATTTTCATAACAGAAGAATAAGTTGACATCAGTATTTTAAAACTATTTTTAGTCAATTTTAAAAATACAACCGCCTAATCTACAATAGGACTTAAATAATTGATTTTCTAGAATTACTCATTTCAATATTCCTTACTTTTTTCTCTATTCGATTTAATTTATTCTATTTTGAGTCAATGATAGCTTAAACGACTTATCGATAAGAATGGCCCGCAATTTTCCAATTTATTTAAATTGTTATTTTGCATACATTTATTTGTACATTGCGTTAATTACGGAATAAATACCGTGGACGTTACATTTTAAATACTAATAAATAAGTAGGGCGGAATGTGCATGTATAATGATAAGGTATATATGGAATGGATTTTTCCTTTCGTTAAATTTTGTTCGCATTTTAAACTCGAGCTGCACGCGTGCGTCGTAAATTGACAATATTAATGACGGATACAGCTATCCAGGCAAATAGAGCAAACCAGGAGAGTATTAAAGTAAAGTACAAGCAGGCAGCAGTATTGATGCGACCATAGCGACGTCTCTCATACGAAATGCTTTCCACGAGGTAGTCCATAAAATCAAAAACAGCTGCACACGACAGCCGAGCCTTGATCACTGGCACAATATTACCAACACCTTGTATTTCTTTCAACAGGGACTCTCGGTACTGTTTGCAGGTGACCTCAAATCCGTCCGTGAAAATGGCTGCGTATATTAGCTGATAAACGGCCATAATGACCGATATAGAGGTGGCAGGTAGCCCTATATTCAAAAAATATATCTTTCAGAGTTAATAACCCAAGCACAACGACAATACTTACAGTAGTAGGGTGAGAGGCCATCGGGCGTGAGCTCGGATTCTGTGGTCACCACGATCATATCACCGGAGCTGCAAGAGGAAGCAGCGTAAGAGCGGAAACAGAACAGAGGGTCAGTAATGGCAGATGCGTAATTGAATTGGGGTAAAGTCGAGTATTAGCTTTAGTCATCTCCCACTTGAGGCAGCCATTAGCATATGGCTTAATTAGGCCAATCTTGCGAGTGTCGCAAGTTGCTGTTGCCATCGATTAACCCTCATGACCCCGTCTGCTTAGAATTGTACGGCACTTACCGCTGTCTTATTGTCGTGGTGCCCGCCTTCCGCTTGCCCTTGCCAATACACATCCGATAGCCATGATAGATGGCCAGCACTACGGCGAAGATTAGCGGTAGAATCAGCCCGAAGGTGGCATAGTGGCAAAACGCGATGTTGCCGCCTTCGAAGCTGTTGTAGGTGGTGCGTCCATGCAGCACACAGCCGCAATTTGTGTCCGGACATGCGTTCAGCACATATCGCCAATGCGACCAGGCTACAGCCGAGGTGATGCAGCAGATCACTGAAGTCACACTTATAAAAGGATAGAAATAGGAGAGCGCTCGCTCTGCGCTGTATGACATCTTGTCGGTCTGAGGGATTAGTATGTACGGGTGGGCTGCACAAAAAATGGATGTTAATTAATTAATGATTCTTTCAATTGAAGCAGTCTAGAACAATTTTTTTTTTTAATTTGTTTATTGTTTGCATTTCTTGGGCTTTGGGAGAGCTGCTCTGCCGCGGCAACGTCGATAACTCTCTCGAACGCACACCTGCACAGCACTCTCTCACTCGCTCTCCCTCTCTCACTTTCAAGCGAGCGAGTTCTTGGGCGTCACATTGAGGCACACAACTGCATTTGCTGCTGCACTGTACCCAACATAAACAACATGCACATTTTCTTGTAAATGAAAAGCTCAGTTGATTATAAATGAAAACTTATTTGTTTTCAATAATGAAAAACAAGGATATGAAATGCCGAGGGTTATTAAATAGATAGAAGTGGCAGCTTATCGGGAAAGACTCAGCGCTGACACATACACTCACACAAACGCAATGAGCTGACACACCTACGTTGAGAGAATTGACTCGTAGAACTATCAACCGTCTGCGCGCGCAGCAAGATATCGACTGAATCGTCTTGTTTTGGGTCTGATCAGAGCGAGCACTAAAAGACGCAAAGAGTGCCAAAGAGAGCAGGTAGCAGAGAGAGCGTGAGAGAAAGCCATGGAGTACGCGTATGGAGCTGCCCAATGCGTTTGACTGATGCGAGTGCTTCCCATAAAAAACGGCTTGGCAGCACTGTTCGTTATTATTCGAAATGACACGACAGTTCAAGTAAAAGCATTGAGTAAAAGATACAATTGTGTATGTGGGGGGTATGTGCAATATGAATGAAAGGTGTATGACAACAACCAAGAAGCTTGTTTCTTGGCCAGGCGCCATCACTTAACACGCCTGCCAGACATCTGCCGGCCGCAGCAAATGACGCGCACACGCCAGTCGTGGCCCGCCCCAGTCTTTTTCATCCTGCTCCGTCCACATACTGGCTGGCCGCCATCGCTGGGCCATGTTCGTTCTGGCAAAAACCATTTTTCGCGGGCGCCTGATCTCAGTTGCATGAGCGCCGTAGAACTCTCAGCTACGCGGAACACGGATCGAGTGCAAGCGGCTAGCCAAAATGCCAAATTTAAGCAAAATCTGAAAATATCTCTTATTGAATATTAGCTACCATCAAGTTTTCTAGTTCTTCGCGTCATCTTAAGGGCTAATTTAGTATTCCGCTTTGGACCCATTACAAGTGCAATCAATTGTGAACGTTACGAAATAGCATTTCAATTGAAAAATTACAAAATTACAGACACAAAATAAAAATTGCTCATTGCAGGCCAACAATTGCCTATAAATAGCCCAACAGGTACAACAAGTCGTTCCGGATCTTCCCAGAACATCATAAGATTTTCACTATATTTTGCATAACTTTCATTCGGTGCGTGTGAGTGACCACACGACACGGTCCGTGACGTCACTGGCAATGCATTCCGCAAGTGCAATCAACTCCATTTCCATCTCTGACATCGCTCTCATCTAATTGAAAGTTGCATTTTTAGATTGTACTAAAACGAGAACTAACACAAATTCTAACACGAAATGGGTAAATATAGTCTAAAAATAATATTAATACTGCCGTTGCGTATAATTGCCATGAATGAATTGCAAAGACCGCTTGAGCTTAATTAGAAGTAGTCATAGTTTATACAAATACTAGGTTTATTAC
>JABVZY010000267.1:1808169-1818190 GCA_020883555.1 Drosophila nannoptera
AAGTAGCTAAGTCGGCTAATTCAGACGGACGTTGAAGGTGGTCGGCGACACGCGTATCGCTGAGTTAGCACCGATATCTCATATAAATATATAGATATATTTATATAAGCAGCCACAGCTAAAGCGTATAGAGAGCAATGGATATTTCAACCGACATTTGGGGTCAGCTGGCCGTCGAGGCCTCGCAGGTGTACCTCTCCGATGGCACCGTGCGCAGCCCCTTCGCAGACACGGTAGTTACTCCAAGGGATCCCAGCCCGACCGATCAGCGCGTCTAATATATAGCTATATATACGCCTGCTCACACGCATATATATACTCATCAGCATCATTCCTCTTGCAGACGATTGAGAAGCTGCCCGACAAGGTGCTCTTGCACATATTCTCCTATCTGTCGCATCGGGAGATCTGTCGCCTGGCTCGGATCTGTCGCCGCTGGCGCAAGATCGCCTACGATACGCGTCTGTGGAAGAATGTCTCGCTGCGGCCGGAGGTGTCTGGACTGCACGTCGGCTCCCTGGAGATGCTGCTCTCGCTCATATCGGTGCGCTTCGGGCCGACGCTGCGCTACATCGAGCTGCCCATTGAGCTGATCACGCACACGGTGCTCCACGAGCTGTCGGCCAAGTGTCCGAATCTGACGCACATGCTGCTGGACTTCTCCACAGGTGAGTCGGACGGCGGGGATAGCTCATTAAACTGACCCCTATCGCCTGTTAGCTATGCAGCTGCACGACTTCAGCGAGATGCAGGCCTTTCCCACCAAGCTGCGGTACATGTGCATCTGCCTGTCGGAGGTGATCTTCATGGAGGGCTTCATGCGCAAGATCTACAACTTCATCAACGGCCTGGAGGTGCTGCACTTGGTGGGCACCTATGAGAAGTGCGAGGAGGAGGAGGAGGAAATCTACGAGGTGATCAATGTGCACAAGCTGAAGTCGGCCACGCCCAATTTGCGTGTGATCAATCTGTACGGGATCAACTTCATCGACGACTCGCATATAGACGCCTTCAGCTCCAACTGCATACAGCTGGAGTGCCTGGCGGTGAACTTCTGCAACAAGGTGACGGGCTCCACGATGAAGACGCTGGTGCAGCGCTCGAAGCGTCTGACCTGCCTGCTGATGAATGGCACCAGTCTCAAGTCGGAGTTCGTCATGCAGGTGGAGTGGGATAAGTGCGCGCTGCAGGAGCTGGACATAACAGCCACGGATCTGAGCACCGAGTGCCTGGTGGACATGCTGACCCGTATACCCAATCTGAAGTTCCTCTCTGCCGGTCAAATCAACGGATTCAACGACACCGTCTTGAAGCAATGGATGGAGCAGGGTAATACCAGATCCCTCACCTCCTTGGATCTGGACTCCTCGGACAACATCACCGACGAGGGCCTGCTGAAGTTTCTGCAGCGCCATGGCCACCAGCTGAGCGCCTGCTGTCTCTCCGGCATGCCGCACATCACGGACCAGCTCTGGATGAGCATCCTGCCCGTGCTGGGCAACTGCAAGTGAGTATGGAATCCGATTGCCTGGCCGTTGATGAGCCTCATTTGGGTGCTCCGCAGAATCATCGTGATGGGCACCGCCGAGAAGCTCGGCGTCAATATACACGTGGACCAGCTCATGGACACCATTGCCTCCAACTGCGGCAACCTGGAGCGCCTGGAGCTGCGCTGGGACCCGGACAATCTGCGCTTCTCCGACAAGAGCCAGAAGGCAATCGATATATTGCGCGTCAAGTGCCTCAAGCTGCGCTGCATGGTCTTGAGGTAAGTTCCAATCGTAGATCCTAGTGCAGATTCTGTTTAACCCGTTCCGATTGCGCCCACAGCGACGGCCGTTACTACGAGACCGTGAAGGCCAACTTCGAGCGCGCCGATCGCACCACCGTGGTGCGCACCACCACCTGCTGCCGCGTCTCGCCATACCATCTGTTGCGCAACTACAACGACTTGATCTTCAACTAGGCAGCGAGCGCCAAATGGCCACAGATTGAATGTTGTTCCGTGTTTAGCTGTTACTCCCCCGCCCAATCGTCCCTCCCAGGAAGCGATGGGATTACGCAGAAAACTGTTTTCGGTTTAAGGCAATTTGTATTTCGATTAACGTGTTGCATTACAAAATACTTGACATCATATATATATGCGTACCTTCTATATACAAATTTGATACAAATCGCTGACTCTATATACATAAGCTGCCGTATCAATCAGTGATCCAATCAATCACCCTCTCTGCTCGCCAAAGCAATTAACTAAGAACTAACCGGAGCCACGGGCCTTACTCAAAGTCAAGTTCGGATTTCTATGAACATCGTTATCCTTTTTTATTGCTTACATATTGTACTGTATTTTGTGTATTTTATCCGCTTCTTCTCGTTGAATTAAATTAAACTAAGTTAGATTCGCTAATCATAATTTCTTGTAAATTACAAAATTATTTCACGTTATGTTAACTAGTTTTGTTAGCTTTCGATTTACTTGGTACTTGATTAAATCATTTTCAGACTTCACCGCATTTTTTTCTGCTGTTGCTTTTTCTTTTGTATCTTGTTTTTGTTTGTTTGTTTGTTTTGTTTGTTTTTTTTTTTTTGGTTTTTTGATTTTCTGTTTAACACCATTTCACGTGGAACTTAGAACTAAACCTTCTCAACATGTTTGGGCCGATACTCTACCATAAACTTAATGCATATAAAGATCTCTGATTGAATTCACGTTGCATGCGGCGCATTCATATACAAAGCTATCAACATTCATGATTATAATTGAAGCTTTTTCTTTGTAAAATAGAAGACGTACCCCCTCCGCGCCATCGTATAAACATAATATATATATATACATGTTATATGTATACATGGTATATCTATATATAAATGTGTTCGAGAATGAGTGATTAGATATAAGGCATGAGGTGTTTATGCATAGGAATAGGTTTCCGAAACGTTAAATAAGCAAATCATAGCTACGCCTACGAGTTTCGAATTTTACATAAGTACACTAACACACATAAAACAGTTACATCTTTTACGTTTAAGATTAAGTTTAGCGATATCCTTCACTCCTGGTCCTGCGTCATCCGAAACATGTTCGTCGTATTGCTAGCCGCAGCGGTTGCCACAGCTGCCGCCGAGGTAGCAGTTGACGGCGGCGGCTGAGTTGACGCCGTGATATAGCTAGCATTGCTGCTGATATTGCTATTGCTATGGCTTCCGCTGCTGGTCGCAGCAGCTCGTGTCTCCGTCGGAACTGCAGCTACCTCGCTCGGTAATGGATCTATCTCTTGCTCGCTGCTTGGAGCAGCGGGACCTCCATTGGTCCCAGTTGTTGCCTCCTCCGGAGTTGCTTCGGCGACGCGCTCCGGCGAGCGACGAGGAGTGCCAGCATTGGGTGCATCCTGCATGGAAACGTTTTAAATTCAATTCATACAACTGTTTGTTTGCCTCGCTTAAAGCCAACTACGTACGTCTCTGGGATATACTCGCATAGGTTGTTCAGCTTGGACTGCAGCTGCCGCTGCGGCCGCTGCATTAGCTTCTTGCGTTTCCTCTTCCGTCTTGTCGGTGTACATCATTATCTCGTGGCACAGCGGGCAACGATCCTGCACGTAGAGCCACTTGCGCAAACAAACGCCATGGAAAAAGTGACGACAGCGCGTAATCTTGGCCGAATACATTTCCTGCAAAGCAGAGTAGATATTACTATATATAGAAAAGTTTATGATATTAAGAAGCTAAGAAGAACTCACCTGATAACAAATGGCGCAGACATCGTCGAAAGCCTGTAGCTGGGCAGGTGTCGCTTCTGGTAATGCTGATATCTTGTGGACCGCGGAACGTCTCTTCATGAACACAGTCCAACCAGCACGAGCCTCGCACCAGATATTGAAATAGGCATGAATGCACATCATAATGGCTCTGATGGCGCCGCCTATAGCATTTTGGGCTATCAAGTTATAGTTATCGATACACAAAGTCAACAAAATAATAAAATTACATGCACACAGAACAAAAAAGCTTAACTGGAGCGTACAAAACGCCCAGAGTGCACTAATAAAATGAATCGACATTAATTTAAATGCTTCATGTCGCAGATGTGATAATGTAATTCGACAACAACAGCAGTAGGAGTCAACTCACTCGACTCAAAGACCAATATCCAGGCTCCATTTATGAATAGTAATATCCCAAAGCAGAACTCCACGGAATTCCCAAAGGCACGCACATAGTACAGGTAATCATCGAGCTTCTCCCAGAAGAACTGACGTCGTGCATCCAATAAAAACAGAGAGTAGGTGGCCAGCGATACGAGAACCTGTTATAACAATTGTATTTAGCTTCAAAGTTACACAGCTGGGAAGGGCGTTGTGGGGGGACCTACCTTAACAACGACCTCCACTGAGAAAGCAGTCACCGCCAGTAGCCAAGTGGAAGGGGAGTGATGCGCCCATAGATAGTAAAGCAGACACACAGGCACGACTATGAGGAAAGCGCAGACGGATAAAGCGCGTACGTGCCGCTGGCGTGATGGATTTCGTGCGGCACTCAGAGACATTAGAATCGGCGAAACAATGTTGTGTATGAAGTGCAACAAGGCTGTCACCAGCAGGCAGAGATTGCGGCACAGGCGTACGAAACGTTTATCCGGCGACAGCGATGTGAGCCCAGTCTGCAGGGCCAATATATAGAAGAGCACGGCCGAAACGGTGCCCAGCGATTTTTCTTCGTCATTGTCAAAGGTCAGTAAATACCACTGGAAGCTCCGGCCAATATAGTGACAGATGATCGAGATGACGCTTGTCATTCCAAGCACTGCCGTCAACGTTTCACAGCCATTCACAAGTAGATTTGCCATTGCGGGGAAAAACTGCAAAGGCAGACCCGTATCAGCCGTCAGCAGAGCATAGGCACCCTTACAGATTCTGTGAACGAATGCAGCAGATTAGTTTCGTTCGATTCATGGAAAAAAATGTCTACATCATGTGTATGTATGTGTTCATTATAAGTGCATATATACACAGATAGAATTACAATGACCACCCTAGAAATATATCATATACATACCTGATGGCCCAGAACACACGCAGAACATTTGGAACATTCAGGCGCTGCCACTCGTTTTCTATGAGAGCCGAGAGTCCAAAGTTGGATACGAAATTCATGGCATATTGATAGCCATTATATAAGGTTCTGCTGGCGTCCATGGCACTTTGCATTAGCGTGATTTTAGTCAGTATGAGAGGCGTCAGGCCCGCAACCACTGGCAATTTGTCCACTATGGTCGGCGAAAGCGGCAACATGGCAAGCAGTATTGGACTAGTAAATATGACGGGCATAGACTTTTGGAGAAACGCATATCGTGGACCCAAGTGTATGTAGGCAAAGACCATGCCCATAAACCATTGAGCGATAATGTAAGGCGCCAGCGACACTATGACTCCTCCTGAATCCAGCAGTCTAGTAGCATTCATCGATATTAGATCTTGCACTATGCAGGGACTCTTGTCCATAATCTCCAGTGCCACCACATTTGACCAATACGATAGAAACGTCAAGCTCATTGAAATTAAAAACATGTACACCATCACCAAGTGCCGGGTCCAGAGCATGAAGATGCAAGCGGCGCTTAAGAAGCCTGCAAGTGTCAGAGAAGGTTAAGAGCAGATCGTTCAATCGTACAATCGCAACGCCGCAAAGCGATAAGCAGCTGATTCCAACAGCCCATTCACCTCACTCACCTAAAAAGCAGACGATGAACTTCACTGTCGTTATGCTAAGCATATTGTTAAGAACGCCATCGCTGGCCAGCTCATTCATGAGCTGGTTGAAATTGCTGTTGAACATGCCACCGGCTTGCGCTAACTTGGACGCATTCTCTATGGTCTGCTCAAGTAACTTTTGGGTACTGTTGTGGTTGGAACTGTCGGCCAGAGTGGAATCCTCGGCGGACATGCCAAAGAGCGCCTTGAGGTTATCTAATGTATCGGTGCTGTTGCCGTCGTGTGGTTGTCCACGACTAGGATCCGCTGTATAGACTTTGTTCAAGCCAGACCGTGAGGGCACGCCCATGCTTATTTTGAGTATCTCGTCTATGACTATAATGGGCGGCACACGCATCATGACGTCCACAAAGCCGAGCACCTGCGTCCGTATGGACATTTTCGCGCTGTAACTGTGGCTGACGCGGCGTGACTTTGCAAATTGCGTTTGTTGTTGCTTACGATTCACTTAATCTAAATTAACTTCCAAGCAGCGCACGCATTTGATATTGGGCTTGTTGTTCTTATATTGATGTTGTTGTTATTGTGTTGCTGTTGTTGCATTTGCCGTTTTCGATATATTTTGCGAGTTTTGTGTTTTGGTTGCTCGCTCGGGTGCTTGGTTAATCGTCTGGCGTTGGCCTTCGTCTTGGATTTCGCAAAGCGAAAAGAATCGTGTACAAGTGCTATTGGTGTCTGTTGGTGTGTTTTTGTACGTTGTGGTATGCGTCAAATATATATTTTTTGTTGGAAGGGGGCGACGAAAGGTGAATGTTTAATTTGATTGCTCTAATCCACATCCGTAACAGCACACTTTTATTGCGTACGCTACTTACGATTGTTTTGTGCACCAAATGCACTGAGTAAATCGCGAGAGCAAACTTTTTCACAATCGGATTGGAATATTTGTTTTTCCTTTGCTTTGCTTCTTCAGTGCAATTCACGAGTATTTCTTGGGTTACCTGCCAGCACTTAGAGCCCTATCGATAGTTGTTTGGCGTTTTGCATCACTACCAATACGGAGGTTATCGTTGCCAGACTGTTGAACAGCTGATTGTTCATTTGCGCGCGTTAACATTAAAATTTAAAAAGTCCCTGCAAAGCAATTGCCAACAAAAGCAAAAGCAATAACTCAACTCTGCAGTATATTCATTCGCTATTTTGTGATAATACTCCAAATTTTATAAAAATTGTAAATTTAGTAAGTAAATAATGCTTCGCTTACTATAAAGCATAACAGACATAACAAACAACGAATGTCATAGCTAGCTATGGCTCTCCCAGCCTAATGTTAAACCCCCCCCAACATACTTCTAACCGCATTCTTTCGGACTCGACATAAACTGTGCGTTCATTCCTAAAGTCGCAAAACATTCTTTGCCAACAATGTGCATTCATTGATAGGAACATGTGCTAATGCTTGCGAGAATTGCCGCATTAGACCTTTTGACATTTTATGAACGTAATTCTATTACGCTACAATGTAGCTCGAGCATTACAAATTTAGTTTTGCATTCATGTCTGCCAAATTTACATATCATAAACATGCAAACAGACTTCCGTCTTCATTTTCTTTAAGCTTGAACTTTGAATTTCTTGTGTATCACGGCCTATATAATCCAAACGCATATCGCTTTAGATTTCGTCCTCACTTACGACTCTGTCTAACATCTTATCCCAGTACTAATTTTGATTGTGCTGAGAGTCGTGGGTAGCCGGGCTCTACTAGTATTATCTATCGCTGTGTCTGGATATGCCCCAATTGAGGCACTGCAGTTGAGCCCCAATTATTATTATGCACAATTGTTTACAATTGTAATAGGTCCACCACGCGGTTAATTGATTCTTCGCTGCGCAACTGCCGCAATAAGCAGTGGAAAATATGCAGAGAATGTACATGCATACATATATATTTGGGAATGTGTACTTTTCCTATTTGTTGTGTGGCCGGGTGCCCAGGTAACCCAGCTGAAAGTCGATTTGCATACTTTTCGCGTGTGCTGAGCGAGCGGGGCAGCAAATTGCATTACAGCAAATTAGATTTGCTTTATGGCCATGCTGGCAAACAGTTAACACTCCCATGGCAGCATGGCTGCAGCCCATATATGGGCCTCATATATATTTAATATAATCAGTGTAATTGTCAGATCCGATGAGCTGGGGACCTGTTCCCGTGTCTCTGCGCCTGCAGCTGCAGCCAGCGCTCAGCTCTCACGCATGGCAATTGTATAATTTATCGCTCCAGTTCTAATCGCCAGCTGTCAATAGCTGCCAGCCAGCGAGCGAGCTAGCCAGCTAGCCAGACGGCCGGCCGTCCGGCCGGTCGGCGATCTCGAGGGAACGATTTAATTCGCTGGCCATATAAGTAGGAAATTTGTACGTTGATTAACGCGCCAATCGGTTAACACAACTGCAAAAGTAGCGTACAAAGTGTCGATTGTGCCCCTTCGCCGCCCCCCGTTCTCCACCTCTGCCAGCCACCTATCTCTGCTCCATCTCTTCGGCGCTGGGCTTGTCTATGTGTGATTTCATTACACTTGAAGCTATGTGCTGCGATCGCCGGCTGCACTTCGCCGAATTGCAAGGACTAACACACACACACACACACTCGGACCAGCACACCTCGAACCATATGTGAACGAGTGCAACGCGTTCTCAGCATGATTACCACTCATAGATAGCCCGACGACTGGCAACCTGCTGGGACGCCAAATGAATTAGCTGCTTCAGCTTCTGTGGATGCTCTGCCCAAGCCGTTGGCATATTAACTTTATGATAATGCTTGCCTGGCTTAAAATGGAGCTCAAATCTTGGCTACCAATGGAAAATGGAAAACGTGCGAGCCATCGCATGCCAGACGAGAGTTATTAAGCCAAGGCAATAATAATGATATCAAAACTTATACTTATTACAATGCTTATTATAACAATAATAATAATAATAATGATAATAGTAATAATAACCCGTCTGGGCCCTGAACTAGGTGACTTCCGCATAAGCTTTTCATGCTTTGTGGACAATTTTCCAGTCTTCTTCAGGTGGACCTGTTGTTGCTCCAACTGCCTTCCGGTCCGGTAATCCATGTTGTCGTATATGCTGACTGATATCTATAATCTTTCCACTCCTTCACCCACTTGCCCTCTCTCCTCCCTTGAAAGCACTTGCGACCTTTCCTCCATTTGGATCCCGATCTTCTAAAGCTCAGGCAGATAGAGAGATGTCACTGAAAATAATTATTATGAATCTATTATTTCCTTTCAAATTGTAAATGCATATGAAGTGGTTAGCAATAAACTTATGTCCGACTCCGATTGTCCGCTTTGCTTGTCATAATTGGCTGAGAACTGTCACAGGTTCCTGGGATCGGGTGAATCGTGTGTCATTGTTGTATATTGAAATTGATATCGGCGGCCATAGCACCCGAAACGCCAATTATCTTTTGCATTCAGAGAATAATTAGGAGCTTGATTGACAAGCGGGATAAGGAGACATACACTTGGAATGCCGTAGCAAATTATCGAACGGCTACTGTTCCGCGGATGCGGAGCCCGAGGCAGCGGCCGAGCCGCAGACAGAGGCTGATCCACAAAAATCAAAGGCCGAACCAGCGAGGACGACGACAACGTCGCGACGCCTTCCACTTATTGATTGCCGTGCGGCTGCGGCTGCGGCTGCTGCTGCTGCTGCCGCTGCCGCTGCGCCTTTGCCTGCACATAGAGTGGTAATCTGATGCTAAGCCAAAGATACAGTGGCGAGGGCAAACAATGACCAGGCTATGGGCCCATGCCTTCGGCCCGGGCTCCACTGCGAAACCCGTTTTGGCAATCGGCAAATCCAGGAGAGGAGCAGGAGCAGCAGCGGCTCAACGACGCAGCGGCAGCAGATCGCAGCGCAGCAATTACAATATGTTTAACTACGTCAGCGCGTTATCTGGGTCTCCGCTCCGTTCGGCGCTGGAGACCATGGCCCATGTCAGCGATTAATCCAGCGGACCGCTGCCTCGTCACCGTGGTAAGCGCTTGTTAGGTAGACTCTTTTTTGGGGCAATTGCAGCGGCCTCATCATCGATTGTGTTATCGATGGCGTTGCCAGTCTCCAGCTCCTTCGTCTCCGTCTCCATGCAGTCATGGCCAGCTCTGAATCTCATTTGCGATTAAGTTCTTATGGGCAACTGAGCGCAGTTCGTGGAAAGTTGGCCAGCAGATCTTTATTGTTCGATTGGTTTATTTATAATAATTAGGTGCGCTGTCCAAGCGACTTTGTTTTCG
>JABVZY010000267.1:1896521-1917137 GCA_020883555.1 Drosophila nannoptera
ATGTTGTCCATTTAGTTCTCCTTCGTATTCTCATTCCCATCCAGCTCCCCCAAATCTCACAGTTAATGATTCTAGCGAAGATTATGCTCTCAAATGTGTATTTATTTTAAAGGATCTGCAGGAGACAACATTTTATATAGTTGATGTTGTGCTAACATCATAATAAGCTGTTGTTCTTGTTGTTGTATCTGTTGTACTGTCTGGCTGAGGTTCCTTGGTTGTTATGGGTAGGTCGCCCCTCAGGCATGCATTCAGCTCCTCGTAAGTAGAGGCCGTGGTCTCGACATAGGTGCGCTCCGCATTGTTGATGCAAATGTCCCGACTGGCGGTCAGCTTCTGATAATATTGCTCGATGTCAACACTCGCCTCGACCGCATTCGACGAGATGGTGTACATGGTCTTTGATTGGTCGGCGCCCTGAACAAAAATTGATGTACTCTCAAATGCGACACTCGCAGGGCGGGGGAGTACTTACCACCTTGGCGTAGCACTCGAATGCCTCCACGGTGCCCACGACAGTGGAGCAGTCCTCTATCAGACTGCAGGCGTATTTGCCAGAGTTCAGGAGGTCCTCGCGTGGCTGCTGCCACTTGGAGTCCTCCAGGGTCGTCTGCTCCGCATACTGGGTGTCGCAGTAATTATATTGGGCCTCGTATCGCTGCGCGATTCTGTCCAGCTGCGGCGTGTACACTGGGAAGCAATTGGGTCCCGCGGCCGCGTTCTGCACCCTCAGCACCTCCGTCTCCTGCTTCAAGCGCTGGATCTTGGGTATTTGCAGCTTGCCAGCTGCCAGCGCGGCCAGGCCAAGGAGCACCAAAAGACGGGTAGTCAAAGCCATTTCGAAGATGTTTGTGCGGATCTCACATATGTCCCGCCTTTTATAAGGCATCGGCTCATAGAGCAGCGGATATTGTCATTGTCTGAACTCAGTCTCTGGCTTATCAGACATCCGCTACAATTTCTCACTAATTACTAGCTGTTGCTCGATTCTTGGCTAAATGTAGCATTAATTGCTCTCTAATTAATTACAACTTATATTGTCCACACGAACCGCTCCCCGAAAGTTAAAGGTACACGAACTGACATGGAAGCGTAATCATCTATGTTGAGAAATTCTTAATTAATTTTCGGAGAGATACGGAGAAATGCAACCGCATTCGGTCATGGCCCACTGAATGGCTCACTTTCCCCCAAAGTTCAATATATACCATGTGGGTTTTCGAATATCCTTTGAATATAGTTTTCCTTTCGGACTAGCAATTTTAAGTTGTGAGGCTAACGATCATTATCAAGACCATCCAATTACCATCCAGCTCAACGTCTTGTTCGTCGAGTTCCTCTTCGAGTCTTTCACTTGCCAATTTATGGAGTATTCTTTGAACAGATATGCGTTCTGTTTCCCTATTATCGATACAAATCGATAATTCGACTTGGCTTGAATGCATGATGGAAAAATGATTTTTAGTATTAAAGGACCCATATGAATGCCATTGTCAACCTCTCGATGGTGTCGAATCGTTCGTCCCTAGGCTGAAAGGTATTTTTCTAGTCGGCCACTTTCTACTGGCTTTTCAATTTTCCTAAAGCTATCTTATCTGATATCATAGTAAACTCGAAATTTTCGATAATATTGCTTTTATTTAATTCATTTGGTTATTGATATTCTAGGCATCTGTGGATTGCTGTGTTGTTGTTGTCATCGGTGGTGTTGAGGTTTGCGTTGATAAAGATGTAGGGCGCGTGGCAGTACTAGGAGTTTCGTTGCCCAGCAGACACCCATTGAGAAGGCCGTAAATCTGTGTCGTGTCCTCAACGAAGCTTCGTTCCGCATTGTTGATGCAAAGGTCCCTTTGGGTGGTAAACTTCAGATAGTCCGAGTGGCTTTTCGCAGCTAAGTCCGTGGCATTGGCAGCAATCGCATAGAAAATCTTCGCGTCCTCAGCCGCCTTCAACGGGGATTGAACAAGTTCGAGAATTCGCTTATCAAAGCTTTCAGGCTTTTGCTCTTACCTCGATTGATGCACAGGCGAATGACAGGTAGGCGTTCGGGGCCAGCTGGCAATCGCTTAAGACGCTGCAGGACTGAGCCGCTTCCTGCTGCAATTTGGAGCGATCATTCACATAGCAGTTGACAATTTGCTTCTTGCCGGCCTCGTAGGCGTCCAAGCACGCATCGTAGGCCACCTGGTACTGGGCCGTGACACCGTTCAGCTGGGGGGAGTAGGCAGAGAAGCATCTCTCCGAAGTATCCTGATGCGTTTCGGCCAGAACCATACTTTTGCTGCGCAGTTGTTCCACCTTCTCGTCTGCCTTGAGCGTCAGGTGCAGCCTGCGAGCTGGCGCAAGGCTGCAGCACAGGCTAAGAAGGATCACGGCTACTCTTAGACACATCTTGACCCGGAGAGTGATCTGCACTTAAGCAATTCTCCGCCAGAAAGTTTGCCGCTCCTCACATCTTGGCTGTATTTATACTGTGCGAACCTTGCCTTATCTTTTAATGAGAGTTGCTGTTCTCTCAGCAATACAAGCTTCTAAGTTCTAGAAGTCTAAGCTCCCTTATCAGCGTGTTCTAATTTGTCTAATTGAATTTCGTAACAGGCCTAGATTGTAACTTTAATTGATATTGTAAACATAAATAATGCCAGGATGAAAGAAAGATTCTAAAGATTCTATCTACGAATTCTCTTTTTGACCAGCGAATATTTCTGCAAGGCAAATCGAAGAGATCGATAGACCAGCTCCATTTATGGGCTAATTAATCGATAAGCTCAACTGTCATCTGATCGATAAGGACGAGCAGTTCATGGCTTGTCTGAAAATAATGTAAAACAAGTAACAAAATATTTATAAGGGTCCCTAGATCACAGTATTTATATAATACAACCTTCCAATATTACGATCTTTCAATTGAAAACATTATTTAATATACCCCTCAGTTACTGTTAACATAGGGTATATGATAGATCGACCTAACCTTCTATATCCCCTCTGACTGTCAGTCTGTTTGGTAAGGAAGAATATAAACAGTATAAGGTTGAAGAAAATAAAAAATATTAGAAAGATATTTGAAGATGAAAATGATGAATAAATAGTGGAATTCCAACTAACGATCGAGTCGCAGATCAGACAGATCTTGTTGGCACTCAGCGCAGCAAGAGAGATAGAAATGTTAGGGGTGAAAATTAATTTATTTGCTTGGTGTAAATACAACAACAATAACTGAAATATTTATAGGAAGCTTTGGAAAATTATCCTGCCATCATCTCGACGATAAATTAAGCTATTGGGGCCTCAGTGGGACTTCTGTGGTTGGTGGGTCGGTGGGCCTTGTTGAGGCCGGCTCTTCGATCTTGCCATCCAAGCAGTCGTTCAACTCCTCATAGACCTTATTGGTGTTCTCGATGTAGATTCTCTCTGCGTAGTTGGCGCAGAAGTTAGCCACGGCCTCTGCATTGTGATACAACTCCCGGACCATGCTGCCATATTCAACGGCGTCCGCTCCCAAGGAGGACAGAACTTTGGAGCTCTCGAGGCTCTAAGAGACATGAGTTGAATACTAACTATGTTGGGCAGATATTTCAGTGGGGATCAGGGGGAACTTACCGCGCTGGCGAAGCAGTCGAAGACATCCAAGTTGGTCACGTTGCTCTCGCACTTCAGCAGAACATCGCAGGTTTGCCTAGCCGTACGGACGCAGATCTCACGCGGCTCCCGGTACTTGACGTCGATAGCACTGAGCGCGGCATCGTAGGTGTCCGAGCACTTGGCATAGTCCGTCTCGAACTGGTCAACAATATCCTTGAGGATGGGCAGGTAACGGTCGAAGCAGTACTTGTTCTGCGTGGGATTGCCAATGGCTCGGGCGCGCAGCATAAAGTCCACCAGATTGCGATCGGCATTCATCCTGGGCTTCATAGGCAACAGGGCCATAGCTGAGCCGATTATGAGCAACAAAGGAACTGTCCTGAACAACATTATTTCTTGATGAGCTTCTAACTGCGAATGTCTTTCCGAATCGCCGCGAGCTGCTTTTATTTGCCACCAATGAATATGAGCCGATTGGAATGTTTTACAGCTCCGATTGCTTTAGATTCTAACTGTGTTTATCACTACGAAAACTTTGTCCTTATCTCTGCCAACTATCGCGACCAGTTAGCTAGGAAATGATATTGTAATTACTGAGGAAGCTTTTAAGACTGCCCACTATCGCCATGCCGAATACGCTTCAGAGTAATTAGTAGGTCATAAATAGATTGCTATAGAGATGGATAATAAATGACTTCCACCTAATTCAATTTATCTGATTGCTTTTGATAACAGTACTTCCCTTCAGGAAGAGAAAATAGATTATATTGTTGAGCGGAATCTGTTCTATTGGAAAAAGTTAGGTGCCATTTCCTGGGCTGTTCGTGTGGTACATTGAATTTCGCGAAATTAGCTTCTTTCAAAGGGATAAATCTTAAATTATTTCCCAGAGTTTATTGTCTGCTTGAATTCAGCTATGCCTTTGGATAGACTTCTCCATCCAATCTAAAGCCAGGCTAGTCAATCTGCTCCATAAGCAATCATTGAGACAACGTTTCACACGGGACAAGAACAATTTGTTGGATAGAAATGCAATTGATCTCATCTTCCCGGTAAGGAATTTTCATTTCAAGGAATGAAAGAAAAAGTTGATTGTAAAAACATTATGTTCTGTAACTATTTAATCCGACAAACATACGAAATATAAGATAAAACACACAAAATATTCTCTCTCATTCTAATTTTTGTCCCATCAATTGTCGTCATTAGACTCAGCATCATAGAAAAGGCTCTGGAGAAGAGCTAGTAAAGATGCCGTTGCTTGCCTGTCAAGTAAATAGGTTTATAGTCGAAAAGTTAAAGCAGTTCAATCGGTAATCAAGTTCCACCAATAGACTGGGTTCGGCTTCAAGCAAGACGATAGATATCCTGTTTAGCGCTTCCTAATCTTTTGTATAACTTAATTCTCGCGATTAGCATTATAAACCTAGCACTATTACAGATGCTGACTTCTGCACTCCTTTATGGAAGAGTGATGGAGGTGTTTGTGATCGTCATAGTAGATACTACTTGATTGGCAGCACTGGCTATTATTGTACATTTCTACTGCCGAGCTACGCCATACGCTGGATACAAGGTCTGCGAGTGGATAGATGTCGCCAGAAACGCGAGTGGAGCGCCATCTTTCGGATTAATAGCAGAATCAGCAGAATCTGACTGTCGGTTAGTCAGTCTGTTCGATAAGGAAGAATATAAACAGTATAAGGTTGAAGAAAATACTACTATCTACTTCACAAAATATTAGAAACATATTTGAAGAAGAAAATGATGAATAAATAGTTGAATTCCAGCTAACGATCAAGTCGCAGATCAGACAGATCTTGTTGGCACTCAGCGCAGCAAGAAAGATAGAAATGTTAGGGGTGAAAAATAATTTATTTGCTTGGTCTAAATGCAACAACAATAACTGAAATATTTATAGGAAGCTTTGAAAAGTTATCCTGCCATCATCTCGACGATAAATTAAGCTATTGGGGCCTCAGTGGGACTTCTGTGGTTGGTGGGTCGGTGGGCCTTGTTGAGGCCGGCTCTTCGATCTTGCCATCCAAGCAGTCGTTCAACTCCTCATAGACCTTATTGGTGTTCTCGATGTAGATTCTCTCTGCGTAGTTGGCGCAGAAGTTAGCCACGGCCTCTGCATTGTGATACAACTCCCGGACCATGCTGCCATATTCAACGGCGTCCGCTCCCAAGGAGGACAGAACTTTGGAGCTCTCGGGGCTCTAAGAGACATGAGTTGAATACTAACTATGTTGGGCAGATATTTCAGTGGGGATCAAGGGAACTTACCGCGCTGGCGAAGCAGTCGAAGACATCCAAGTTGGTCACGTTGCTCTCGCACTTCAGTAGAACATCGCAGGTTTGCCTAGCCGTACGGACGCAGATCTCACGCGGCTCCCGGTACTTGACGTCGATAGCACTGAGCGCGGCATCGTAGGTGTCCGAGCACTTGGCATAGTCCGTCTCGAACTGGTCAACAATATCCTTGAGGATGGGCAGGTAACGGTCGAAGCAGTACTTGTTCTGCGTGGGATTGCCAATGGCTCGGGCGCGCAGCATAAAGTCCACCAGATTGCGATCGGCATTCATCCTGGGCTTCATAGGCAACAGGGCCATAGCTGAGCCGATTATGAGCAACAAAGGAACTGTCCTGAACAACATTATTTCTTGATGAGCTTCTAACTGCGAATGTCTTTCCGAATCGCCGCGAGCTGCTTTTATTTGCCACCAATGAATATGAGCCGATTGGAATGTTTTACAGCTCCGATTGCTTTAGATTCTAACTGTGTTTATCACTACGACTACTTTTTCCTTATCTCTGCCAACTATCGCGACCAGTTAGCTAGGAAATGATATTATAATTACTAAGGAAGCTTTTAAGACTGCCCACTATCGCCATGCCGAATACGCTTCAGAGTAATTAGTAGGTCATAAATAGATTGCTATAGAGATGGATAATAAATGACTTCCACCTAATTCAATTTATCTGATTGCTTTTGATAACAGTACTTCCCTTCAGAAAGAGGAAATAGATTATATTGTTGAGCGAACTCTGTTCTATTGGAAAAAGTTAGGTGCCATTTCCTGGGCTGTTCTTGTGGTACATTGAATTTCGCGAAATTAGCTTCTTTCAAAGGGGTAAATCTTAAATTATTTCCCAGAATTTATTGTTTTCTTCATCGAATCTAAAGCCAGGCTAATCAAGACAGACAACCAGAAAACCTTCCACACGGGACAAGAAAAATTTGTTGAATAGAAATGCGATCGATCTTATCTGCACCTAATGGAAGATTTCCTGGTAGGGAATTTTCTTATTTTATGCGAAATGAAATTTAATATATCAGTAAACAGCCGAATCAGAAATTCGAAAGGAATGTTAATCCAATTTACATAGTGGACACTTCAGGAGATTCCGGTCGAACTAACGTAACTTTTCCATGCGTTCTTATTGGACTACCACGATTTTCTAATCGTCGTAGTAAGTTCTAAGGCAAGGCTGATCCCTCGATAAATAGATGGAAGGAATGCAAGCAAAAGTTGATGGTCAAAACATTATCCTCTGTAACCATTTAATCCGATAATCGTTCAGCATCATAGGAAAGACTCTGCAGAAGAGCGAGGTGAAATAGGTTTAAATTCGAAATGTTATAGCAGTTCAATCGGTAATCAAGTTCCACTAATAGACTGCTTTTGGCTTCAAGCAAGATGATAGGTATCCTGTTTAGCGTTTCCTGATCTTGTATATAACTTAATTCTCGCGATTAGCATTATAAGCCTTTATATAAACATTATAAACATTTATAAACTATTACAGATGCTGACTTCTGCACTCCTTAATGGAAGAGTGATGGAGGTGTTTGTGATCGTCATACTACTTGATTGGCAGCACTGGCTATTATTGTACATTTCTACTGCCGAGTTACGCCATACGCTGGATCCAAAGTCTGCGAGTGGATAGATGTCGCCAGAAACGCGAGTGGAGCGCCATCTTTCGGATTAATAGCAGAATCAGCAGAATCTGACTGTCGCTTAGTCAGTCTGTTCGATAAGGAAGAATATAAGCAGTATAAGGTTGAAGAAAATACTACTATCTACTTCACAAAATATTAGAAAGATATTTGATGATGAAAATGATGAATAAATAGTTGAATTCCAGCTAACGATCAAGTCGCAGATAAGAAGGATCTTGTTGGCACTCAGTGTAGCGAGAGAGACAGAAATGTTAGGGGTGAAAAATAATTTATTTGCTTGGTCTAAGTACAACAACAATAACTAAAATATTTATAGAAAGCTTTGAAAAATCTTCCTGCCATCATCTCGACGATAAATTAAGCTATTGGGGCCTCAGTGGGACTTCTGTGGTTGGTGGGTCGGTGGGCCTTGTTGAGGCCGGCTCTTCGATCTTGCCATCCAAGCAGTCGTTCAACTCCTCATAGACCTTATTGGTGTTCTCGATGTAGATTCTCTCTGCGTAGTTGGCGCAGAAGTTAGCCACGGCCTCTGCATTGTGATACAACTCCCGGACCATGCTGCCATATTCAACGGCGTCCGCTCCCAAGGAGGACAGAACTTTGGAGCTCTCGAGGCTCTAAGAGACATGAGTTGAATACTAACTATGTTGGGCAGATATTTCAGTGGGGATCAGGGGGAACTTACCGCGCTGGCGAAGCAGTCGAAGACATCCAAGTTGGTCACGTTGCTCTCGCACTTCAGCAGAACATCGCAGGTTTGCCTAGCCGTACGGACGCAGATCTCACGCGGCTCCCGGTACTTGACGTCGATAGCACTGAGCGCGGCATCGTAGGTGTCCGAGCACTTGGCATAGTCCGTCTCGAACTGGTCAACAATATCCTTGAGGATGGGCAGGTAACGGTCGAAGCAGTACTTGTTCTGCGTGGGATTGCCAATGGCTCGGGCGCGCAGCATAAAGTCCACCAGATTGCGATCGGCATTCATCCTGGGCTTCATAGGCAACAGGGCCATAGCTGAGCCGATTATGAGCAACAAAGGAACTGTCCTGAACAACATTATTTCTTGATGAGCTTCTAACTGCGAATGTCTTTCCGAATCGCCGCGAGCTGCTTTTATTTGCCACCAATGAATATGAGCCGATTGGAATGTTTTACAGCTCCGATTGCTTTAGATTCTAACTGTGTTTATCACTACGAAAACTTTGTCCTTATCTCTGCCAACTATCGCGACCAGTTAGCTAGGAAATGATATTGTAATTACTGAGGAAGCTTTTAAGACTGCCCACTATCGCCATGCCGAATACGCTTCAGAGTAATTAGTAGGTCATAAATAGATTGCTATAGAGATGGATAATAAATGACTTCCGCCTAATTCAATTTATCTGATTGCTTTTGATAACAGTACTTCCCTTCAGGAAGAGAAAATAGATTATATTGTTGAGCGGAATCTGTTCTATTGGAAAAAGTTAGGTGCCATTTCGTGGGCTGTTCTTGTGGTACATTGAAATTATTTCCCATAATTCATTGTTTTCTTCATCGAATCTAAAGCCAGGCTAATCAAGACAGACAACCAGAAAACCTTCCACACGGGACAAGAAAAATTTGTTGAATAGAAATGCGATTGATCTTATCTGCACCTAATGGAAGATTTCCTGGTAGGGAATTTTCTTATTTTATGCGAAATGAAATTTAATATATCAGTAAGCAGCCCAATCAGAAATTCGATTACATAGTGGACACTTCAGGATCTCCTGAATCTTCCGGTCGAACTAACGTAACTTTTTCCATGCGTTCTCATTGGACTACCACGATTTTCTAATCGTCGTAGTAAGTTCTAAGGCAAGGTTGATCCCTCGATAAATAGATGGAAGGAATGCAAGCAAAAGTTGATTGTCAAAACATTATCTTCTGTAACCATTTATTCTCTAATTCTTATTCTTGTCCCATCAATTGTCGTCATTAGACTCAGCACCATAGGAAAGGAAAGAGCGAAGAGAAACAAGTTTATATTCGAAATGTTATAGCAGTTCAATCGGTAATCAAGTTCCACTAATAGACTGGGCTTGGATTCAAGCAAGATGATAGGTATCCTGTTTAGCGCTTCCTAATCTTTTATATAACTTAATTCTCGCGATTAGCATTATAAACCTAGCACTATTACAGATGCTGACTTCTGCACTCCTTGATGGAAGAGTGATGGAAGAGTTTGTGATCGTCATAGTAGTTACTACGTGATGGGCAGCACTGCCTATTATTGTACATTTCTACTGCCGAGCTACGACATACGCTGGATCCAAAGCTTGCGAGTGGATAGATGTCGCCAGAAACGCGAGTGGAGCGCCATCTTTCGGATTAATAGCAGAATCAGCAGATATTAGTCTTAACTATCATGATACATCGATATTTTTCCACAGGGTTGCTCCCTTGATTAACCTGTATAGAAAAATATAACCGATATATCGATATGACATAGGTATTAACGTTAGTCGCTGTTCGCTTGTGGTTGTTTTTTTTCCTAATCAAAACATATATTTTAGTTTGTCATAAAAGTATTGCGTTCAGAATGTTAATAAACTGATTAACTTTCCGCTTTTCGTGCATTTCGTTCGATGACGCACAAACCAAACAAAGTAATTTTTCGTTAAGCTGAAAGGAACACACATACATACACGTTCGCACATACACGCTAACACCAGAGTTAGTGCGAGAGCAAGCAAAAATCGGAATTGAAAAATAAAAAAGTTTCGAGGTGAATTTTATTTTTATTGTTTTCAATTATCATTTGCCGCAAAATTCTTGCACATGCATTCATCGGTCGTGAAAATAATGGAAAAGGGCGTGTGAATGTTTATAATATTGTGTGTTTCATTATGTGCATTCCTCGTGTTGCCTGCCCCCTGCTTGGAGCTCTTCACTGCGCACAAATAAACTCACTTAGAGATGAGTGATTTTAAGAATTTCAAGGCTCACTGGAATCAGTAACTTAAAAATAACAGTGATAGTGATTGACCAACGCGTAATGAGTTACAATTAAGATCGTGGATTTCTTCCTTGATATACTAACCGTGTGATTTAATAGACAAAAATTCATTCTCGACATATAAATACATCTATGTGTATATTCTTTGGACTAGTTGAAAATCAAAACTATTTCTGTTCAACTAATTGTTTAATTGAGTATACTCTGCTGTTGTAAACAATTCTAGTGCATGTCCATCCCTAGACGTGGCGGCGCGCGAAAAAATCTAGGAGTCTTACATCTGACAGCAAGAAAAAATTCGTATGAACGCAGCAACAGCAAGCGAAGTTTAGCTGACACCTACGCTAAACAGTAGGTGAAAGGCATGTGGGCGTGCCAGTTCGGACCTGCGCTAAATTTAGCAATTGAGCCCGCGTCTTTGATAAATCGATGTGCGAGAGGAATTGAAAGCTAACTGAAGCTCCACTAGATGCAACAACAGCAACAGGCAAACAATAAAAACAACAGCAAAGACAAATTGAACGCTATATATGGCGCAGCTGCATACAGTCGAGTGTAGGTTAAGGGTCCCATACGCATCCTTGACTCCGTATGTTTGATTGTGTGGTTGTGCGGGACTCTTTTTGTGTATGTGTATATTGGATGCTTAGTTCTTGTAGATGTTTATTATCTTAGTTAGTGGTGAATTTGTTTGAACTCATTTCAGTTCCTTTTTTTGCTCCATAGAAAGAGTACTCAAACCTGCGACAAGCCTGAGAGTTATTCGACCCAGTACACACACATTATGTTCAATAGATATGGGAGGATTCCTGGATAAACCAAAAACAGCAAAGCAAAATGAACAAGGTGAAGGCAACAAGTTGCTCTTCGGCGTCAGCTCGATGCAGGGATGGCGATGTGAAATGGAAGATGCTTATTATGCTCAAGCCCGCTTAGACAACGCTTTGGAAGGTTGGAGCTTTTTTGCAGTTTTCGATGGACACGCTGGTTGTAAAGTATCGGAGCATTGTGCGAAACATTTGCTGGATAGTATAATTACTACAGAGGAGTTTAAGAGTGGAGATCATGTAAAAGGTATTCGTACCGGCTTTCTTCGCATTGACGAGGTAATGAGGGGCTTGCCTGAGTTTACACAGGAAGAGGCGAAATGCGGCGGCACAACTGCCGTATGTGCATTCATAAGCTCAACGCAGGTGTATATAGCCAATTGCGGAGATTCGCGTGCGGTGTTGTGCCGTCAGGGAGTGCCAGTGTTTGCTACCCAGGATCATAAGCCAATCCTGCCGGAAGAAAAAGAACGTATTCACAATGCTGGCGGCAGTGTAATGATTAAACGCGTCAATGGAACGCTTGCGGTTTCCCGTGCGCTGGGCGATTATGACTTCAAAAATGTAAAGGAGAAGGGACAATGCGAACAGTTGGTCTCACCGGAGCCGGAAATCTTTTGCCAAAGCCGCCAAGATACTGACGAGTTCTTAGTACTCGCTTGTGACGGCATCTGGGATGTCATGAGCAACGAGGATGTTTGTAGTTTCATATACTCCAGGCTTAAAGTGACCACAGACTTGGTGAACATTGCCAATCAGGTGGTGGACACTTGTTTGCACAAGGTAGTGTCTCATCTCACATTTTAACAGTATCATCCATTTCCTAATCTGTCATATATTCTTCTTGGATCCACAGGGAAGTCGTGATAACATGAGCATCATAATTATTGCTTTCCCAGGAGCACCAAAGCCAACTGAAGAAGCTAAAGAGGCCGAGCGACGGTTGGAGAAACAAATTGAAAAAATCGCAAGAGGTTGTCTAAGTCGTCTACTTTGTTTATAACTAATCGTATATCTAACGATAGTCGTAACACAATTGTGTCTATGTCTCTTTGTCGTCGACCTTCTATCTACGACGCGTCCATCGACCTGACGTAGGAGACTTAAGAAAACGAAAACATTGTACCTTACGTAATGCATACAAAGATAGCCTCAACAATTCGTTGGCATAGATTATCAGATTAATATAGTAAACACTGACATAGATGCATACTTCTACGTATGTGTTAGATAGATAGATAGATAGATAGGTTACGAAATTGAGCCCGCAATGCAAAAAAGTTCCTTCCACGTGGCACTTAGAACTAAATCTCGAAAACAAATACCACAACTAAATCAACAATTGCTATAATCATTGCCAATATCAAGTTGTTCCATTCATACGTGTACCTACTGGGTTCTCCGCATGTCCTATTGATAGTGTATAGTGTGTTAGTGTGTTATATCGAATTCCACTGGCTGTGTGTGCGGCTGAGTGACTGACCGTGGTTTATGCTTGTATTTGTGAGTGTGTTGCAACAGTATTATTTATTTCTATGTACATTTAACAATGTGTCTGTGTGCTATAACAACTGCCAATGTGCTCCAATGGAGCGCACTCCTTGTAGCCACAGTACCCAAAAGCCATTGCCCTTCCGCCCAATGTAGTAGACCATTCTCAAACAGATATTTCTATATGTATAAATATATATAGAAATAGCTAATATAAGTATTCATTTTCGATAATCTTTCCCCGGCCCGGTCAGAGCCAGTGTACATATGCTTGTATATAATCCCATATTCCAACCCATACATATAAGGAAAACAGTAAAAATAGAATAATAATATCTAACTCATATTTGATAAACATTTTTAGAGCTCAATCAAATACATGTAGAATGAATTACATCAGAGCGTTTGCTAGCACATTTACAAGTCCGATTAGAGTTGGTTTAAAATGATGTTAAGACAAATAGAAGTAGTTTGAGCATTAGAGTACAGATGATAAGTGTGGACAAAATGATGAGTAGATTTATCCAGAGATGTACACGTACGTTTATCGCCAGTTGAATTGAGGGGAATTGGTTTTGTTGAGTCACAAATTGGTTGCCAGCTCAAGTATTAGTCATTTAGACAATTGATTATATTTTTTAGTAAATATACGCGGATGATCTTATATTGTAGACAGTATTGAAAACACCAAACTGGATTTCGAAAAACGTCCTCATGACCATGTTCAAAGCAGACCGTTATCTTTATATTTACCTAAAGGCTTTAGATAATTACTTTATCTTAATTGAAATTGTATATGGCTTTCAGAAAGCACAAAACGACGATCCAATTCGATGCACTTTGTCTTGTATTCTAAATTGTAATATTAAGTGGAAACCAACAAGTTAAGAGCTAGTCAAACCAAATGTCCAGACAAATTACTTAGCTTAGGGTTAAAGATTTTGAATATTAGACCTTGGGGCATCTGCATACTTATCAAATGACTCCAGAAGCTAACTTGAAGAAAATCACAAAAGAACGTGTAGAAAAATTGTAAACCTTATGCTCACCAATTGTTGTTGTGCTTGTTGTCAACATAAAAAGTTTACTTTAATATAATGAATTTAGATTGATGCGATTAATGCTGCGCAGCGAATTCAACCAGAATCAGGTCAAACATCTCTTCCAGAGAAAACGTGTACCTAAGTACTATAGCAATCAATCAATATTGACATCGCTAGCTCCAGTAGCAGCGCTTAGTATACAAAAAACCAAAAAAAAAACAAAAATGAAAAACATTTATTTCTCGCTGCTAAGTAAAAATATAACTTTAAATGAAAGATTCGAAAACCAATCTACCAAAAGTGTTTGTTTGCTGTGTTGTTCAGTTTTCCGTTTGCATTCAATAAACACTCGCTGCTTTCCATGCCCACCCCCACGTCCTCTACTCCACTCAACAAGCAATAAGCAACCAGCAACATAAAACACGCAACACCTGAAAACAAACAAAACAACAATTCACCCACGCCCAAGTTATATCTTCCGTTTTCAATCGATATTCTTTGGCCCAATTTACTGATTTATAGAAATACGAGGCAGCCCATTTCAATTTGTAAATTCCATCATTTATTTTTCATTGATTTGAGAATACTTAGTTTAGTTTTTTATTTGTTGTTCATTAATGTGTTTGTTTTAAAGGATAAGTCCGAACTAATGACTAATAATTTTTAAAGTATTCTTTCTACGAAATTTGTTAAGAGAAAATTTAGGAGCGCGTTGTTCTTGTTTTGTTGTCGCTGATCGCGCATCGTGCTATAAATTGTACTCTTTACGTACACACAATCCATATGATAAATGGGCGTGTCAAATCAATACCAGAAAACAGAAAGACAAACAAAAGTTATATGATGAGTGAGCATAAGGTAAGGCACATAGATCCCACCCACCACACACAAAAATGAAAAGTAAATGATATTTGCATGCTCTTAAGATAAAGCCAATTATTATCCATGTTATCCAATCACTTTTCCAATTCGATATTTTCAAATGTTTGTTCCACACTGAATGCTGTAAACAGTTTTCTCATAAACAAATACCCAATGCAAAGATTGATTGTATTAGAAGGGGGCTAGGTGGAGCATTGCCACCACTCTTCATTACATTGTGTTGTTTTTTGTTCTTATTTATGGTATTCCCTTTGACCTTTTGAAGTGCCAATTTTTGCGACACCCCAACTTTATTGTATTATTTAGAACTTGGACGCTAAAGAAGCAGGTCGATGGAATTGAAAAGCAGAAATTTTCTCTTCTTCTCTTGTATTCTATATGATGCCAAATAAGAAGACTTTCTATCGACCTGGGTTAATTTGCCACGCCTCACGTTAAGTTCGTTGCTCAATTTTTGCCGGCCCTCGCTGTTGCAACATCTTTCGTGTTCTATTTTTATAAATTGTAATTTTGCTTTTGCGTAGCTTACTATGTATATACACGATTCGTATTTAATTGTACATACAAACTTTAATTAACAAGAGCCTTATCCCTAAGTTTCGAGTGCATGTGCTAGAACACGCAATTTAATATACAACAATTTCTTTCGTTTTTGCAGAGGAAATAGAAAGTAATCACGTCACTGAGTATGTGGAGCTGTTAAAGTGTCTACAAGAGAAAAATGAGATTGTAGGTCTTCCACCCGGCGGCGGCTTGCACTCCAAGTATGTATTCCAGTCCAGAGATCGGCCTAACTATCCTGCAGAATATAGTAAAATAACTAATTAACATCCTTACTTCTTTCAGATATCATGTTATTGAGCGCACATTCAAGCAGATGTTTCCGGAGAGTCCATGTGAAGTACGAAATATTTTTTACAATATTTGAAAACCGCAATCGCCATAATTACGCAACATATTTTAAAATAATCTTTAATCTTTATTTTGCTTTTAAGTTTGGCTCTAGCTTTTTTTCTAATATTCGAGATAGTCGCCTTTTGATTTTGTGCCTAGCCTCTGCCATTATTTTTCTTGATTTTACTTTTTCACTTATCACTTGCATCATACGGATTGAACTCTGTCTTAATTTGGCTGAACCACGACTAATTGTTGCTTAACAAATGGAAACCTCTACGTATTCTCTTTCTTTTATTTCTAGCTGTATGCATATGATGAGCTATGAATTTTTTAATGCTAAATAATGTTAATTTCTAAATCAACAAAAACAACAACTATTACTAGTTCTATTACTACTACTACAAGTACTACTACAGCAGCAGCAACAACTAAAACAAACAACCAATCCAACCAACAAACCAACCAAGAAGATATCAAACGAACCTAAACTAAATCTTTCAATTCGTAAGCTCTAATAGTAAGGGGCATTGAAATTACCGATCGCGTCCTTACTAGATTGATCAAATTGCCTGAGTTGTATGTTGCCGCACCAAGAAAATAACAATAACTTAATAGGCGCTCTGCATGGTCGCTCCGCTCTGCTACCACCCCGTCCCTGCATGCTCATTAAATACAGTTAAGAAATATGGCAGATTTCAGTAATCGTGATTCGATCAGTTCATCATCCTTCCACTTCACACGCTTCATGTAAGACCGCATCCTGCTCTGCTTCCCTCCTACTTTACCCGCTACCGAAGTCGTAATAATGTGTCCTTTTCGTTATTCTTGCAGAGTCCAACGCATTAGGTTGCAAGTCAAACAGTCTACAAATATTACAACAATAGCATCTTAAACCGACATATACACAGTCACACGCGAGTGCACCCACGCACACACACTAAACAAATAGAAAAAGAAAGTCCAACCACACTACACCAAACCCGTTTTCTATTTTGATAAACATATGAAAGGAACTACTAATAATAGAAATAGCCATTATTTTTAGAGTGTAAATTAAAGTCAGTCCTAAACACAACTACGAGAACCTTGTATTACATAGATCATACTTATAGAAAAGGGCGAACCTAAGCAGACCTCAGAGCTATAAACCGATATCAATATCAAGATCAAGATCAAGCAAAAGGCAAAACAAAAAACAAAGACAACAGGGCTTGGCTCAAAGCCAATAAAACAATAGGAAGCATCGACCACATTCGTCATCTCTAATCTAAAACAAACTATTGAGTTGATGTAGATGCAGATATCGATATAATAACGATAAGCAGGCTACGTAAACCTTTTGAATGCCGTTCCGTCACAACTGAAATACTATCAAGCCCAGCTGTTTGAATGTCTTTGTTGCCCTCATCCGAACTGTAGGAAGAGTTTATCAGTGTACAATTTTACCAAATAAAAAATATATATGAAGAAAGGAAAACCTCTTTTAGCCCTGTCTAAGAAAGTCGCTCGGATGATGTCTGTAGAAGAAGTTTTGATTTTAGTTTTCAAACTGTATTAAAATATTGATTCCGAAATCAAGCGACAAAAGCTCGCTGTATAATGTTTGTTACTGAAGATTCATTTTTGTTCATTATTTTTATAAATGCATGTATATGAGAGAAATCCACTTAAAACAACACAAAATTCAAATTGTAATGGAAAAACCAGAAAAAACTAATAATTTTTAAGAACTGTGCAAACTGAAGTACTAAGAAACCTAAAGCAAAGCGAAAACAGAAACACAAAAAACGAAAAAGAAAAATACGCCCGAGTTTGTAGTAAATGTTGAAAAAATGAAAAAAATCTGAAATCCAAAGTTTTACTCATCGTTCAGTCAGAGTGGAGCTGCACAGTGTACCAGTCGTATCACCTCCACACACGGCAAGTGTTATCCTTGGAGGCGGTCAATATCGCATCCCCCGAATAGCTGTAGGCGCAACTGAATACCTCCGATTCATGCCCGCTCAGCACCTGCGAGCACCGCCCTGTTTCCGTCAGCCAGAGGCGTGCCGTGTTGTCCGCTGATGCGGTCAGCAACATGCTGCCGCTGGGACTAAAGCAAACCTTGTTCACCTCGTCGCTGTGGCCAGCCATTAGGGAGAGCATCTCAAATGGCTCCAAGTTCCAGACCCGCGCCGTACAGTCACTGCTGCCGGTGCTCAACTGTTTGCCGGTCGCATCGAAGCTAAGGTCTAGCACTTCGTCGCTGTGCGTGGATACCAAGTGGAGCTCCTGGTCGAGCCGTCGGACATCCCAAATGCGTGCAGTACTATCTAGGCTGCCGGTGGCGATGATGGAGCTGCTGAAGTTCCAAATGCAGTTGGACAACTCTGCGGTGTGTCCACGCAGCTGATGGCAAAAGCTGTGAGTGAAAAGCAACAAGTGGCATTACCTAAAAACTTGCTCCTTGAATAGCGTTGGCTAGCCCACCTCTTGCAGCGAGTGTCCCAAATGGCCGCAGTGTGATCGAAAGAACCAGTCAACAACAGCTGGCCGTCGCGAGAGTATCGTGCCACTATAACCTCGGCTCCATGATGGTTGAGGTTATGCAGCTCCTGTGCCGTTTCCGCATCGAAAATGCGAGCCCGACCATCAATGGAAGCCGTGGCAACTTCGTGATCGTGCAGAGGACTGAATTCGGCGGCTACAACCTCCGCAGTATGGCCAAAGAGCGTGCTCTGGCACTGTCCGCTGCTGGATGACCAGATCTTGGCGGTGCCATCAAACGAGCCCGTAATGATCTTGTCGCTAAAGAGCCAAACTATCACGCATAAACCAAGGGGATGCTCTGCGACTTACCAGCGTGGCGTATTGAAGCCCACTGAGAAGACCACGTTGTCGTGGCCACTGAGAATGTGCTGCACCAGGCCGCTGCTGGTGTTGACTACATGGCAGGTGCGGTCATAGCTGCCTGTCAAGCATCGCTCACCGCTGCGGTCAAAGCACACGTTGGTCAGCGGTAGGATGTGCGAGTTGTAGCATTTGTGCAGATAGAACTTCTTTTTGGTCGGCTCACGTAACTTGGCCTGAAGCTTTATTATTGCCTCTTTGAGTGCGCTAAACATGTCCCTGGAGCTGGACGCCTTGGAATTGGACGGTAAACAGAGCGCGGCATTATCTACAGAGATGTCTGCCTGCTTGGATTCCGACTCACGTGCTTGCAGCTCCTCGAGCAAAATGCGGTCTGCCAGCTGCTCCACGTCCGTTCTACGGACAACCGTTAAATATTTAGAGCCTTTGATAATGTGATTTTGTGAGCTACTTACTTGGCTTCCAAGTCCAGCAGATCGAAGTGCCGCAGCCGTTCACCGCCCTCCGCTGTGCGATAACCCAACGCCAAGCCTATACCAAGAAAATTTAAATAATATTCCATACGTATCACATAATTCGAGACTCACCTGGCGGATAGTAGCGCAGAAAAATCTTATTCGCGCTCATTCTGTTCTGTTGCTATAATAGCCCACAACTGGAATGTCTCAACGAAATTCCTCAGCACGAGTTGCCAGAGAATGAGAGCTTTCCTCGCTGACCTGCTTTAATTTTCTGCGCGTTGCCTTGTCAGTCGAGCACCTCTCGACAGACAATTCGTTTGGTCGATTCTCAGACCTTTGTTGTAGGTCTCGGTCGGGGCTTGAGTGAATCAAGCTACGGCGTTCCTGTTATTGAACATAGGTCTATGCCGAGGTAAATACATAGTTACAAGTTCAAATTTGACTTCATTGCTGTAGGCAAATCGGAGAAATGGCGGCGCCAAGCAAGATGTCAGCCAGATGTCGCCACAACGGTTTGTGTGCCTGCTAACAACAAATGTGCAAACAATTATACAGTTATTTGGTGATCTGATTTAGTCGTTTGTACGTCTTTCGTATATGTCGCATTTTGGCGTCCCTTTAACCTAATTATTTTATGTATATGTTTATGTTTTATTTATACGCCAAATATAGTAAAAGCTGATTTGATTTGTTCGCCAAACTTTCGTTCAAAAGCTTTCCCATGGCTGTAGCTTCGTTACGGAAATGGCGGCGCCAGGCTAAATAGCCGCCAGATGTCGCCACTGAAGCGATTTGTGTGCATGCTAACAAAAACTTGCAAATAATTATGAGATAATTATTATCTAGGTGCTATTGTAATAAGTTAAAGCGCTTGAACTGAATATCTAGTTTATCATACTTATTTTCATTTTAGAATATATCCTAAATATTAGAGAATATCCCTGATACCTTACAAAAAGATTTTGCGGACACTAAATCTGTTTAGGGTCTGTGTTAATCTATAAAGCCTAATTAGCTTGTTTAATTCGATTGGGGCCACAGGCCAATTGTTGCCAACACCTGTTCACATTAGTGGACGGCGTCAAGTTGTCTATTACACATGTACGGTTATATTTCGACACCATACACACACACACACACACATATTGAGCATACGGAAACAGAGGCAGACACAGCCATCTCGTCTGAGCGCAATTAGATTGTCTTACCTAAGTCGTGGCTCGATTCGACGTTTTCACTAATTTAATTTGTTCGGTAATCACTGGGACGTGGGCCGCCAGGGACTAGGCAGGGCAGCAATATCCATTAGGCTAATGCCGGCGAGAGAGGCGGAGGTTGGGCGAAATAGGACCAAATGACCATAGCTAATAATGATAACAAATTATTAGATACTTATTATCACACCAAATTTTGTACCACTGCACAGAACTAAAACCAACAGTCCGAACAGTCCGGCAACAATGGCAACACAAAAGGACAGTCAATGGCGAGTGGATGCGGAAGGAGGTCAACGTAATGCGAAACGAAAATCGCTTATTTATAGTATAACATTTCATTGATTTTGCCCTCAGCGAACACGAAAACCAGATGCTGAATGCATAAACCTGGAACAGCGTTTTATTATGACGC
>JABVZY010000267.1:1971048-1995985 GCA_020883555.1 Drosophila nannoptera
TGAGTTCCGCTTGGTCCCTCGGCGTTTATTGCATTTTATATGTGTTAATGCCGTTTTCATTATAATGCCCATGTCATGCTGAAGGTGTGAAAAGACCCAAATTAAAACGCCTTTGCGAATACTACAAGAAATCAAGCATACGCCGCGTGCGCCAGGAATGCCCGTGCACAAAACTTTCAATGAGAAATCAAGCCGGAGAATTCGATTGGATTGAACAGAATAAAGCTGTAGTTAATGCTCAATCTGAATTGTAAATGCACTGGAGATATTTAATCAACGAATAACTAGCAAATTGCTCTACTCGAGCATGCCTTTAATGGCAATGGCATGGGAACTTCCGGCGTCAAGAGTACTTGAAAGAGAAGTAATCTGGTGATGGATGGATGAAAGGAAGAGCACACAAACGGAACGGATTTAAAATGCATAACATCAATTATCAAAAAGTTTTCTTAATTTTCTCAAGTTCATAATTCAAATTGAGGTTCACACGCGTGCAAGTTGCTTCAGAGCAGGGCCGAAGGACAAAAGTTTAAGGCACACACTCGCACACAGTCATAACATGGAGAGGCACCCAGAAATATGCACACATGCTATGCGTTTGTTTATTCCTCGATTTCGTACAAACATTTGCATTTGTAAAAGACATGCTAAAAGGATTGGCAGCCCAGGACGGGTCTCGGCGCAGAGCCTGGCTGCAGCTGCAACGACAGCTTCCCCTCGGTTCGGCTCCTGCAACGGGCGCCCGGGATCCACCGGGATACAGCACACACATTTCGCATGCAAATTTTGCACCTCTTTTCAAAATTATTCAAATTACTTGCTCAAAGTCAGAAATCAATGCAAGCGGAAGTGGATACGAACAAAATGGCGTCCATTAAAGCAAACGGAATGGAGGAGCAAGCAGTGTGTCGCATTAACGTGTACGAAGTGCAACCTTGGCCCCTTTTGACAGCTCCCTGCTCAGAGCCAAGGCAAACATTTGCTCTGGAGCGCGGCAATCATCAATCAGCTCGGCTCTCGGCTCTCGGCTCTTCTTTAATATTATTATACAATTAACACGCATTTGGTGGCTTGTTTATGATTTTGACACGAGCGCAGCAAGCAGCTAACACAGGGAACAGCTAACAGCAGGACTATGAAGCTCGGCGGGGATTCAGTCATCAAAAGATAAACGCAATTATAGCCTAGTTAGGTGCCGCGCTTGGAGCAGGGAGCATGGAGCATACGGACCGGGCCGTGTGGCTCAAATGAAGACAATGCCGCGGTGCTAAACATGCAAATTAGCGTGCAAAAACTTTGACTCTGCCGAGCACCACGAAGGAGTTAAAGTTCCTTTTAAGCCAAATTTGCATATTTAAATGGCTTAAATGCGGCACTTGGCACTCGGTCTGCTGGCAGCATGCAGAAGCTCATCGTGCGCCCTGTCACCGACTTGTTGTCACGTTTCTCTTGGCTCATAAAAGTGAGATTGAATTTTGAGCGGACCGGCGACAAGCCTCGACTGAACGTGGAGCCCGGGCAAGGGGGAGGGGGGGGGGGGCTGCAGGGGCTGGTGCCGGGCTTTGCATGTCTAACTAGAAAGTTTACATGACTGAGGTCCTGTCTGCGCTTAATAGGCCAAATGAACTTGAACCTCGGCGACGATGCCGTTGACAAGCCGCCCGGCCGGGGCCGAAATTGTTGCACACGCGTGAGCCAAAAGTTGGCCCGAAAGGGAAAGTTTCTGATCCCACCGAAGCGCCCGGAAGTTATCAACGCTTGCGCCAGGTTAATGCCGCACCATTGAGCAGGAAATTAAATGCGTACTTGTCGATGAACTCATTCTGCACTAGTTCCTACTTTATGAAACTTGCAAATTAAATGTGAAAGACTCGGCTTGGGTTTTCTTGAAAGCATTTCCCCTTTGACTTCTGAGCTTCATCAACAGCATGATGATTGGCTGAGTCCTTGGCTGCAGTTGGGCTGCCCGCTTAATCTAGTCGGACGACATGTGTGTCATTCCTTGAACTCAATTTTATTGATCGCATCAATTGACTTTAGCTCAGTGCGACTCGCATTGAAGTGTTTGCCTCCCGAATTTGTCGCATTCCAGAGATGGCAGCAGAGCAAATAAATCATGCTGCCAAAGGCAACCGAACGACGACTCAATCGTCATTACGCTCCCGACGAAAAGCGCGCAATGATAAATCGAAGATATTTTTAGTTGTTTACCCAAAGCGGGGCCAAGAAAGTGCTCTAGCCGGCGGCGACCCACGAGCTCGCAGCTGATGGAATATATGTCATATGGCGGCTTGCGCTCTTCCTGCCCTCCCCACCCCCCCCCCCCTCCTCTCTTCGACAAGTTGAAAGTCTCCAACCACCCGTTCGCCTAATGAACGTGCAAACAGTCGAGCAAACAGGAGATTATGCTTCCCCTGGACGGAGCCAGGGCCAACTCGCAGCCAAAAATTGTTGTGTACACATCCCGCGGCCCAACTCCCCGCCCCCTCCACTCCACTCGCCCACCATCCAGACGGCATTCAAGTGTTAATTGTGTGCGTGATTTAAGCTTTAGCCGGCGAAGCCTATGCTGTCCGCCAAGAATAATTGCTTTTTGATTGAGTTCAATGTACATGGGGCTTTGGCTGGTCCACAAATTGAACGGGCGCAGAGCTCAAAAACGCTTCGGCCATCAGCTGCGACGGATGCCAGCTGCTCTCAAGCAGAATGTACTATCCGCAGGAGCTGCCGCATCCACGAGCACGTCCTCCGCTTTATGGGGCTTACAGCAATAAAACTGAGCCGCGTCATCAAAAAACGAGGGGCTGCTGCAGGGAGAGCAAGTTCCTCGGCCATCTGACCTCCTATCTGAAGGAGTACTGTGCCCAATCTTCAGTGCACGGCATTCGGTACTTGACCGACCCAAAGCTGCGCTACTTCGAAAGGTGAGTCCAGCCCTATACTAGACAGCTGATGTCCTTCAAGGATAATCTGATTTACAGATTCATTTGGCTGCTGATCCTAACGGGCACCTTCATCTGTGCCACCATCGTTTACATTGACCTGACCGAGCTGTACAACTCCGTGCGCGTGCACACGACCATCGAAGACACAATGCAGCCGATATTCCATGTCCCCTTTCCCTCGATAGGCCTCTGTCCGCGCAGCCGGATCAATTGGCCGAGGTTGCAAGAAGACGCGCCGAAATACTTCCTAGGCTCCGATCCCAGCCCGGATCAGAAGGAACTCTTCAAGTCCTTCTTTGCGGCCCTCTCGGGTGTCCACTTCAGTGACATGAATGGCCTATCGGACTTCTTCAACAACACAAAATATGCGACTAGCATCGGCCTTCTGGATACCCTGGACGTGACCAAGGTGTTGGAGTACTTGAACCTGCAGTGCAACGACTTCTTTGTGACCTGCACTTGGCGCGGCCGGCCGCAGAACTGCTGCGAGGTCTTCGAGCTGCAGCGCACCGAGTTGGGCTTCTGCTGGCTCTTCAACTCGGCTGTCAGTGAAGAGATGCGATTGCGAGCGGTGAGTGAAGGATTCGCTTTCAGGCTCCGAATTCCAGGTTGTGCCTCTTACAGGAGGAGAACAAGTACTATCCGCGCCGCACGGCCCAAGCGGGCCCTGGCACTGGTCTCCAAATATTCATAAGAGTCAATAAGACCCTGGCCAAGCCCGGGCTGCGCGGCGTCTACGTGATGGTCAAGCAGCCGCAGCAATGGAGCGAGCCAGGACGTCTGGTGCCCCACGACTCGCACAATCGGATCAGTGTTGCACCTCGCTTCACCGGCTCGGATCGTAGGACCCGCGTGCTCCCTCCAAAGGTCAGGCGCTGCATTTTTCCCGACGAAGTTCACGACCCAAACTACAAGAACCTGCCCGGCTTCGTCTACTGGCGCGGCAACTGTCGCTCCAAATGCCATCAGGAGCACGTGGTGAGGATGTGCAAGTGCTCGCCCTCCCTCCTCTTCCCCCATCATGAAGGAGGTGAGTTCGCCTATGAAAGTGTGCCAGGTATTTCTCCCTACGTCTCCTCAGATAACACCACCGCCTGCAAGGCCTCGGACTTTAAATGCCTATACGATAATCGCTGTAAGTAAATTGGCCGATTTAATCGAGGGGAGACTAATCAAAGCACTCGCCGGCTCACCGAAGGGACGTTCAGCGTGGAGCGGCACCTCCAGGAACAGGAGTTCGTGGACATCTTGCACAAGGACAGCATGACCTGCGGATGCCTGAACAGCTGCATGCAGCTCGTCTACGACACCATCGCCAGCAGCACGGTTATGGAGTGAGCCGGAGACGACCCAAATTGGGTTCACTTAATTGACAATTTCAATTTCAGGCCCCAGGAGATCAGCAACGACACCATCAGCATGACTCTGGATGTGTTCTTTCAGTCGGCGTGGTACATCAAATACCAGACCCACATGCGGTTCACCTTTGTGGAACTGCTCGGTTAGTGACTAGAGATCCCCACCTGGAATCACAGCTAATCAGCCTTTGATTTCAGCCAGCTTTGGGGGGATTATTGGCCTGTTCCTCGGCGGCTCCCTGCTGAGCGCAGTCGAGTTGGTCTACTACTGCACCATCGGGCTTTACTTGTACCTACATCCCGACAGCTGCAAGTCCCAGCTGCAACCTCTGCCAGCCGAAGCGCCGCCAGCCCTGACAGTGAACTTCAGGCGCAAGATCACACCAACAAAAATTATTTATTAATATGTGCACCCAGCTTGAGGATAATCGCATAGAATAATATATATACTTTGCTATCACCAGGCCACGGGCCTGTTATTGAATGGATGTCGAATCTTTCGCCTGGCCATGGCTTCCGGGTGCACTTGGTGGGCGGTGTGGCTGGCGCCGTGGCAGAAGTAACGCCGAATCTTGGCCCATTGCTCTCTGAGATTCCTTCGAAGGACGACATAGTAATTGTTATCGTACAGGTGCACAGCGAATCCCACAGTTAGAAAGTAGATGAGCTCCACGCAGCTGACCATCGAGGCACCCAGACAGAGTCCGAAAATTCCGCCAAGATTCGCTGGAACGATATAGAAAAATTGAATTGAATATTCAAGGAGGATCAGGCACTCCGAATACCAATCAAGTCCACGTTGGTAAACTCGAGACTCGTGCGATAGGTTATCATCATATCCAGCTGGTAGTGCACGTCCACCTTGAAGAACTTCAGCGTGGATGAAATCGGTCTGTGGGTGGATCGGGATTAAGTGAACAATTGGATTTTGAATTGCATAGGGACAAACATTTCTCTGGGGGCCAATGGCAACGTGGTTGTGGATGTGTAGTACTGCAGGAGGTTGCAGCTGACGAGACACGGACAGGTCATGCCCGGCTTGGCGGCACTGAAGTAGGTGTCCTCCTCCCAATGCTTATCGTAGCTGAAAATATCTGCACGACGCACAGCCATATACATATCGACAGGAGCAGTTCGAGTCCTTCGGGCTTACCGATATGACGTGCGATGCAGCGCAGCATGGGCGCAGTGCAGTTCACGACTGTGAGGAGAGAGAGGATCTCAAAATCGAGCCGGGGGGCGGTGGGGGTGGCGACTCACCTTGTCGGTTGGTTAAGAAGAACATCGACAGCGAGCAGTTGCACAGCCTGACCAGGTAGGACTCGTGGCAGTTGGTCAGGCAGTTGGCCAGCAGGAAGCTCTTGCTGTATCGACTCGGAGCGTCGCTGGTACCGAAATCCTTATGCTCGTCCTCAAAATGGCAATTGCGCCGCTGCGGGTCTATGTTGTGTGTGGTGTTGTCCGTCCGGGTCAGCTGAGGTCGCACTGTCACATAGGTCTCGGTGTTGGCCGTAAGGGAGTGGGCCACGTTCGATAATTGATCGGGCTTCTTGATCATGATCTGCAAGAGGCGCCGCTGAATGGCAGTCGTATTCCCTCTCCGTCATGCCCTCACTTACGTAGATACTATTCGAGGCCGAAGAGTCGGGCCGCTTGAAGCTGTCGTTCAGCAGAATGTTGAAATTCAGGCCGGAGCCCTGGCCCGCCTTGGCATTGTGCTTCGGGTAGTACGCGGCGCCCTCGCGCTTCACCAGGGCTTTGGATTCGGCCGATAGCTGCGAGTTGAACACCAAGCACCATCCGAACTCAGTCTTCTCTAGCACGAAGTAGTCGCAGCAGTTGAAGGACGACTGCCGCCACTTGCAGGAGCCCGGCACGAGTATGTCCTCGCAGCGTAATGCCAGAAATCGGGCCAGCGAGCTGATTTCGATGAACTCGAGGAGCTCGAGGTTCTGGTCCTCCAACTCGGCAACGCTGGGCTCTATGTTGTCGAACCTCAGCGTTTCGAGGTAGCTGACTACCTTGACAAACACTTCGACCATATCCTCACTGGCATTGGCCGGCAGGAACTGCGCCTTGGCCGCCTCCAGCTTGCTCCAATTGATGCGATTGTCCCCGCAGACGCCCACGGCCGGGAACTGCACATAGAAGACTGGGAACTGGGCATTCTCAATGACTGTCTGCAGCTTCTGCGCCCCGAAGCGCTCAGAGAGCAGCACATAGAAGACGCAGCACAGCGTGAAGCTGAAGACTAGCAACGCGCCCCAGATCAGCCTGCATGCAAAGTACATTTATATGAATCAGAAGACTTGGACCAAGGCCTGATGGTGGCACCTCTCGACATTGTGCAGCCTGGGATCGTGCAGATAGCGCACACAGTGTATGGTCGATCTCTCGCAGTAGTAGCGGAAGTATGTTCGCACCAGGTCCATGAAGCACTTGTCCGTGTCCTTGCCGGGCTTCAGAGCTTTCTCTGCCATCTCGATTTTGCTACTGTGCAGGGCGGCGGCCTGGGCCGGCCTTATTTACGCGTTGGCCACTTCCCGAAATAGATCGAAGTTGATATCGGATTGCCAAAAGTATAATCAGATATCCATTAGGGCCAACAACTCGTGTAATTGAGTTGTTATGTTTCGACCGACCGATAAGCCCATTGACATACATCCGGTTATGAACTGAACTTGTGAACTGATAGTACAGCTCGGGCTGCTGCCCATTGATTAACTGCCACGCCCGTCAATCAGTGCGTTCCAATGAGTACAGTGATTAAGTTGCCCGAATTCAATAACCACGCTGGCGACGACAAGTCGGCCCACGCAAGTCCAAAGGACACCTGGCACTGGCTCAGGCGGTAAGCGAACCCAACTGTGAAGAAATGCTTAGCTGAACTCTTCTCCGAATGCTCTCCGCAGACTGACCCGAATCCTCCTGATGCTCATCGGCTCTGCCCTGACAATCTACGTGTGTATATTGTCGTCGGAGCGCTACTTCAAGTACTGGGTCCAGACCACAATCGATCGCACAGACGTCCATGTCTCGGAAATCAACTTTCCAGCCATCACCATCTGCCCCACGCACGTGCATGCGACCGGCTTCCGATGGAACGAGAATGAGCAGCGATTCTACAAGCTGTACAATCTCGTCCAGAGCATTCGCTGGCGCACTCCCCTGTCGACGCCCGTGAACTTCAGCGAGCTCGAAGCCTTCAATAACGTGACTTTGATGAATGTTGATAGTGTCATCAACTTTGGCTACACCTGCAAGGATCTGTTTACCGAGTGTACATGGCGGCGTCGGACAGTGGACTGCTGCGGGGTTCTGTTCCGGAATTTGAATATTGGCAATTGTTTTGTCTTCAATTCCCTGCACGCGGAAGATGCAGATCCCACATGGCCGTGGTCCGTGGCCGACGCTGGCTTCAAGAGCGCACTCAACATCAAGGTCAATCGTTACCTGCGAGGCAGCAAGCTGGAGGCCATTGGGGTAAGCCGACTCGCAGTGCATCCACTTCACATCATTCACCCTTCGCATAGGCAACACATATATACCAGCCAGAGTCCCCTCTCCCTACCTCCTTCTGCCACACGCAAGTTCTGATTTATAGAGCAAATCAATTCAAGGTCATCGTGCAGGAACCCAGCGAGTATGTGGGATCCAGCGTCACCTACTCCGCGGATGACCGCATCATCGTGGCCCTGCAGCCGCTGCACTTCACAGCCGAGCCCGCTGTGAAGGCTCGCCCAGTGGATATGCGATATTGTTATTTCACGGAAGAGCTCAATCAGTCGTACTCCGAGTGCATTGTCGGATGCCACCTGAGGTATATATCCAGGAAGTGTGAATGCACTCATCACGGTTTACTACCAGCAGATCTGATCCGGATAAGTGATAGGTCGGTGCGTCTATGTACAGTTGCGGACATACCGTGTATGCAGAAGAACGGAGGTAGATATTTAGCAGGCACTGTACGATCGCCCATAAGTAATTTGTCCAATCATCGCTTGCAGTTTCGCTCTTCTACATGGGCAACATAATCGAGGAGTCAACCGACTACGTCTTCAACACCACAGACTGCCAGTGCTATCCCATATGCGATCACACTGAGTACCATGCCAGCACATTCACGGATCGTCTGAACTTGGGCGGTAGGAGCAATCAGATAGAGATTGACGTGTACTTCCAGGAGGAGACGCTCTTCTCGTATCGCTCCACCCTGCACATAACCATACTTGACTTGATGGGTGCGTCTTCCCAGTCTCTACCAATATTTTCCCATGTCTGATATACCCCGATCCCATTGCAGTTTCGTTCGGCGGCATAGCAGGCTTGTTTCTGGGACTATCTGTGCTTGGAGCCCTAAATAGTCTGTTGGATCGAATTCCCTTCTGCAGCACCCCGAAGCGTTAAGCGTAATCGAATCGCTTCTCCTGTAATGCAAACAAATAAGCCATGCAACTGTAGACATAATAAAGCATTAAGCCTGTGATATTATTGTCTTATTTGAAATGTAATAAGATCCTAGACTCCAGATCCACAGTAGATAGAAAAACGACATTAGGTGGCAGCCGATTGCGAACAGATTCCATTTGTCTGCCAGACCAAACACTGACAGAAAAAATGAAGCTCTTCGTTTACTTCAGCATCTTGATGGGGTTGGTGGGCCGAAAGTACACGGATGTAGCCTGAAGGAAGTTGTTCATCATCAAACGTTACTTCAGGGCTCTGCCTATGTCAAGACCTGGGAAGAGATGAAGAGCTACCGCGAAGCATGTGCTGAAGAGCTGGAAGAGTCCCGCAATATTATCAGCCAATCCGAAAAATCTAACCCCAAATCTTACTGCTATATGAAGAGCCTTTTGACTAAGCTCGGTGTGTTTGAGGGGCAATCAGGCTTCAGCGAGGAGAACATTTACCTCCGTTAACCACGATTCCAATCTGCTTGGCCAGTTTGTCAGCAGGGCTCGACCGCCTGCGAGTGAGCTTCTCGTGCCCACTCATGCCTAATGGAGTCTAGCCCTAAGTGCACTTATTCCTCGACTAACCGTCAATTTTGTAATTTCCTTGGATACTTTCTCACCTGACCACGCCCACATGAATACCGCAGCGAGTTAGTCTGCCTGCCCTTCATTGAACGCCAATCAGTTGACATGTTGCTGTACCCCAAAGAGCTAGTGTCATTGCGGCCCAATCTCGGGCGGGGCCTGTTGCAGTTCAAGCCCCACCCGCTACGGCAGAAGTATAAGAGGCTGTTGCGCGAAGCCTTTGCCCAGTCAACGATTCACGGCGTACAGCATATCGTCGAGGCGAAGCATCTGTACATCCGCTACTTCTGGCTGTGCATTGTATTGTTGAGCTCGGTGAGCTTCATAGTGGTGTTCTCCATGCTGCGGCACCAGCACAACGAGCAGCAGCTGGTCAGCGTGGTGGCCACCACCCAGTATCCAGTGTACAATATTCAGTTTCCGGCGGTTGCCATTTGCCCCCGGAACCATGTGAACTGGCTGCGCTATTCAAAGGCTGCCCACCGGTTCCTGCCGAGAAATGCGGATTCATATATGCGTGAGTCCTTCCATGAAGTGCTCGTTGCCATGGAGCAGATGAACTTTGGTGAGTTTCAAGATCTCACCGCGCTATCCAAGCGAAATCTCTCTTCGCTGGCCCATATTAGCCTAGGAAAACTGGCGAGCTACTTGGCCTACCGCTGCGATGAGCTGTTATTGCCGCAATCCTGTGTCTTCGACGAGACCGAATACGATTGCTGCCAACTGTTTGTCCAGGAGCGTACAAACAAGGGTGTTTGTTTGGTGTTCAACTCCTTGATTTCGGCTGACTCGCGTAAAAAGAAGCTCATCGATGAGTTTTATCCATACAAGCTTAGCACCGCTGGCGAAGGCTCCGGACTGCGCTTTATTCTCCGCGTCAATGAGTCCTCCTTCCGAACGGGCACCAACGCGACGTTTTCTGCGATGGTACGCGAAACTCTCGATATCTTACTTTATCTCACTGTGGATATGCCTTTCAGCTAATAATCAAAGAGGCCGATCAATGGACAAATAATATAGTCTATCAACTCAATTCAAATACTGAAAATCTTTTGTCCATCGATCCAGTGCTCAAGCAAACATCTACGAACACCTATAGCTTGGAGCCTACTAAGCGTGGATGCTACTTCGACGTGAGTACATAAGTCGACCCTAGCATACAGAACTTTCCAACTAACATGAGTTCCAAAGGACGAACGCCATCCTGATTTCCGGTATGGGAATTTGGCCTTCAGTCGAGCGAACTGCATGGTGTCCTGCTTGCAATGGACTGTGCAATACTACTGCAACTGCTCCACGCCTCTATATTTGCCCAGAATTGGTAAGTGGTAAAAGTCATTAAAGGTCCAGAAAGATGTTGGAACCATTCTTCCAGATAACACCCGCGAATGCAATGTGCTTGACTTTCCATGCCTTCAACATCACACAGACATCTTTGGCTATGTGAAATTACCCGGCCAAGACAACCACATCAATGATCCTCGACATGGTATGCTGTGCGATTGCCCAGACAGATGCAACGTGCAGCTATACGAAACATATCTAAATGTTCGGCAGTGGACAAAGTTAGTAGATATATATATAGAGATTATCACCATTTTACTTATCTGCTTCATTTCATTGAAAATCTCAGCTCGAACACAACGAATTCCACGGAGATAAAGGCTGAAATCTATTATGGCCAACGGGTTCTAACAAAGATCGAAACCAAGCTGAGATATACCTTTCAAAATTGGATGGCTGGATTTGGTGGCATTCTGGCCCTTTATACCGGCGCTTCGGGATTGAGCTTTTTTGAGCTGGACTACATTGCAATTCGACTTAGTTGGTCCCTGTTTAAGGACATTTACACCAAACTAAAACGAAAATTGTAATCGCACTTTTTTTTTTTTTATTACATCATATGGTTCTTATTCCTATTTTTGTTTCGTTTCCTGATCAGTCGGGTATCGTATGTATATCGCCGGTTTCGGCACTGAGACTGGTGGCTCTGTGAACTGGTCCAAGTATGAGCACCCTATAGCAAGCACACTTCCATCGAAACTAAAGTTGAGAGAAGATATTGAGGTGTCATACTCGTGGAACTGGCACAGACGTTTCTTGTTGAAGCCATCCCAGATGTTAACAATGCAATCGGAGCCGCCTGTGGCGAATGTATGATAAATATTGTGGAAACTGACGGCATTCACCGGATAAATTTGCTCAATGTTATGGTCCCTGTTGCGATGACACTTAAATGCGAATTTGCGACGCTGAACCTCAGGGTCATGGTCAAGATACTCAACAGCGACACGCCCCTCAATAGAGGACATAACATAACCTTCCTTGTTAGGAAATAGGCGAATGCAGCGTGTTTGATACTTCAACGATGATTCACGCTTCATAATATAGCTGTCCGTTTTTCGCAAGTCCCAAATTAAAACCTTTCTATCGGATGTGGCCACCACAATCTTCTCGTCGATAACAGACATGGAGTATACCTTGCCATTGTTCTGTTCAAAGCAACCGACACAGCGCTTTTCGCGCATATCCCACAGTTTAACTGTCTTGTCCCAGCTCCCTGTGAGTATACCGTTAACATACTCGGCATGCTCCACGCAGCGTATGGGATCGTCGTGAGCACCCACTAGGCTTTCAGCTTGTGTATTTACATCGTACATCCGAAGTTGATTGTCCAGTCCACCAGTCACCACATGAACAATATTCTATAATTCGCACATTGAGTAACAAGAACGTTATGTATGTACAAATAACAAACCATAAATGCGCAATCCAAGATAGGGGCATCCTGTACAAATTTTTGGCGCATTGAGTTTGCCGCCACATCGTAGAAGCGAAGCGTACCGTCCCATGATGAAGCTGCCATATACTGATTCGATTTGGATCCAAATTTGACGGCTGATATAAGATCCTCAGGCGGATTATTTAACCTAAACTCAGACGATCCCATTTTCGTTTTGATTATATGTTTTTGCCAAATAATTAATAAATAAAGTAAACCAAAGCGCTTGGGTTAAGCGGTAATAAAATGTACCAAAAAATGACACTGTTGCACGCAAAAACTGGTCACACTAACATTTTTGTTATCTCACATGCGTCCCTGCATCGCGAAGAGCAACAAATCTCTGAATGCTATAAAAGTCTGGTATATTTGAAAACGTTTTTAATTGACACTTATTAACTGAATTAATTTATTTTATTCTTACGCGTCTTACAATCGTCGGCAACACTCAACGCAATTGCAAATTGAGCAGCATAATAGGTAATCATAATTTGAAGTCGCGGGAAGGGCAGCTGTACTTTCAAGAACATAGTCACCGCAATGAGCGCATCGGATATAACAAACAAGCATGCTCCCACGGCGCAGCAAATTGTCAGTAAGCTCTTTGCATCAATAGCACGGGCTAAGGATCGCCACAACATTGTCGTTATCAGAAAACAATATATCGGTACTCCAATAGCAAGTATCTTATCCAAACGGTTGAGCACGAAGACCACAACTGAAAACATTTACAATGAATTGAGAAAAGTTTCATAAAGATCGTAGATATGTACTTACAAACGGTTACTATTATATATAGACACAATCCAATAGTCCACTTAGGCGGATGCCAACCAAAAGCACTTATATAAAATAGATGTGCAACGCCAAAACAGACCATTCCAAGGGGGAATAAATTAATATTTAGCAGAGCATCACCGCCGCAGGAGAACACTAAACCAAGTAAAATATATTGTGACCGCCGATATCTACACATAAATTATAATTATTATAAAGCGCATTGAAAAGAAACCAAGGCTCCCTTACTCTTTATCAAGCGTAAATCCTTCCACGAGCACATAAAACATCAGTGCCACTATGGGCAAGCATTTGAGCACAGTTGTCCATAGTTCACCTCGTGGATCTTTTCGCACCAGCGAAAAATATAGTATCAAACTTCCAAAAAAGGGTGCCAGGCTCACGGCTTGACCTATGCTCTTGAAGATAAGCAGTTAAATACAAAACATTGGACTATTAGTTGTAATCACCAATCGGTTGTTATTCCAAATATAAGAGATTAGATCGGAAAATATACGCCCAGTTTTAAAGCAGATTAGATTATTGCGTTAGCAACTTCTATGCAAACATATGTGTGTATAAATAAATTTGCATAACCATATTATCAGGTAAAAAATATGTTTTTCTTTTTTACACTTTGTGCTTTTACCACCAGTGGTATAAAGAGAGGGAGCATTGTTGCAGATGTGAGATAAAGTGAGCAAGGTCAAGGACAAAAGCTCAGTATGCTTTTTACTTTTTTGCAGTTGAATGAAGCATCCATTATTCGCAAGGTGAAGAGCATATACGCTGCCGTAACCGAACGCACTCACCCACACTCATACGCACACAAAGAGAAAGAAAAAATAAATTTAGCAACAATACCAGTGAAGCACAAAGGAAACAAAGCAGTTCAAATCCATAACCAGATCGCATATCAGAACGTACATATATGATTGTGTTGGTATTTACACACAGAATAAGCGGATTCAATTATTTAAATTTGAATGAAAATGCGACAAGCACTTACGAACTGCATTGTGTGGCTCATAATTGGCAGTCAGTCAACCCGTCGTCGAATATCAGAATCGTCACTAAGAATAATTGCAATAACTAAAGCAAGCTGCCGTTTCGCACGATGGAACAGTTGCACCCCCCTGTTATTTATACACCCGTCAGAGGAATGCACGTTGCGCACTGTTGACCAACGCCAATATACTAAATCAATCAGTACACTTTTCCCGTTGGCTACGTCGCTTGCTGGACGCTTGGCTAGCCCCGACTTTGATTGCGTTCACCGTTGCTCCGAGTGTGTGCCAATGAAGAGAGCGACGGCTGAGCACGTGTAGCATAAGCAGTATTCTGCCAGATACACAAACAAATACAGACGAGCAACGTATGTATAATCGTTGTCCTCACCTCAAGTATAAAACACGCCTACAGAACGAAAAAGCGCCAAGCGAACAATACAGAAAGAGAGTATGAGAGAGGAGTAGACAGAGAGTGTATGTGTAAAGGCACAGAGAGTTTGCATGCTCACTTGCGAGAGATGAACAATATAAGGGAAACGTAAAGTTTTTCAGCTCACGCAACAGGTTAATTGTTCCAAAAATACTCTACAGCGCGCGGCATGTGAGGTGTATTAAAGCTTTGCCAAAGGCAAACTTAACGCTTAGAACAAGTCATGCGCATAGTCGTTCAAGCCGATGCAAAATGGGGTTGAATGCTCTCTCACACTGCGCGACTGATACGAAAGTCAAAACAATGCAACAATTTCTGCACACTTTCACTGCAATGCAAGAGCTTAAAGCTCCAGCGAATGTTAACGTAAGCTTTTTCTGTGTCGGTTGTGTCAAAGCACAAATCATTTTAAGTTGTGGCGTTTTTCAGGCTTGCAAAACGTCGTGAGCTCCAAAGATTTTAACTTAATTCGCACAGTTTTAAATATTTATTGAAAAGTTTACAGTATTTATATAAGGTGAGACTAACTGCTACTTGGTCGCCCCCAAACAGGTAAGAACGAATTAACCGTGTAAGCCGTGTTATCCTTCCACTTTGTTGAAAAAATTGTGTATCCACTGTGAAAAGATGTCCTGCTTCTTTAATCGAATTTCAATAACCAACCTAATCACATTTGATGTGCGCTGCCCATTTACATTAATGTATCGTAAATAATTAGATTCAATTATTTCCATATAACGATTAGCTGGATTAGCTCGAACTTCATAATATAAATTGTAACAGAATTTGTCAGTTCTTAAAAGTTTTATAAAAATAAGGGATTCGCATATTTGGGTAGAGGAAGGCGCAACAATAAAAAGCTTCACCCTCTAAAGAGGTGGTAAAAGTAAAAGCTGACCGCCCGCTCATGGGGCGGCACGGTAATAAATTAAACAGAATTGCATTATGGTAATGGGACATCCATCATGCTAAGTAAGTGCAAGCCTTGGCACATGCTCAGTACACACACACACGCAGTCGACCTCCGGGAACGTAGACGAGACAGCCACTGAGCGAAGGAAAATCCTGCAGCCAGTCAAGTCCACAGCAATGCCAACACGGTAGGGTGGTCAGAAGAGGGTACAGCTTTTTGGGCCAGTGGGTGGCCCACGCACAAAGAACAGCAGCCTGTACATAAGTGCACGTTGAACTTGAGCAGCGTTTTAGGTATCATGCTGACATCATGAGCTGGTAGACTGAAACATACATTCATGGTTAGCCTTATTATGTATACATGTATATACTCTGAAAACAATTATTGCTATACAATATGTAAAAGAGAATATTGGAATACTTTAAATAGGCTTGACGAACACTCAATTTATCATATACGCGCAACACTTCAATAGTTGTCGCACGCGATATGGCGTGTCCTTTCTTTCGCCGTGCTGACTCGCTAGCTCGCCAGCCTTCGGTGACTGTCGAGCCGGGTGCTCATTGGAATTTGGAAGAAGAGGATCCATCTGTGGCGGGCGACGCCCTGACTCTCACTCATCTGCAGATGGCGATACAGCTTCTGACGGCACCTTCGAATGAGGATCTCAACTCGGCTGTCAGCTCATTAGTTTCCAAGTACCGCCAAAGTTGGCCCAATATTCATAAGCTGTGAGTTCCCTAAAGCCTTCAGGCATGTGAAGTCACAATTTTTATTTTTCATTCCCTTATCTACAGTAAGCTGGATCCCAAATTCTTTAAGAACTGCGCCAACTATGATTATTTGGCTGATATTCAAGACTTGCTCCTAAAGATGGATGAGGCCAGCGCAAGTGAAATTCTCGTTTTGCTTGGAGAGGAGTTGATTACGTGCTGCTGCACTGGCATTATAGAGCGAGCTTTCCGCTGCTTAGGAACCGATCTCCAAGAGTTTTTGGGATCGCTCGATGGGGTATATGATGTCTTGAAATTGCAGGAGGTGAGTACCTTGTAATAATTTTCAAGCATAATAAACCCACTATAATGTCCCACTTTCGTAGGATGACGTTACTGATACGGGATTCGTGTGCGCCGGTGACGGTGAATTGATCTTCACCTCGGAGCGTCCGGTCATAGCCTGGCTATTGCTCGGCTCCCTCAAGGCGCTAACACGAATGCTCTACAAGGTGGATGTGAATATTAAAATTGAGCCGGTCGAGGGAGATGCGCGCCGATACCGTTATTTGTTCTCTTTAGTAAAGGACAGTTCGCAGACACTGCAAATGGAGCGACCGCAAGTGGCAAGCAAGGCGCCCGAGACTGTGCAGCGCAGCAACTCGGCCAATGCTTCTGATCTGCAAATGAACTCGTCTAGCTTCTGCAAAATGTTTCCTTGGCACTTCATTATGAACGAACAGCTGGAACTGGTGCAGCTTGGACGGGGCTTTAGCAAGCTCTACAAACCATATTTAGCCGACTTTGGCTGCCAGGCCACGACCTACTTCGATTTTAAACGCCCCAAAGGCCTGACCATGAAGTTCCGAGATATTGTTCGACGCACCTATACTCCCTTCCTAATAGGGCTAAACAGTCCCCCTGGAGTGTCCGATTTTCCCGCCATCGGGTTGGAGATTAAGGGTCAGATGGTGCACTGCCCTGAATCGAATTCATTGCTATTCATTGGGTCACCCTTTTTGGATGGATTGGATGGTCTGACCTGCAATGGGCTTTTCATCTCTGACATACCATTGCACGACGCTACTCGAGAGGTGATCTTAGTTGGCGAGCAAGCCCGTGCTCAGGACGGTCTACGACGTCGCATGGATAAGCTAAAGAGCAGCATCGAGGAAGCCAACTCGGCGGTGACTAAGGAGCGCAAAAAGAACGTCAGTCTCTTGCATTTGATATTTCCAGCTGAAATTGCCGAGAAATTGTGGCTGGGATCTTCGATTGACGCTAAGACATATCCAGATGTTACTATCCTCTTCAGCGATATTGTCGGCTTCACCAGTATTTGCTCCCGAGCCACCCCATTCATGGTCATCAGCATGCTGGAAGGGCTCTACAAAGACTTCGATGAATTCTGCGACTTCTTTGACGTGTACAAGGTGGAGACCATCGGCGATGCCTATTGTGTGGCAAGTGGCTTGCACCGCGCTTCCATCTACGATGCTCACAAAGTGGCATGGATGGCGCTCAAGATGCTCAGCGCGTGCTCCAAGCACATTACACACGACGGCGAGCAAATTAAAATGCGCATTGGCCTGCACACAGGCACGGTGCTGGCGGGCGTGGTTGGTCGCAAGATGCCCAGGTATTGTCTGTTTGGACACAACGTGACCATCGCCAATAAGTTCGAGTCCGGCAGCGAGGCGTTAAAGATCAATGTTAGCCCGACAACGAAAGAGTAAGCTGGTCAGAACATCTTTAGTGCAATCGATTAACTTTTTTCTTCTCTCCGTTTAGTTGGCTAACCAAGCATGAGGGCTTTGACTTTGATCTTCAGCCACGCGATCCCTCCTGCTTACCGAAGGAGTTTCCCAATTCGAATGGGAATGGAACGTGTTATTTCCTGGAGGGCTATCGCAACCCGTCACTGGACAAGAACCTTCCGCTGGAAGAACATATTAATGCAGCTATGAAGACCATATCTGAGGGCGGTGAAGCCTAAATATTATAGAGAATCACTTCCTAAATAGCAGTTAGCTATAGTTCAATGCACATGTAGTATAATTTTGTTGCCCTTTTGCCTAGAGTTTGATCTCAAATAAATAAAGTTTTCGTCAACGCGTTTGCGTTTAACCACAAACGATAATTTATTCAGCTGCGGCCTTAGCAGCTGCTTCCGCCTGCTTCTTCTTGAGATAATCCTTAACCCTATCACCGATTTTGCTGGACATCAAGCACTTGTGTCCGCGGAAAGCCCAAACGTCTACTGGGCTTTTATCCGGATTGCTATCAATGCAACCTTGTGCAATTTGCAAGGCTTCCTCCTCTGTAAGATCCATTTTAAACTGCTTGGCGAGGCGATCCGCATGGTAGCCTTGGTGCGTACAGAAGATGTCCAACTTTGTGGCCGTGCAAAGGAGATACTGCCGGACTTCGGGCTCGTCAGGGAACTCCAACTGCTTTAGTTTACTTATTTGGTTTTCGGTCAACGGGTACGCTTTGAAACATTCGCCGCGTATTGCCTTGATTTCCTCAGCAGTTTTGGGCGCCCATTCTCCGTCAGCAGAGACCTGTATGTTCGACAATTTTAGTTACTACCGTTACTATAAAAATTACACTTTTTACTAACCAACGTACAGAGGGCCAGGCAAGCGATCAGGAATTTAAACATCTTCAATTCTTGCGAGTCACAGCTTACGATTTCAACTGAACGGCCGAACTTGCGTAGCTTATATTTATAGCTACATATTTTTCATCGTAACGGGCAATACAGATTCTATGTTCAACATCTTGAAATGTGTCAAAAGTTCAGCGATAACGAATACAGCCAGACCTAACTATTTATATATTTATATGTATATAAATTCATTATATATTGTATGAAGCTATTAGAATATACGATTATGCGCGAAAGTTGATTAATATTTCAAAAGCCTTATCAGTAATTAGCCTAAATATCTTGAGCACATTTATCAGTAAGCAATAACACTAACTGTCAGTTCCCTGTGCATCTAGCAGTAAGATGAACTTCTTACAATCAAGTATTTTCAACTGACCTCGCCCTTCGGACTTAAACATTATCATGCAGATTAAGATTAGAGCCCGCCAACAATATATATTTTCGAAAATTCAAATTTTTTTTACATATTCTTCTAACCAGTTAAGCCAAATAAAATGAAATTCATAAGAATATATTTTTTGCAGATGTCACCATTTTTATCCCAATAATAAGACACATATAAAAAAATATGATTGCCAAAAGATTTCAAAAAAACAAATTCGTTTTGTAGTTCTCGTTATCAAGTGCCATAACAAGCCGCAATTTATCGGTAACCAATCGAGAACAAAAGCCTAGTTTAAATTAATCGAATTGCTGCAGCTGTTTTATCATGTGCCTGTTATCAAGATAGTTGAATGAATATTCGTATAATTTTTAAAATTTGTATTTTATGAACTGGATCATTTTCAATTAATACCTTAAATTCTCAGCTTAAAAGCCTTTTTTACCTTAGCTATTTCATATTTAAGAATAATCTGAAAGTATGGTACTTTTTAAGGGTGCCCACAGATCTTCTTTTAAATTACTAGTGTTGAGTAAATACTCAATACCACCAAAATAAGACATTTTCGACGGCACAAGATCGGGAGAAATGCAAATTATTATCAAGTTCACTTTACGCTAGCTGATATCCAAACGCTAGCAATGCCAAAAAGCCGTTGTTAGTGCTTGTTTGTCAGTTGAGTTTACGACAGCAAGCCGCTGTCTACTCTCGCGTTCATCGATTTTTTCTATCCCACAAGAAGTAGTCAGTTGTAATTTTAGAGCAAAGGGCATAGCATTTCACATAAACATGACAAAGGCCGACCACGTCGCGCTAACGCTATCCTCAGCATCGTTAGCAAACATTTCGGGTGGGTCGACCACGGAAGAGGGCAACCTTTCCCGACGGAGTCTACGACGTGTAAGTTTTCGACATGGTATTCTCAAAATAACTATGTACTTGACAATTTAAAGCGGTACATCAAAGCCAAGCTAATTCACTTTTTCTTATATGTTAACATTACAGTCATGGAATCAGTTGCCCCGTTGTCAACGGAATCTTATTATAATGGCAATTACAGCATTTCTATTTACGGCTGTCCTCTACTTTCCTGGGGATCATCTTATAAATATACGAAATGTAAGCCTTAGGCCCGGTGCAGCACCTTTCCGCGATAATGCACTACAAAACCCTCATCACCATCCAAACATAGACAAGGATAACGAATTAACCAACGAAATTCCGGCCGCGGTGGCTTCGCCTATGACCGATGAGAGTAGCCTACTAAAACCGAAGTTGGGACACGATAAGGTAAAGTACCATTGGGGTATTAATTGAGCACTTTATTTTTCAAGTACCCAATCGATGGGCTGCCGAAGCTCCTTATCAGTTAATAAAATTATGTGCTTCAAAAGACATTTTAGGGCATGTTACGGACGCGGGCCACTTGCAATATCGTTGAGGCAGTTCCACTTGTCCCGATAATAATAACAGTCAACTCATTTGCGATTAGATTTTTTGATATATTGCCACAGTATTAAAAGATGTCTATGTTTTGTTTGTGTTTCAGTATGCCGACGCCAATTTCGCGGAAAATGTTGTCAAGCTTCCGGAAACGTTGGCTATTGTTAATGATAATGATAACAATAATGACAACGCACTAATCGACATTGTCAACAATGTGGAACAGCCCATTGATCAGAAATTGGAAAATGCCATAAGCAATCCATCGGACATACGCACGGAGTTGGAGGAGGCTATTCGACAGCCTTTTAAATTGGGAGATATTAGTATTGAGGCGCATCTGCAGAATATTGAATCGCGATTGGCAAAGCCTCAGCATTTTCATGGAGCTACGAACGAGAGGCAAGCTGCTGTTGTGGCAGCCTTCAAGCACTCCTGGGAAGGCTATAAGAAGTTCGCTTGGGGCCATGACAATTTGAAGCCCGTTTCTCAGAGCTCACACGAATGGTTTGGACTGGGATTAACAATTGTGGATTCTTTGGATACGATGTATATTATGGGCTTAGAAGATGGTATGAATTTCATTGATTTTGTGTATAAATATATTTATAAAATAATATTCCTTTGCAGAGTTTAATGAAGCTCGCGATTGGGTTAAAAATTCATTGCATTTTCATACAAATCGGGACGTAAATCTATTTGAAGTGACCATCCGTGTGCTTGGCGGCTTGCTTAGTGCTTACCACTTGAGCGGTGATAGAATGTTCCTGGTAAAAGCAGCAGAGCTAGGAAATCGGTTGCTCCCCAGTTTCCTGTCGCCATCAGGCATACCTTATTCGGATGTAAATCTTGGCGAAAGATCCGCCCACTCACCGAAGTGGTCCCCAGATAGTTCAACTAGTGAAGTTACAACTATTCAATTGGAATTCCGTGACCTAAGCCGCTCTACAAATATACCAATTTTTGAACGTGTAAGTTATGGAAACTTCTCCAAAAACATAAGCAATTATTTTGACATAAATTACTTTTAGGTTGTAAACATCGTGAATGATAAGATACATGCACTAGATAAAAGCCATGGCCTGGTGCCAATATTTATCAATGCCAACACGGGTACATTTAGGAATTATGCAACCATTTCGCTGGGTGCTCGAGGGGATTCGTATTACGAATATTTACTCAAGCAATGGTTACAAACGGGTCGCAAGGATAACGACAAGTAAGTAACCTGTGCTGCTCTCTTTAATAGAGATAATTATCTTATATCCCCATTCTTAATCAGTCTTATATTGGACTACATGCAAGCTATTGATGGCGTGCTCACGCAATTAATGAGACGCACGCCACAAGAGCATTGGGTATACATTGGAGAGTTAATTAATGGTCGTGACTTTAAGCCGAAAATGGATCATTTAACATGCTATTTACCTGGAACACTGCTTTTGGGTCACCAAAACGGCATGCCCGACTCGCATCTTCTGCTGGCTAAAGATTTGTTAGACACCTGCTATCAAACTTATATCAGACAGCCTACACAGTTGGCAGCAGAAATCTCATACTTTGCATTGAACGACAAAGAGGAAAATGACATCTATGTTAAGACCAATGATGCTCACAATTTGCTCCGACCTGAGTTTATTGAGAGCTTGTACTATTTCTATGCGCTTACCGGCAACCGAACTTACCAGGATATGGGCTGGAATGTATTCCAAGCGTTTGAAAAGCATTCAAAGGTTGCTGCGGGATACACATCTCTGGGGAATGTAAAAAATACGCTGAATACACGCATGCGTGATCTCATGGAGAGCTTTTGGATGAGCGAAACATTAAAATACTTCTATTTGCTATTTAGTGACAATCGTAAGGAGATCGACCTAGATAAATGGGTCTTCAATTCTGAGGGTCACCCGCTGCCCGTATACCAGGATTAACTGTAAATAGGCAAAAGAATTGCTTCATCACTACCAACTAAGATAGTCCATAAGGTTGAAAGCTGAGAATTTGGCGGTTCCCCAAGTCGTAGAGTAGCGCAAATGCCAAAAATTTTCAAGTCCAGGCTTTCTATGCAAATGGATAGTAAAGTACATGGAAAAAAAAAAGCACACCCCGCTAAACTTAAGGATAAACGATAATCATGAAACATGCCTTTTTGTGTAGCATGCAAATGATTCGTATGATATTTGAACTGATTTAGCCCCATATGATTTATATCCTAATTATTTATTTCCCAAAAGCACCAAAAAATAAGTTGCATCCGCCACTCTGGTAAACAAACTGCCGCAATGTTGATAATATCTAATAATTAGCAATTATATATTATAGTATATAGCAAGTAGTGATATTATATAATTGGTAGGTACTTAGTACATGTGTGTGCAGTTCCCCAAAATGATATTAAGCGCTCGAAAACAACAGCTAGTAATATGTTGTTTGCAATTGTGAACCCGTTTTTAAATAAATTATTAATACAAATTACACCAACATCTACTTAAGGTTTTCACACTGAAAAAAAAAACGAGTAAAGATCAGAAGCGAAATGTAAACAAAGCTGTCAATAAAAAGACACTGGTTTAAAATTTTCTCAATTTTTTTATTCTTATGAATATGTATTTTTAAATTTTTCGATTTTTTTGTGTTTTTGTGTTGTTTTTTTTTCACTCAACTTGCGATTGATTACAATTGCGTTGAGGGGTTTGGTTTATTTTGAGTTTAGTGTTCAGTTTAGAATTCGGATTCTCGTTTTAATTCTTGTTGGGCTGTTTTATACGAGTATTTACTTAATGTTTATGACGACTATGAAATGGATGGTCTTAATAAACTATGAAATATTAAACTTGTTTGATTTCTCTTTATAAGATGATGCTGTAATTAAAACTCACAATGTTGCATTAAAAATCTTGTTGCTTTCATTTTTTGTTTATCATCAAATTACATTTAGACACATTTAGCTGAACAATTCAATATACGATACTGAGTTTTATTTATAGTTTCGTTTTTGTTTTCCGTTATTTTGTTTTGTTTTGTGGTTTTCTTTTTTCTTGTGGTTTTTGGTTTGGGGGGAAGGAGGTTATCGTTGAAGCCGATTCGTAGTAACCGCTTAGTTAGAATACAAATTGAAACAAAGGAGTATATAAGTTATAAATGATTCAATACAATCAATAATTACTAGAATTGGGCTCCTAGCGAGTGATAAGTTCTGTTGCATTTTTGTTTCCATCGGCAGCTATATAGGTGTATTTTGTTTTCTCTCTTTTTTTTATGCAATTTTCCTTGACTAACTTAATTTTAGCTATTACATATAAATTTTATACACAATCATACCATTATTTGTCTTTGTATAACAACTAGAAAGTGTTTCGTGCGCATTTGTGTTCTAAATCAATACAGAGAAATTAGCTCGAGTACTTGGTTTCGGGTTGAAAGACAATCAAACTCATTATCGTAATACCTATAGAGTCGGATGGTACCGGTACCATTTGAAAAGTCACTTAGAAACTACATCTTGTACGAGCCGCGTGTACGCCGTACACTAGTCACATCCCATCCCATAGCAAACGATTGATACGTCCTACACTTGCAACAGTTGTTGTCGGGTTGAATGGCTTTTAAAATAGTTGTTTTTATTGTAATTGGTATGCAATAATACGTGCTACGATCTCGACTGATGATTCGAGACGAGCCTTAATCAGTTTCCTAACATTTACAGTAACATTTGGATTAAGTTCGTAGTGGTGGTTGCTTACGGATTAAGGTTTTTTTTTACTTTTTACGGATTACGGATTACGGTTAATGGATTCAAGTATTATTACATGCTAATCAGACATCGATATTAAAAACGTGGCACAAATCACAAAACAGATTTGTGGCAAGATCAAGATACAGTGATACGATTCATTAAGGTATTAATTCTTTAGTTATTGAATGATGCCCACACAACTCTATGCGTTATAAGTATTTCTTGACTCAATTAAAAATCTGTTTCAACTAAATTTGCTAAAATTGTGATCTTTATTCGTTTGAACTGCTTTTGGTTTGCTTCGTCGTCGGTCGTCGGTCGTCGGTCGCTATTACCTTGTCGTTTAATTCCATTAATACATTTCTTCTGCATCTTCTCCGCTGATGTCACCCGTAGTAAAGCCAAGTTGGCTAACAGCTTTCTAATTAAAATTGAGCACATTGGTTAATCGAATTATTTATGCATGCGTGCATATATTTTTCGCAGTTTTTTTTTCTTTTTCTGTTCCTTTCCTCTTTTTTCTTTTTTTTTTTTTTGTTGTTTGCTCGATAGCAGAGAGACAGGCGCTTTTAAACAATATTAATAATAATAATAGTAATAACCATAATTTAAATTGCTTAAGTTCAATTTTTAAATTAATTCATTATATTTTACGTATTTTTGCATGCTATTTTACACATGTATCCATTAAGAGCAAATCCTTTTATTTAAAACTGCAATTGTTGAAACTGT
>JABVZY010000267.1:2036055-2065643 GCA_020883555.1 Drosophila nannoptera
CCGCTCTCCAAAGGAAACAGAGAGACGACGAAAAGACAAAAAGGGAGAGAGAAAGAATGAGAGAGAGCGAGAGAGAGTATGCGCGCAAAGTGCACGTATGCAGGCCGCTGATGCTGAGTAAATGAAATGAAATGCTAATTACAATAGGTATGGGCAATTTTTTGAATGCTCACCTGGTCGATCCAATGACTGTCTGCGACTCATTGGCAAAAATTTATGCACCTTATTTTATGCTTCGGGATACAGACAATTGTGTTTTATAATATAACTGAATTTAATTGCTTCATTTGTGTTGATGTTTGTGGTGTTCTTCTTGTTGATCGACTATTGATATTGCTTTTAAATTGCCTTGCTTTTGTTGATTCTTATTTTATGTTATACACTGTTCATATCCAGGCACACACTCAGACACATTTTATTGCTGACGCTCCATTGACTGTTGAACATACTTTCTTTTCACGTAAAATTTGCGCGCAACAAGACACGCGTGCTGAGCTGATGTAAATATATGGCATTGTTTTTTTATTCATAAAAGCATGCATGCATTTTTGCGCTGGGGTGTCAGAAGCCAGAGCTACTGAATTTTTAGTTGGGTGTTAAGCCTTCTTTTCCTGATGCTGTTGCTATTGTTGGTGACTTCTGCTAGATATAATATTTATTGGAATACAATTCACAACAGACACTTATGCACACACACACAACAGCGCATATAAACAGCCACACACACTCGCACTCGCGCGTCACGTCAATGAACGCTGCTGCTCGCCGTTGTTGTTTTCGGTTTTGATGTCGTCGTCGCCGTAGTAATCACAAAATTACGCTTCTTACGCATATTTCTCAATGGATTTAATCACTTATACACTGTAAGTGCAACTAAGAGATGTTTATTTACATTTGTGCACTATTTTTGTATATTTTAAACACCGATATCTCGCGTTTCTTTTTTCTCAATTTTATTTGTTACGCACGCACGAGCGTCTATACGAGCCATATGACGAGACCCGCCGACGAACAAAGGGAAAATGCTGAATGTGAAAAATGTCAAACATTTGAGAGCGAGCAGACTTTTGGTCTGCGACGTGTGAGTCGCATGCGAGAAGGAGAGATGGATGGATATGCCTACTTTATTGCAAACTACTGTCGTCTCACTCGCGCGCCCTTTTTTGTGGTAGAGAAGAAAAAAACCAAAACGAAACGAGAGATTTACGAAATTCACAAAACATGCCACCAAAATTTTTTTTGGCTTATATACTGTTTTTATACCGCACACATTTTATATTGCACCTTATTATTGGAAGTAGATCACTTATAATAATTTTTGTATACCACTATTTTAACAGTCTCGTTGCAATATTTCCCGCACTTTTTTATACACGCAGTGCAGCACTTAGCATTTAATCTATATTTTCTATCTTGGTGTGCGTGCAAGCATTTGCAGCTGCTTCATCTGTCATTCACCATAAAGCGTTGCCAGATCTTCAATTTGTTGCCACATACCAAAGACAATTTCGATACAAAAATAATTTGTAATAAAAATCAGATCTTTTATCGAACGAGCAATTGAATGTAAAATTATGCACGAATAATAAATACCCGACAATTATTGCTAACAAAATCGCATACGAGTTTATTAATTCCTATGCACATATCGGCTACATAGATTAACAGCTGTGTACTACTATCGTTACGTTCTCTCAGCTATCAACTGTTATCGCACTGTCACAACAACAAATCGGTTGAAAATTACTATCGGCCGCATATAGGCGGAGGAAATAGCGTTTCTTTTGATCACTATATTCTTTTTGGTTCGGTTCCACAATTAAAATAAAAAGGTGAAGAAGAGCGTAGCTACGAACAAAGGGACTGTGATCAATTTACCATGCTGCGGGCGGTAGGCAAACGGGACAGGGACATATTTGACGAGGTATGGCCAGAGAAAAGGAAAATTGTTCTCAAGCTTCTGCGTCAAGAAACCGTATCACAGCTTGAATGGCAAGAATTATTCTTTGGCGTACATTTTGTGTGTCTTTGGGATGAAAAAGGCGCTGCCAAAATATATGAAGGTCTCCAGCAAGATATTGTTGAATTCATTGTTCAAGCCCAGTCAAAGGTCCAGGCACAAAGGGGCGAACAAGCGCTATTAGCTACATATATTGTTGAATGGCGTAAATTCTTCACACAGTCCAATTACCTGCCGTTGCCCTTCCGCCAGCTAGAGCAGTCGCCGCAAGTGAAACCTGCTTCCAGTTCCAGTTCAACGTCATCAACAACAGTTGGGTCTACCGGGGCATCCACCTCAAATGCTGCGGCCTCCACCAGTAATCAAACATCTTTAAGCAGTTCCTCCATAAAGCCCTCAACATCGGCAGCTGCATCTAATGCTGCTACAGGAAGCGGTGGTTCCGCCAGCAATTCAACTGGCACATCCAGCTCAAAAAAAAATCCAACTGAAGACAGTCCGGTGCGTAAACTAATGCTGGACTCGTGGAACAAGCACATCTTTCATGACATCAAGGACCGTCTTCAAGAATCAGCCATGAAGATTGTGCACGCTGAACGCAATGGTGATGCATACGATGCCCAACTAGTTGTTGGCGTGCGTGAAAGCTATGTCAATCTATCATCCAACGCCGAGGATAAGCTTGAAATTTATCGGGAGTACTTTGAAAAGGCCTATTTAAAAGCGACTGCCGATTTTTATCGGCTTAAGTCAGCGGAGCAGCAACAGGAGAATGGCGTTCTAGCTTATATGAAGTATGCGGATGCCAAGCTCCGGGAAGAGGAGGTACGCGCCAAGCGGTACCTGGAACCCAGCAGCTTTAATATTTTGACATCCCGCCTGGTAAAGGTGCTCATTGTGGACCATCTAAACTCAATAATAGCAGAGTGCCCGGCACTTATACGTGACTACGAGACGGAGCGATTAAATCTAATGTTTCGCCTATTGGATCGTGTGATGGATGGCGAGGGTGTCGAAGCGATGATGGGGGATCTACAAAGGCACATAAAGTCCGCTGGGCTGGCTGACATGCAGTCCGCATCGGAGGTGATAACACAAGACTCGGAAAAGTATGTGGAGCGATTGCTAGAACTGTTCAACAGATTTAGCGATCTGGTACGCAATGCCTTCAACGACGATCCACGTTTCCTCACTGCGAGAGACATTGCATTCAAAATGGTAGTCAACGACACCAGTGTGTTCAAAATGGAGCTGCCCACGAGCATTGCCAATCGTGGTGTGAAGTACACAGCTCCCGAAAGTAAGTGTCCCGAACTGCTTGCCAATTATTGTGACATGTTGCTCCGGCGCACGCCCTTGAGCAAACGGCTTACCAGCGAGCAAATCGATGCACGTCTGCGCGATGTGCTGCTCGTGTTAAAGTATGTTAATAATAAGGATGTCTTCATGCGCTACCATAAAGTGCACTTAACAAGGCGGTAAGTTTTGGGCTCATACGAATTACAAAGTTCACAATTGTAACTCATCTTGCAATGATTTTCTTGCTTTTAGCTTAATCCTCGGCACAAGTGCCGATAGTGAAAAAGAGGAGGACATTGTAGAGTGGCTGCGTGAAGTGGGCATGCCTGCGGACTATGTGAACAGGCTGGCTCGCATGTTCCAGGACATTAAAGTGAGTACCCACAATCAAGAAATCTTACCCATAAGATTATAAATATTCATTCTCAAAAATATCAGGTCAGCGAGGATTTAAATACTCAATTCCGTAGCTCAATAAGTCGGCATGATGCCATTAATATTAAAATACTCAATGCGGGAGCGTGGGCGCGTTGCTCGGAGCGTGTCTCAGTTTCGCTTCCCATCGAACTGGAAGACTATATACCCGATGTGGAGGAGTTCTACAAGAAAAAGCATTCCGGCCGTAAGCTACAATGGTACCATCACATGAGCAATGGCACCATAACATTTGTAAACAATTTCGGGCGCTATGATCTCGACGTTACCACATTTCAAATGGCCGTACTATTTGCCTGGAATCAACGGCAATATGATAAGATCTCCTACGAAAACCTTCGTCTGGCCACTGAGCTACCCGGTGAGTACAGACTTGAAATTCTTCAGGCATATTGATAAAAACTGATATATATCTATATCTATAGATCCCGAGCTAAGACGTACTCTATGGTCGCTGGTCGCCTTCCCGAAGATCAAAAAACAAATCTTGCTAATGGAGCCTATAGCCATTAACTCGCCCAAAGATTTCGCAGAGAATACAATGTTCTATATTAATCAAGAATTTGCAATTGTCAAGAATGGAAAATCCCAACGTCGTGGCAAAGTAAGTTAGGAATGAGCATTATATGAGCCCAATTCTTCTGACCAAGAAATCCTTACTCAATAGCTTAATCTGATTGGCCGCCTGCAATTGAGCACAGAGCGTTCGCAGCAGGAGGACAATCAATCAATTGTGCAACTGCGAATACTGCGCACTCAAGAGGCAATTATAAAGATCATGAAGGTGCGGAAGCGCATGAACAATGCGGCGCTTCAGGTATGTGGTATCGAATTAGTTAAATTTCATCAAAGCTTTTACACTAACCATTCCATCTGCTTGCAGGCGGAGTTGATTGATATACTTAAGAACATGTTCCTTCCGTCGAAGAAAATGATTAAGGAGCAACTCGAATGGCTTATTGAACACAAGTATATGAGAAGGGATGATGATGACATCAACATGTTTATTTATGTAGCCTAACTGAGGTGGCCCTTATGTCCTTGCCTAGTAACCATTCCCAAACTAAATCCAAAACACATATTGAATCAGCATTCACTTATCACACTCATGACCTTCACCATCAATAGGTTGTGGGCTTTATGTGCTGACTTTATCTTTCATAGTAGTCAGTTCTCCGGGGTTTTTACATTTTTGGATCATTGTTTGTTTTGTTGGCATTGCGTCCTTGGCAGTATTTTCAAAATGGAAAAATTGTCTTTAACCTAAATGTAAATTTTTGTTTTGTATGAGCGCGTATTTAATTTTTTATATTGCCCTATTGGCATCTCGGATTATTTTGTTAGGTTTAATATATACTGTATGTAGCCGACGACAGATAACAATTGCGAACAAAGGTCATTTGTAAACAAGCTACCAATTATTTTTGCAGTTATCTTCACATGTTGTCTTTGTTGTTTATATTGTGCATTCTGATTTATTGCTTAGAAAATTGTGAAAATTCTCGAATCGTGTGGCCAGCACTCGCAAACACCCACGAATCCACGCGCAACGATTGGCATATTATTGAAGGGTTCGAATACCCATAGATTATGAAGAAACCACTAAAAATAGAATAGCAATATTATACTTTTAAGCTAATGAAATTATAAAACATATAAATTGTATTTAAAATAAAGTAAGTTCACGACACACGATTCCTTCGCGGTGAACGAAACATGGGGCAGATGTACGATACGAAATGTTCTTTTCGAAATAATCTTGAATTTTCAACTGTTCTTAAGCAGTTATTTTTTATCAAGAAAGCTAGAATTAAAAAATAATTATATCTGTTTTATGTCAAAACGGGAAAAGAAAACTTGTATTTATATGTATTTTATAACACATTTTTTATGGGATTGCTGGGAGAAAGCAAACGTTGCTCCAACATTAGCTGTTATAATACTGCCAACAGGTAAAACCCAGAATAATGGAGAGGTTTGAAAACACAGATATTTACGTCCGTTGCGTAATATTTTTCAATTTATTGTTGCCTTATTATATATACAAAAAGTATATAATATGGCTTGACATGGAACAAAATAAAAATTATCTTATAAAAGCATGGGAAACTAATTTTTAAATGTATTTGTACAAAACGAAATGCATTATATGATGATGGAAACCAAACTAATACATGCAATGTTAAAACAATAAAAATAAAATACATAAATACAATATTTAATGACAAATTTACATTGACTACGTAGCGGCAAAAGGAATACTTAAAACTAAATTGGACCAAGGACCGCATGACTCATTTAAAATTGAAATACTGGATTTATGGAGATGCATCAATCAGGAATTACAAAATTAAAAATACTAAGTCTACGAGCTAAGAACTTATATATAACACTTAAAATACTAATGCTTAAAGCTACTAATTCTATCACTACTACTACGAATACTATTGAAGCGTAAGCTGTGTACTTCACTCAGCCGGCAAAGCGTTTATTTACGTTTACGACCCTTTTTGTAGCCTTTGCCATACCAGCCGGCTTGCGTGCGTGCCAATTTACGGGGAAAAGTGTTACTCAGCTGTAGCCGGCGTTTAGCCGACTCAGCCGCTGCTATATGAGCCAGTGAGATGTTCTCATCGTAATCATCATCATCGTCGCTGGTAGGACAGCATTCGCAGACGACAAAGCGGCCGCTGCGCGCGCGCTTCTTATGCTTGCGCTGGTTGAGATGCCAACGTCGATAGAACTGACACTCGAGCTCAGCATACCGATCGAAACAGAACTCACAGTCGGCGGCGGAGCGATTCATCGCGAAATTGGGCACTACTTGAGAATTCCAAATGTTGAGATCAGATGGCGGAGGTATCAATATACTGTGCAGACCCGAATACGCATACTTGGCATCATACCAACTAGGTAGCTGCAGAAGTAGCTCATGATCGCTGTGACGTCGCAGTAAATCAACTTGTGCTATTACAGAGTGCTGCTCGTGATCGTCCACCTGACTTTCTCTGACATCCTCGTCGCCATCATCATCATTCTCGGTTGTGGATTCAGCCGAGCAGGTTGCGCTATCGCTTTGTAAGTTCAGTGCCTGCAGCGACAACGGCTGCACGAGCTGCAGGAGCATATTGGGCTGCACGAAAGGTGTGGATAGCGGAGCACCGATCGGGACTAGCGGGGGCAACTGCACCGGCGGTAAGCTGCTCGTGCATGTTTCCAGCCGTGGGTCCAACCGCAATTCAACTGGTAAAAGGCACAAGCTTGAATAGTCATTTTCATCCTTGTGGGTTTGATGTATGGCGACTAGTTTAGGCAACTCCACATGGTCATTCCTGTGCTCTTCTCCGTTAGTGACTTGACTGGGCGACTCCACCTTGACTGATTGTAGTGACGCTTCTTCCTTGATATTTACGATTTCCAGACTAGTTTCAGGCAGTTCATTTTTTACTTGTGTCACCAACATAACAGTTTTAGTTTCCATTTCAGTCTTCACTTTAATATCATCTTCCGTTTCGATTTTTAGCTTTAGTACATGTTCCGACTTGATGTCCTCGGTGTTATTCTTTGGCAGTGGGGCATACTTTTGCCGCATCTCCAAATTGGTTTTAATGCGCCGACCATTTTTGATGGGCGTTCGTATGCGTGGACCCCTGCCAATGGGTAGATCACTGTAGCTATCGCCTGAAATCGTTGAATCCTGTGTCTCTTCGGTTGTTGTTGTGCAGGATTGCGTATCGCCCGCCTCCTCTTCGTTGGCGTTCTTGAGCAATGGCTGCGTCAGCGTATGCAGCTCCTCGGGCATTAGCAGAGTGGCATGTGCAAAAATTGGATCCTTCTCCTTGCTATACACTGGCACTGTTATATTCAGCAACCGCATCAACTGAGCCATAACATGGTCACATTTGCCGTTGATCTTAATGCTGGCTATGTTATCCTTGGGAGTCCACTGCAAATTTACTATACAAATCTTGGCGCGTTGCCGTTGAGGCTTGTCCATCTGCCACAGCCAAGTATATTTTTTGAGCACTTTCAGACTAGAGCCCAAGCACAGTATTACATCCGCGCGTTCCGCATGACGTGTAGCTCCATCCCAGTTAAGGGGCCACTTCACATTGCCGCGCTCGCCAAAGTGCACTATGGTATCATACAGAGGTTCAGAGCACCTGTGGCACAGCCTATGAGTTTTGTGGCAGTAGCGTGCCGTCATCTCAGTGACATCGAATTGCCGCCAATAGACGGAATTTGGTTTGCAGTCCTTGCACACCTCGACATACATGTTTCCATGTATTTCGGAGAGCGATTGTCGTGGTAATCCTGATCGCAGGTGCAGTCCGTCGCAGTTCTGCGAGACAACGTGTTGCAGCAGACGACGTCGGTGCAGCTCGTAGAGAGCCATGTGCGTGTACGTGGGGTTTGCACTAGATAAATCGTGCTCTCCAATATCCTTGCCCTTCTGTAACAGCGTCCAGATACCCTTGCTTCCACGATAGTCAGGTATGAGAGCTGCTGTGCTTATTCCAGCGCCAGTATAACAAATTAAATGCTTTGCTTGCGATATGATATTTGCTAGCTGCTCCACCTTGGCCTCAATAACTTGCGGTTCGTCTTCCTTTTCCACTACGCGCTCCTTGTATATCTCAATGCGTTCCCGCCGCTTTTTTGTCGTCTTAACGATATCTGGATGTTTTTCCAGAAATTGCTGATCTTCTGCAGTACGCAGCGCATCGCATTTGCGTAATATTAGCGAAACCTGTAAAATATATTTATATTAATTTCAATCAATATTGCAATAAGCGTATAATTGTAATGCGTACAACAAACATACAAATTTATATACATATACTGAATTCACATGCAAGTCACAAAAGCGACACACACACGCACACGGAACATGTACAGCCGCACACCTCTGCACATGTTTGTTAATTACCTTTCGCGACGCATCCTTACGCCGCCGTTTCTCATTATCTTTTTTGGCCGGATTTACTTTCGCTCGGGTCTTATATGTTTGAATGGTATCAGTAATTATAGACTGCAATTCATCCGGTTCCATGTTTCTGCCTAAACTATTAGATTTTTGACTCAGTTCCACATACATGTGTATCAATGTGCGTCGCGAACGCACGTTATTAGAAAAATGAGTTGACGGGCAGCACAGATACAACGGTTCTTGACGGCTAACAGCTCAATAATTTTATTACACTGTTAATTGTTTACATTGTATTCATTGCATTTATCGACATCTAGGACGACAGTACATTTGTTGTCTTACCACAATTTTAATTAATGTGTTCTTTTTTTTTGTAAACAACAATAGAGGTGAGCGATATTTTGTAAATCTCTAAAATGTAATAAGTATTTTAAGGTACTGAAATACGATAGTAACCAACCATTAAAAAATACTGTCTATATTATAATTTTTTGTATATATTATTAATCATTATATTCTTTTAAAATATTTAGATAAAATACAATCATATGCATTGACAACGACAAACATAAATTATACAAAATTTATACAAAAAATATATTATTCCATTAACTTACCTGGTGCTGCCAGATCGTCAAAACATGAGCCAAATTTGAATAAGTTTTTATTTGAATTGGTTTTTAGATGACAATGACTCACTAATGATTATCTAAAATTTGAGTAATCCAGTTCAAATAATAATGTACACGGGTATAAATGCTTGGAATATTTGGTGTTCCACATGCAATACCCGCCGATGTAATACCCATTACGTGGTACATACATGGATACAGCCTGTGGTAAACAAGAATTGGGCCTCCCGAGTCCCCATTACAAGTATCCACTGGCTTTGATGAGCCCACACACATTTGGCTAGCCGGCTGAAAGCCGTTTGGATATTCGTCGCTTCTGCCAATAACTCGATCGCATACCTATTCGAAATTGCCATAACATATACAAAGTTGCATAGACATACAATCCACTTATAAATATCAGTCAACTGGACTTTCAATAGCTTGGCGGAAGATTTGCCGCCTAAAGTGGTGCTACCCCATCCAATAGCTATGAAGGAGTCGAAATTTTCACCATTCTCGATAGGCAGACACGCTGGGTGCTTGTACCGATCAAATTGAACACGTTCAGTCAAAAGAATCAAGCCAATATCATTATAAAGTTCAGAGCTCACAAACTGAGGATGACGGAAATATGCTGAAACTGCGTAGTTTCTTGGCGACGCATCCTCTTCATCATTTCCAAACTCCAAGTCGCCTAGACGAACTACATTTAGTTCTCCCCTATGTTAAGTAATATTTGCATTAAGTGGGTGCATTTACCGCATCAGTTTACTCACTCTTCCGCCTCAAAACAGTGGGCGGCAGACAACACGAAGCGATCACTGATAAGCGTGCCACCACAAAACCATTCGATATGGTTGCGCTGGACATCGAGATGTCCGAGACGTGCCATGTGGGGAAACTCTTTGGGCTCCGCAGGCTGGCCACCGACAATCAATGGAGTATAGTTCAGACAGTGGTCTATAGTCTCGTACTGGATTGGCGCATTTGGAAACAGAAAGCTATAGGCCACCTGCTCCTCGAACACGGCCTTTTTGTAGCTCGCACAGGCTGATGAAGCGAGATGTGGGACACGCTCAAATAAGTTCAAAATTCAGCTTAAACTACTTACAGTTAACGATTTTGTTGTTTTGAGCCAAAATCAGTGCGCTTGGCTGTACGGCCAGAAGAAGAAGCACAAAAAGCCGCATTCGGAATAATAATTGGATTATCAAATATTTGCCGTCGACCGGTTTCGCCGATCGCAATCGCCTCGAACTTGGCCGCACACTGAACCACGAGGCTCTCTGGACAGGTTTCAAATTGCCCAACACCCGCACTCAGATTCGGAAATCGATCAGCTGTTCGGCCCGCTATAGTCAGCTTCCAGTTATAGAAAATGATTGCTTATAGTTGATCTACCAGAGAAGCGGGTAATTTAGTTATGCCCAGCAGTAATTGATTTTAATAGCTTGGAACTAAAGGTATCTCATGCGATATTTGCAATTTCCTGCTTAATCCAGTCCAAATAGTTGTAGACACGTGTATAGATACTTGGTACATTAGGGGTGCCGCATCCGACACCCAATGACGTGATGCCCACTATGTGGACCATGCAAGGATAGTCCTTATGATAGGTCAACAAAGGACCACCGGAGTCACCCAAGCAGGTGTCCTTGTTCTGTTTCGAGCCAATACACAGCTGAGTGTTGGCATCATATCCCTTGGGCAATTCATCAATGTCATCAGCTATGCTACAGTTGTCGCGGAATTGATGCAGCTGTACCTTCTGCAGTTTGCTGGAATGTCTGCCGGCAAAAGTAGTCTGGCCCCAACCTACCGCAATGAAGCTGTCAATATTATTGCCATCGTTGACTGGGAGACAAGCTGGATGCTTATAAACGTTGAAGCGTACACTTCGATCCAGTCTAATAAGGGCTATGTCGTTGTACAGTGACGGATACTTGAAGCCCGGATGCTCTGTGGTGTTTGCCACTCCAAAGTCTTCGGGCTCTGCATCATCCAGGTCGTTGTCAAAGTCCAGCTCCCCTAGACGCACCACATTGATCGCACCGCTGCAATGGACCAAAAATTAGAATTGTCCATTGATAAACCTTAACAGGTTAACCTTTCAGAGTAGAGGCAATGGGCAGCCGTAAGGACTAAGCGATTGGTGATCAATGTGCCTCCACAGAACCAATTGGTCTTATTGTTGCTGTTGCGATTGCCCAACCGCGCTATAGGTGGAAACTCCTTGGGATCGGCAGCCTGGCCGCCGACTATCGCTGTCACATATCTGATGCATTCATCTAAGGTCTTATAGGTGATTGGCGCATTCGGGAGGAGGAAACTATATCCGTCCTGTCTATCGTAGACGCTCCTCTTGTACTTCGTGCAGGCTGGGGAGGTGAGACACCTGAGCCTGGTTCCGTGCGAAGATCGCTTTATATATACCTCTACTTACAGTTCACTATGTCTGCATCTAAGGCTAGACATCCCGTCCAACCGAACAACACAAGCAACACCCATAAGTTTTTATAAAAAGGAACACTTTTCGAGGAAGTCAATTGCATTTTCAACGCTGCGCATTTAATCACAACCGATCGCAAACTAACCGCACATTCAACTGCGCATAGAGCGTGGATCTATTATTTTTCCCAGAACTGAGAAAATCTACAAATACATGTGGCGCACTTGCTCTTGGTGATAATAAGATGAGAATCTTGCTTTCAGCGAAGCTTATGTAATTATATTTCTTATTCATATAAATTTACATATATATTACATATGTATATAGATGGCATCACATACCAAGTTACTTTTCCTGTTTAATATTTAAGTGTACAGATGTTTAATGTCATAAATTATTTCATTTCCTCTAGGAAAAGTCAATGTCTTTCCTATCTAGCGATTTAAGAGTCTATTATAATCTCTTATTGCTGAGCAGTTAGTTGATAGTGCTCATATGCTGTTCAATCCAATCCAAGTAGAAGTGTACTCGTGTGTAGATACTTGGCAGATTGGGTGTCTCACAGCCAATTCCTGAGGACGTGACGCCCATGACATGGTACATACAAGGATATTCCTCGTGATAGTTTAAGACCGGTCCGCCAGAGTCACCGTTGCAGGTATCCTTCGCTTCGGGGGAGCCTATGCACAGCATAGTGCTCACATTGTAGCCATTGGACAGTTCGTCCAGGTCAGTGGTGGTGAGACATCTATCCCCAAAGTTATCCAGCTTCACCTTGAGTAGTTTTGTGGTTGCTTGACCTGCGAAGCGCCTATGACCCCAGCCAATGGCAATGAAATTCTCGCTGCGACTGCCGTCATTGAATGGCAGACAAGCTGGATGCTTATATACACTATAGTTCACGTCTCGATCAAGTTGCAAAAGGGCAATGTCATGGTAAAGCATCGTATGATTGTAGCCTGGATGCTCGATTGTCTTTTGCACAGCAAAGTCCTCGGGGTCAGCATCGTCCTTTTCGCTGGCAAAGTCCAATTCGCCCAGTCGTACGACGTTCACGGCACCACTGCAATACAGTCGATTATATTAACAAGCACTCAATCAGCATTTAATTCGCACCTCTCCGAGTAGAGACAGTGTGCGGCAGTGAGCACCAGTCGCTTGCTAATCAAAGTTCCGCCGCAGAACCAGTTGGTAACATTGTCACCATTTCGATTTCCCAACCGGGCCATATGCGGAAATTCCTTTGGCTCGGCAGGCGTACCGCCCACGATCAATGGCCGGAAGCCATGACAGTTGTCAATGGTCTCCCATCGGATGGGCGCGTTAGCGAAGAAGAAGCTGACCGCAACTCGCTCTTCGAACACGTCACGCTTTACCTGAGTGCAGACTATTCACATGGATTAATTCTTATCAGTAATAACCCAAATATAAGATATTTACACTGTTTCACTATTGCATCCGGGTTTTGGCAAATCGCATACAATAGCTGTATCAAAACAAAAAGCAACAATCGAACAGCTTTTCTCTGCGTCATTGTGTCCGCGTAAGGTGATTATTGATGCGGCACTTTGAACTTGATCATAACACGATCTGAGAGCGACTGGTCAATGCGAGTCGACTTAATTGATTGACAACCTGCAAATTACGCTGCCGGCAATATATATTCTTTTATAACTCTCTCGCACTCTTTTTTCGTGTATAACATTTCATACATCGCTTACAAGAAATATCTTTGTGTGTGTGTCTCAGAGTGTATAACGAATTATTTTAATATATACATACAAATGTAAACATATTATACAATTACTTAAGCTACAGTAAGCCATACTTTTGACTGTCCCAATTCAGTTAAAGTGTATACCCGCCGCGTTAAAAGCCAGTAATAGACGCATAAACTCGTCAATATCCATAGTTCGAGCGCGGGACCCACTGAAGTTCTGTTCCTCTAATATCCGAAGTACTTTTTCTTGCATATTGAAGTTTTCCTCTATTGGCTTTATTCAAGAAAAAATTCCATTTTAGCAACAAATTATTTGAAACCTGAATATTACGTACCTCATTTCTCAGCGAGCGATACAACTTGTAGTTCTTTTCGAGCATTTCAATAACCGAATTCACTTTGAAAGTGGCTGCGAGCGTTTTGTTCTTGCGGAGAAATGCTATTCTTGTAAGGCCGTCCCATTCGGTGAAGTTAACGGGCGGAGGAGGATTCTTCGGTTCCAGACGCACAACGCTCGACTCGACTTTTGGCGGTGGTCTAAAATTGTTCTTGCCAACTTTCATTAGCATATCTACACGTGCCAATAACTGTGTATTTATACTCAAACGACAGTAAAGCTTGTCACCCGGTTTAGCTACCAGACGTTGGGCAAACTCTCGCTGAAACATTAGAACCGCGCAGCGAAACAGCGGCCGGTGTAGTAGCAACTTAAAAATCAACGGCGAACTTATTTGATAGGGAATATTGGCTATGCACAGATCGAAGAATGGTAGCTCCGCTTTTAAAAAATCACCAATAAGAACCTGTAGTTTTGATTGAAAAGGAGTGCCCTGCACGCGTTTCTGCAGCTCAGCAGCAAGGCGAGTGTCGATTTCACAGGCAATAACCTTCTTGGCGCGCTCCAACATACGCACTGTCATATTACCTGTGCCTGGACCGACTTCCAGCACAACATCGGTCGCGCGCAAAGCAGCTTTCTCAAGCATTGTTGTTATGACAAGGGGATTCTTTAATATGTGCTGACCGAAGTCCTTATTAAAAACAATGCCTGCAAAACACATTACCTTTCAGATGTGGAGCAAATGAATACACGTCCATCTATTTACCTTGCTTTTGAACTTCTTTGTGTACGCGACATTTTTTCTCAGTTTTTACTTTAGGCATGTTTGATCCCTGTTTGAATCCAAAATATGATAAAATTAAGCTGCCCTCCTGTTGATTTGTTTTGCTTTGTATTCTTGACAATTTACACTTGAGTGCCATGTGCGGTACTCAGAGTTGCACGTGCTCGCCGAGTTGCCAGATCAAGAAAAACGGGATTTAAAAAATCAAATAATTCGATGTACTGGAAAAAGTTTGAAACTCAACTGATTCATTATATAGGTGTTATTTCTTTATTTAATTAGTTTTCTTTTCATTAAGTCTTCACTTAAAATTATAAATCAATTTCAGTAATTTTTTTCTTTGGTTATCATTTCTCATTTCATCTTAAATTTTGTTACCATTTATTTCCTTTTTTATAACACTCTTAGTTAAGTTTTTACAACATATCAATTGTTGGTTTTGACTTTTCATTGTAGCTTATTTATTCCTTTATTTAAACATAACTTAAAAATTATTTATGTGTTTTTTTTTTTGTCATATGTTTGTGGGCTTTTCAATACTAAATCATTTGTTAAATATTCTTTAATGAGTACTTTCTATTGCCAATTTCCTTTGTTATAAATTTGTAAATGATTCAAGTTCTTTTTATTGTAATTTCATAATTTTTAATTTTTTAATTTATATCTTCTCTATGTATAGAATCTAAATTGCAGAAGGTACATGAGATGGTGTAGGCGTCGCATATAACAGTGGGTATATATGTAAGTGAACTGATATTACATGTGTCACGATTTAGCTTGCAAAAATAAGTCAAGCCCATACAATTTGCTGCGTGTTGTTGAGATTGCAATTTTGTATTATGACCAGCAATAGCATCAAATTCGATAAATGCTATAACATATATTCCGATCTTAATAATGTTTACGCTGAACTAAGCTTAAGGTTATCTAATCTTTTGTAGTAGTCAGCTCATCCGTTTCGCGTTTGTGCACATTTCTAGAATCGTTAGATCTGCGGTGAATGATCATTGTTTGTTTGTGATCCACTCAGTGGTCCTTCTGCTTCCTATAATGCAATAGTTTACCGGAGAGAATGGGGCCGTTATGATTTAACTTGAAGTTCTTTTGAACTTTGCTCTGCACTGTCGAGTAGATTACTTGCAAATATTGTATTAAATCAGCTTAAAGCTAACATTCTGTTTTACAACTTGTTCCGTTTACGTGTTGTTGTTGTAAATGTTTTGTTCAGGTTACGCGTTACATTATTTGTTTTGTATTTCTCTTTCCTTCAATTTGCTATTATTTTGGTTTCTTTTTCACAATACGCATCAGCTGCTGTCATTCCACTACGGTAACAACCAACAGTTTATACTTTTGTATGTTATTTGCTCATCCTCGTGCGAGGTGTTTCTCAAAGATATACCCTAATTTATATATGGCTGGATCTGTACGTAAATCTGTGATCATTTTTTTTTACAGGTTTAATATGTTGGGGTGATGAAACTTGCTTATGTATTTTTAACATTTATTCTGTCTTCATTCTGATTTAGTAAAATGCTGTGTCAAAATACTTGAGGTTCTCATTTCAATGGGCAATAGCGATTGCACTCTGCTCGCTAGTTCGTAAGTAGTATTAAAATTACACATTTTGGGTTCATTATCATTACATACAAGGTTCAAGGGATGTTTTTTTTTTTTGTTTTTGTTTTGTTTTTCCTTTTTAGTTAACAGTGTTGCTTAAGAGTAATAATTTTTGCTATATATTCCCATTTCTAGAATACAAAATTTATCAAACTTAGTAATCGGCAAACAATTTGCGCTCCTGTAAATGCAGTACAAGGATCGTGTAGTTCAATTGAAAAATTCAAATATTCAATAGATGCTGTAAACTAAACAAAAAATTTAAAACAATCATAAAACTAACATATATGCATATTCAACACGATAATTGTTTTAAATCATTACATCAATACAAACTTCGATGCCACATTTTTCACTGAGATCTTTACGGACTTTTACCTTCAGTGAAAATGGCGTCTTCGAGGTTAGTTTAAATTGTTTCTATTTTTTTTAGTAGTTATGCAATTTGTATTCCTTTTTTGAGTCTTTGGTTTTAAAATCAACACATATACATTTATTTCTTTTTAGTATTTGCATCAGTATTATTACAAACATTATCTCTTTATATATATATATATTTGTTAATCAGTTTTAACTGCATTATTCACACATACTATATTAACTCTATTCTCATATAGATCTTTTTGCTTTCAAGGTTTACTGAAATCTTATAAGTTCTCCAACTAATGGACTAAACGCATTTTCTTCTGTATTTGTAAACTGTGTTCCATAAAATAAATATGAATTTAAAAATATTTTGGTTTTGGTTTCAAGTTTCTTTACCATTTCAAAACTAAGCTTAGTTCCATTCACTTAGCTTTAATGTTTAATTTCCAGTGTGTGTTTAGCTCTTTGTTCTTCTTTCTTCATATGTTCGTGTACAATGTATTTGTTTATTTTTGGCTTTAATGTAATTGTATATAATTTATATATATTATTTATTTTGTTGTAGTTTTATGTTTGTATGTATAACAATAAGTTACTTTAAAATAATATCGCTTTAATACTTGAGAAGGAAATTGTGCAAGATTTCGAATACGCATCAATTGATTTTAGTTCTTTTATCGTTTTATCTTGAGTTTTTACAGACGGCTTTTTCAATTGGCTGTTTGACATTCTCTTGCCTTTAGCTTAGGATAGCGAAATATGCGAAATTTCTGCAATTTCGTGCGAAACTTGAGATTCGACACATTAATAAATAAAAAACTAATAACAAAAAGCATGACGCTGCATTTACAACAACTTTGACTAGATCTGGGCATGTTTTGGTAATAATAATTTTGTTTTGTTTGGAAGAGGTTCATAGGTTAGGTCAAGTGCAAAAATTGCGCCTTGCTTTTAGAGGCTTTGAGCATTACCACGAGCAAAAGCAAAGGATTTCAAAGAGACAGATTGTGCGATAACATAAATATATAAACTCATTCCTAATACTAACGTTTGCCTGCCTATCCGTGCATTTTTTTTTGCCTATGGGAGTGAGTTCTTGAGAGTGTGTCTTTGTGTTTGATAGTGTGCGTGTGTATCCCAAACAAATTATACCTGGTTTTTTCAATGGCACTGGACGTAGGTCCGATTGTAAGATGGACTACACTTGTTTTGAATTTATACGTAGTTACAGTAGAAGCAATCGTTACTATCGTTACATAATTGGCAATATCTCTGTAATAATTATTGTGCTTTATAGAGCTATAACTTAAAACGAATAAACAGACAACTTAAAAGAAATTTTTGACCACAACGGGAAACAGACAACAATAAAGCTTTCATAAAATGTTTAACGGAAGCAAAGTTTTGTTTCGTGTGCTGGGGAAATAAGCTGTGTCTAAGAATAGACTAGGAGTTCAGCATACTGTAGCTTCTAATTAAAACCCCTGGCAACAATTTGCCATATGCTTTAAATTTCAACTCATCCAGTTTGCTGGTTTTCTCGCTACCACTAAGCGCATTTGCAATCCAACTATCCAGCGATCGCCGCCTTAAAACACCTTGCGTTCTGGCCCAAATTTGGGATTGACAAACGAGAAGCCGGCGAACTCATCCTGATTAATGCAACGTATTACATCGTTACCGATAGGTGTTAACACGGGTTCCTCCTTGGTGAATTCGGCATCAAAATTATTGGCATCACGTGGATTTTTCTAAGAATAAAAGTACAGAACTTAGGCCATGTTCACATTAAGTGGTTTTTAATAATTTTACATACCATTTTAGGTCGGAATGGTGGCTTAATATTGCGCTTCTCCAGTTCCTTCCAGTCAAGTTTATTGAAGAATGCATGCTTACGGATTTCATTCTCATCACCCGTACAACCTAAACGTTGCTCTGGATTCTTTGTGAGAAAACCTATTGGGGATATTGATATTGTATATTTGTATTAATAAACGCGTATGAGCATGTCCGAAATGTGAGATGAATGCTTACCTTTTAGTATGGACACAGCTTCGCGGGACAACCAGACTGGATATAACACATCATCGTGCATTATCGAGTCGAAAAGCTCATCTTCATTGTCAGCCTCAAACGGTGGCTGGCCAGCCATCATTTCATACATAAGTACGCCCAGTGCCCACCAATCAACAGAAGCACCGTATTCCTGTTCCTTCAAAATTTCAGGAGCTATATAGTCGGGTGTGCCACAGAAGGTTGTAGTCAGCATGCCATTCTTGATGCCCTCTTTGCACATGCCAAAATCGGCGAGTTTGCAATGGCCTTCCTGATCAAGCAATATGTTGTCCAGCTTCAGATCGCGATAGATAACGCCATTGGCATGCAGAAACTGTAGAGCTAGCGTAACCTCTGCTGCATAGAAAGCTGCACGGGCCGCTTCAAAGCGTCGGGCCTTCTGAATTTGGAACATCAGATCGCCACCATTAACATATTCCATTACAAAGAATAATCGATCTGGACTCTGAAAACAAGAGTGTAACGCCGTAAGGAACGGATGGTTTGCGGCCAAGGCCAAGATGCGTTTTTCGGTCATTGTGCAGTCGACATCGTCGTCCTGTATAATCGCATCCTTTTTCAACACTTTAATGGCATAGATCTCATCGGTGCCCTTTTTTTCAGCTAGCATCACCTTGCCAAATGAGCCTTTGCCCAGCACCTTAATAAAATTGAAGTCCAATAACGAGCACTTGCCAGGGCGCGAGTCTCCGGCGCCTACGGGCAGGCTCATGCAGCTGCTGCTATTGTAACCGCTAGTCAGCGTAGTCGTCGAAGTAGCCAGACTGTCGGCCGACAATGTGCTACCTCGAAAGGAGGCTCCTGGCACATTGTCGCCCCCTTCGCCGCCCAGCGAGGCTCCATAATTATCTTCGCCACCAGGTTGACTCAAATATTTGGAACGACGCGGCTGCTGACCGTGCTTATCAGGTGAAATGCCCAGCGAGTTGAGTATCTCTGCCATTTGTTTAGTATTGATGCCGCATGTATTGGCCACATTCTTTTGGCACCGTTTGTGGACATTCATATAACACGTTTCGCACTGCAGTCCCTGCTTAATAAGCCCATAGAGCAATGAGCCACAATGATCGCAAAACGTAAAGCGTTTATAGTTGTGGACCACAAAACGATGGGGCACATTGACATTGAACCGCTGCCCGGCCGGTACCACTTCCACCTTGACTTGCTGTAATTGCAAGCAAATTGATTCAATTATGGCAATGAACAGATTGAAGGCGGCATTTCATTTAAGACTCACCTCATCGCGCATGCCAGGACATTTGGAGACGACATTCAGATGGCATTTTTTATGTACAACTAATGTGCAGACTATAAATGATTAAATTGAAATATAATATTATTAATCAACCAGCTGAATAAACATTTCATATATGAAGCTGAAAGCTGTACTATACACTATCCTTGGCCGATCGGCAAACGTGCAGGATAATTCAAGTAACAGCAACGATAACAGGAGTGCGTGATGTTTTCATTGATATGCATGTGATATATATTTACAAAGCTACTTTGGAAATAATTAATATGTTGCACACACATCTAGAGGTTAGACACACTGATAAATTAGCATATTCAACGAGCTGGGTTTCGTCACACAACATTAAATTATATGTGCGTAAGAGTATGTGTAGTTGGTTTTCATTTTCAACCTCTTGTCAAAAGCAAATTAGTTCCCTTTGATGGGCAGCAAAACAACTGTGGACTGTCCCACGCATGTGTATGTGTGCATCGCATTGCCTGATTGTCCGAGGCGTGCATATTATTCGAAAAGTAATTAATAATAGCTCCGAAATGTTTTTAGAACTACAGAAATAATAATAAAATACATAAAACAGAGCTACGTCCACAACATTCATAAATACATATTTATAGCCTTTCATTCCTTGAGTCCTCTAGGGGACAATATTCGATCTTGTCTTAGCCCTATCTCCAAAAGAAATATATTTCTCGTTGCTCTTATCTTCGGGTGACAACTAACGCAAAAATACATATATATGGATGCTTGATATACATATATATGCATGTATCATTTGCGTCACGAATTATCTGAACTAACTGCCTTTCAACTAAGCATATCTCGGTGCTTACTCAGTCTGCTTATTAATGTTTGCATTGTTAACATAAATAAAAAGAGCAGAGCATTTATCAGAGCAAAAATAAATAGAATACTTGACTTTTAGGCATTTGATATTAACTCAATAGCTAACGTTAACTTACTAAACATACTTATGCTAGCTTTAAATGCGCTTTAGATTTGACAATGGGTCGCTAACCTATAGGGATTAGTATACACGCAAAACATCGTAGAATAGAGTTAACAGGTGGGTGTACTTAAATCATATCATAAATCAAATGGTCAAGGCATTACTTTTGGTGCATGGACAATGCAGAAGGAGGAACAGAGGGTGTGAGAGAAAGGCAGCAATAGCAGCGACGGCACAACTAATGTATCGAATTGTTCTTATTATCTTAAATGCTGATAATCAGATAATGCAGCCATTACACTGAGACAAGGCAAAAGCCTTGCTTATGGGACCGAAATTGAACAACATCAACAACAGCGAACGAACGAATGAAACGAGCAAATGCAGGTGATGAAAAATTTTTTGGTTTGTTTTTTTAATTATTTTGTTTAATAATCTTTGCAGAGACTAGTCCGTCTCTGTAAGATATTCCTTTTATATTTGAAGCGAAACACATACCTTGACATTGATAGCCTTGTTTACCAATTCCCCTGCAAAGGCAAGAAATTCCGTGGCTATTGCATATATATTTCTTTTATAACTGAATGATGTGTGTGTGGGTGTCTGTGTATGTGAGTGTTTGGGGCATGAGCATATGCAAAAATAAAAAACCAATAATAGGAGGTAAGCCCGAAGCTTGAAAACAAAAAATGAAAGTCAAAAGCATATGAATATAGCATGAGACCAGCCCAGTGAGAAAAATCGCAGCTGAATATATATATAATATATCATCATAACTTATATAATTTATGTATATATAAATATAAATATATATATATATATATAAATTATATATATATAAATTAAGACCAGTTATGAGAGAATGGTTAATCAAGAGCAATATTAATGGTAAAAACTTAAGATAGCTAAAATACATTGTGGATCCCAGTATCGTGTATATTAAGTTTGCGAAACATAGAACTCAAAAATAATACAGTTAAAAATTAAAAAATAGATAATAGAAATGGAAATGCTGTGATGTATGTCTTGTAAATCGCATAGAAACCCAAAATATGTGTATATATATAAATATATATGTATATCTACTGACTACTACTAACTAAAAAGTGGTCTTGTCTGCGAGTATGCGCAGAGCATACATATATAATATGTGGTGTTCAATGTAGTGTTCTGATCACTCACCAAATGAACTCCCGACAATGTGAACAGAAAGTAGGTTGTCGCAAAAATGTGGCCATAAACTTATGCCCGTTGACCTATGATTGAGAAAGCAGAGTGAGAGATAAGTAACTATATAGTTCTGATTAACGTTAAAAGGTTCTCTACCTGATGAACACGACGGCGCATTGCACCTCGGCGTCGATTGAATCCGGCACGCTCTTTGAATTCCTTGTTAACGGCCACAGTCTGTTCCACTTCGGCATCTGCCTTAGCTTGATCTGAAAGTTTGAGCCGGTTATAGTGCCCTACAGAAAATAACAGCAACTAACCATAATGATCATGCCTACCATTGCGGCTCTTTAACTCGATAATGACGTGGATTTTGCCCTGGGGCTCCAGGTTAATCTGAAATTATATTCATTCATTTTAATGTGATGCAATCTTGTACATAGAATATATGTTTAACTTCGCTGGTTTATTGCTTACCCAGAGATCCGGTACACTCGATTCGCTCTGCATTAGGTCCTCGAATGGTATAATACAATTGGCAACAAAGTCATCCGGTGGCAGAGCCGCATCATGAAACACAGTCAAGTTGATATTGCGTGCATTGGTCACGTCGTGGACAAACTGCTCGTTCCATACTGGATCGAACGTCTTTGGTCTTGTTGTCGAGCGATCTATTGTGGATTGTATATCATTAGGTAAAGTTTTTTAATACAATTTAACACAACACACTCACCAAAATGACTCTCGTCGACATCTATGGACACGTAGGGATCGATCAGTTGCTCGTCGGCTAATTTGCCAAACGTCAAATTGTGGCGCTTTTGAAAATCTGTGGGACGCAGGCCGCTCGCCTCGCAAACCTTGATCTGCAGTTTACCCGTAAACATTTCGCTGATCAATTCAGCTGAACTTCTTTGCTGTTAATGTTGTTGGTGTTACTAATGTTGCTTGCTGGATCTTGGCAGGAGATTACGGCGGCGCCGCGTGAATGCGGCTGCGGTGGTTACAAAACGGTATCGTTCAGGTGGTTCAAGTTTAACTAAAATAAAGGAAGGGTATAATGTTTATTTCGAGTTTGTCGCACTTTTTTCTCTTTTTTGTTGTCGAAAAAGTCAATGGCACTATTCAATTTGTTATATCTATTTGTGTATATGTATATACTCGGTTGAATTTTATAATACACGTCCAAGTGAATTTCAAGGTCGCACTCGAATTGACATTGATGGAAAATGGGAGCACAACAACAAGAGCTAAAGCTCGAGACACACAAGCAAATCCACATATTCTTAGATATTGCACTTCCGTTCAACATTGAGATTTGAGTTAGTCAGCACAGCTCGCCAAATTATGAAACAAAGATAATCACATACATACATGTCTCAATAATTGTATTTTAAAATACGCTTACATGTTTGTGGGTACACACGCGGACTATGATAAAATTGCCCTTAACAAAGTTACTGTTGTCGCTTGGTTTTGATTAGCTTCTACATGTTCTTCATACAGTATAATTTTTTATGTATTTACTACCTTTAACGCAGAAACACATACCCACATACAAACGAACCCATACAGCACTCCGACAGTGCACACATAGCAGCAGTAGCAGATATTTTTCACAAATAAAACAACAAAGAAAGAATAACAAGCAATTCTAATACCTCTGCGCTATCCCCACTCTTCCACACCCCCATACATACACCCACAAGTAGTATTGAGATTTCTGGCCCAGCGAACAATCGGGCGTACGCTCTTGCTTTCGCTCTCTGCCATCATCCTCATTCCCTCTATCTCTTCTGTTCTCATTGTATCTTTAATATGAAGAGAATTTCTCAACACGCTCACACACATTTTCATACGAATAGATTCCAGCACAAATAATATCCACTGGTAGCACAAAACACCATTAGGCTGTAAATGTAAATCGCACAACTGAATTCGATAATGTGACAATTGCGACTAGTGCGTTAATTTACAATTACCGTTAAATCAACAAAAATACCACTTTGAATTTTACATTTTCAAGAGCGAAATACTGAGCGAGGGAGAGCGCGCAGCTTCGCTTAAGAGCAGTGCAACTCAGAACAAATCAAAAAGAACCAAACAGACAGGCGCAATAAATGAATGACCCAAATACAACAGTGCACACTGGTCTAAATAACGTATTTTCATAAACATGGTTGGAAATTTTGCACTTCAATTATTTAATTATACATTTTGAAATTCCTTTATATTCGAATTCCTTTCTACGTTTGAAAACATAAATGTAAATTATTATTGTATTATTGCATTGCTTGTAGTTTGCTTAAGCAAGCATCATGCATGAGAACCAGCTGGGTAAAAAGTGGCTGTCAAGCATGTTATTAGAAGAGCTTTAACTGCGCACAGCCGAGACCTTCAGGGAAATTGGTGGACATTACTTTACATTACACCTCAATTACTTACCTTTTCTCACAAGGGTACCGTAGCTGTGGTTGACTGGCGAGCTGCTCTCTTTTCCTTGCTATGTGCGCGCTCTCGATTTTGGTATATTAGAGAAAAATGTTCAGCTACATACATATGCACGGACATATATACATATGTGCGAAAAAATTAAGGATGGCACATACACAGACCCAAGCACACACGCACACACATACGCAAACAGACACCCTGTTTGCACAATTCTAATTGGAAATTATATGAAGCAATTTTGCATACACTTCTGAAAATGGTAATGTGTGTACACTATATTCTCACACAAACACACTTTCCAACATTTTTCGACAGTAGAATTTCATTTCTGCGCACGTATAATTAAAGCAAAATGAAAAATTATTTATCAGCTCTCGTTCGCTTTTGCCTTTGACAATTACATAGGAGAGTGTGGCTGTATGTTTGACGGAAAGAAATGCTAATCGATAATCGCAAATCAGAATTCAACATCAAAAGCTAAAATACTTTAGTATTTTCTCTCTTTAAATCGAAGAACTGTCACATTACAAAAACAGCTGTGCTCGTGCTATAGGGTAACTATATTCTAGAAATATCCCATATTCACAGCAGTGTCTGTATTTAAAATTCTCAAGAATAATATATTTACTTTATAACAAAATGTCCTTGCGATTTGATTGGTATCAATCCGAGACCAAGGTGGTCATATCAGTACTCCTAAAAGGCGCCACAGAAAAAAGTTACGACGTTAAAATTGAGGCACAAAAAGTACATATGACTGCAGATGGTCACGACTTGCTGCTCAATCTTCTGCATCCCATAATCGTGGAGCGTTCCTCACATAAAGCATACTCAACAAAAGTTGAAATAACATTGGCGAAAGAAACGGGCGAACGCTGGGAGACACTCGAACAAAATACAGAGTCTGTTGCCCACACAGCTTTGCAAAAGCGTGAGGCTAAGAACTGGGATCGTTTGGCCAGCGAAGCAGAAAAAATTGAAGAGAAGGAGGCAAAAGGCGAGGCCGCCTTAAATCAACTGTTTAGAAAAATATATAGCTCATCCTCTCCAGACGTTCGAAAAGCTATGAACAAATCATTTTCAGAATCGGGTGGTACCGTGCTAAGTACGAATTGGAACGAAGTATGTAAGGAGAAGGTTGCCGTGAAGCCGCCCGAAGGTACTGAATTTCGTCAATGGGACAAATAAACTTACACCGAGGAAAACAATTCATATGTGTTAAGAATTATAACTACGAAGAACAGAAACATAGATTAACATTTAAGAAATAAAAAACAAATATATTTGAAATGAAGTTTTGCCTTTACATTAAAAAAGTGTTTTTTTCCTATATTTTTGTTGGTTGTATACGTAGTGTGAGTTTGACTCTAATGCAAGTTGAAATGTATAGAAATGTAGGGGTGGTAGCACTCAGCAGGGAAATTTTCTATGCAATCAGCTGATCGGCAGCCGGCAATGTTAAACGACGCATAAATATTGTATCTAGACGATAACATGTATAAGAATTTAGATGAACACAATCGGTTAGTAAATAAATACCTGAAGATATTCTTTGTTGTCACTTTGTATTGGTATGTATCAAAGAATAGAGCTTATCTAATTTAAATATATAACACTGATATATAACAATTCATTCTTACGATCAGGTGCACCTCCATATTGACAGTGTTTGTTAACAAGCATCTATTGAGCAGTGATAATGTCAACCTCGGTGCACCTCTGTTTATGTCCTGGTACCAGTGCGTCGTATCCACAGTCATTTGCTTTGCAATGAGTCGCCTTAGTCGAAAGTATCCGAGTGTCTTCAGTTTCCCGGAGGGCAATCCATTGGATATTGACACCTTTCGTAAGCTACTTCCATTGACCGTGCTCTATACACTCATGATTGGTGCCAATAATTTATCGTTAACATACGTTACGGTTGCTTTTTATTATATTGGTCGGTCCTTAACGACGGTATTTAGTGTGGTGCTGACCTATATCATATTGAGACAACGTACCAGTTTTAAGTGCTTATTATGCTGTGCGACCATTGTGGTCGGCTTTTGGTTAGGAGTGGACCAAGAGAGCTTAACCAAAGCATTCTCCTGGCGTGGAACGATTTTTGGAGTCCTTAGCTCTTTGGCCTTGGCGATGTACTCGATACAAACCAAAAAGTCATTGGTTTATGTTAACCAGGAGATCTGGTTGCTCAGTTACTATAATAATCTATACTCGACGTTGCTTTTCCTTCCACTGATTATTCTTAACGGCGAGTTAACAATTATTTTGACGTACCCGCACTTATGGGCTGCCTGGTTTTGGGCTGCGATGACTCTCAGTGGATTTTGTGGTTTTGCCATTGGGTTTGTCACAGCTTTAGAGATAATGGTTAGTGAGTCAACAGTAAGAGTTATTGGCATGAACTTATCAAACATCTGCTGATTACAGGTTACTTCACCGCTAACGCACAACATCTCCGGCACGGCTAAGGCGTGCGCACAAACAGTTATTGCCACGCAGTATTACAACGATGTGCGTTCCGTGACATGGTGGATATCCAATATAGTTGTCTTAGTTGCTAGTGCTGCGTACACTCGAGTCAAGCAATTGGAAATGATGCAACAGCATCAGCAGCGGAGCACCGCAACTTTGAAAGCCTAAGTAAAAATTAAATCATTTGATCCATCTTCGTATTGAAATACAATTGCCCTAATTGCAATGAATTTAAAGCATTATTTTACCATATATGGCTATATGGATAATATAGTGGGATTTTTCAACATCAGCATATCCTTTGATAAAGTGGAGTGCGTCGCATTCCTATTGTCGTAGAACACAAATATTTTTTAAAAACTTTATAAATCTAACGTAGTTTTAATACGTAAGCAAACCCAAAGACGGACGAAATGCCTCTTACAATATGTGGAATAAAAATTCTTCTTTTAATTATATATGTAAAATATTTTCCAGATTTCAACATGTTCAATCAAACTATAAATCTATAGATTATTAATTACTAATTTGAAACGGCTTCTGCTGCTTGGTATTCTGCAGGTTCTACCTCTTTCTTAGCTACCCTGCTTGTTTTGTCAGCGCTTTTGTCGTACAGCTCAGATATATATACGAAGGGGTCGATTTTCAATTGTTCCCCACTTGGTGGACTTTTCAGAAGAACGCGTGTAATGAAGCGTCCATCCCGCTTGGGCCGCATTTTGTTTACATCCTCTAACAAAAACCTTATGTTCTCCTCCAGGTGTACACTATCCATATTAAGTGTGCCTACACTGGCTTTTATCAGTCCAAAATTCTGCTGGTATTCGTCTTTGACCGCGCTGTAGCTAATGCCATTGGAGAACTTAGTAATCATTTCTGCAAGATTTGTACCAAGTGTTTCGCTTTTGGGATTGGGAAACTTGCGTTTCATCAAGCCACGGAGAGCAACGAGCTCCGCCAGTATATTAGGATGCGCAATTATGAACTGATAGTCTGATAGTAACAGTTCGCCATTTGTTATGTCCTTAATAAGTTCAACGCCACCGACAAGTGTGGCACCCGCCTCGCGTGCCTTTACAATTTCCTCCTACAAATATAGTTTGTTAGAAACCATGTTACATTTACATATAACACCAACTTACATTGCCCTTGGTAAATACTATAATCTTGCGCTCTTCTCCGTGATCAAATTTATGTGGTATCATGGCCATACGCTGAAAATTGTCCACAAATCGTGTGGCCTTTTCCCCCGCCATATTCAATTCAATTTCGACGTAAAGCGGAGCATTTGGCACGTTGTACATACTGGGGTGATGCGTCTCCCGATGACATTGTATAGCCTCGGCTACCGTATACACCGGCCAACGATAATAGCGTCCCACGTAGACGTCATCTTTCGGCACCTGTTTCCAAGAGTCATCCACGTGTTTGTCAGCGCGCTTAACATTGACTCTAATAACAAAATACGATAATAATAATATGTTCACAAATCTAAAGCTTTAAGTTTACTTCTTGTCTCGTTGATTATGTGGAATGAATCCCACTTTTTTTATCTCCACTTTAACCTTTTTCTTTCGTGCTTTCTCACGAGTACCCTTGCGTGCCGCTTCCGTAACCGCAGTGAGGTGCAGACAACGCAGAGCCTCTCCCGCTTGCTGCCGAATCGCGACAGCACGCATTTTAGACAATAATGTTAACATTTCTTTTATAAAAAATTTGTTTTGATTTTTAAAACTACTTTTTAAGTTATAATTATATAATTTCAACTATTCGCGGCAGCACGGAACAAATCATAACACAAGAGTTAGAGTGACCAGCACAAAAAATTGATGAACCTATAATTATCGATAACCAAACAGATGTTGCGAGGAATGCAAAAAGGAATAATGATTCTTTAATTTATTTATGTTTTTTAACATATTTTCCGATATGTTGCTTGACACAATGGCGAAACTAAATGTTACCTATTATTTCAAGCGATTCTTCAGAAGATTCTTCATTCTTCTAATGTTCACCCAAGTTTCATACCAAGTTGAGTCAACAAGTGACAGTGTATAGGGAAATTTAGCAGAGTCACAATTGATCAAAGTCAGTTATAAATTTCTGTTACGAATTTTTCCAAAAATCCAATTGGAAAACCATTTTTAAAACTAAAAAGGAAATTGTCGAATATAAATTTAATAACAACATGTTTTTAATAATTCATTCAAAGCGAACGATATATGTATGCTTGTACATATTCATCAAGAGCAGCACTCCCAGTGCTACTCATTACGGTACGCACATCGAAAATGAAAATTTTCGGATTTTCTCTAGAGCACGCCAATCGCTCGCCGTGTGCATTTGTGCTCAGAATAGATCCGACCAACGAATAGCATACGGGTTTTGCGGCGTGAAAAATCGCGAAAATATATCTTCGAAGATATAGAACAAATAGGAAAATCAGTGATTGGATGTTTGACTGTGTGCATAACAAAAGTGCAAGTAATAATTTGTTGTTCTAATATAATTCGTACACGAATCTGCAAAAATATTTTTTATATGTTAACATCTTAGTATTGTATTACGCCCCTCAAAGAACATAGCGCTTAAATTATATATTGAAGTGGCAATATTTCCGATACAGTATTCTGAAAGTGGCGAAGCGAACGCCTAGTGAAAGTAATGGGCATTAAGATATACACATGATGTGCCC
>JABVZY010000267.1:2066545-2081599 GCA_020883555.1 Drosophila nannoptera
TGCTTTTACAACTTGCAATGGATATTGGTCCGCCGCCAAAGCCCCGTCGTACTCGACGCAGAATCAGTGCGATGCACTATGAGTCCTTACCAACGGCACCGCCTGCCATGTGTGGACGAGCGGATGAGAATATCTTTCAGTTTCCTGCGGTGGCGTCTCGCGCACGCAACCTCTCTGCGTCGCCGAAGCTGCGCGAGCCCAAAGATTTGCCCGCGTGCGAGCATGGCAAGCACAGTTGCTACTTTTGCCAGGCTTACCGCGCCGATCGAGGCACCATTGAGCCGCTGAAGATCCGATTGAACACGGCCATCGAGGCCATGGATCAGCTCACGCGTACCTGTGAAATGCTGGAGGGAATGCTGGAGCAGAAGCTGGCCACAATCACGGACAATGAGGACGAGCCAGAGACCGAGTTGCATATGGAAGGTGCACCAATTGATACTCCGACAACGTCTGCTTCGGCCACGGCATTAATTGCAGCCACAACCGCAGCTTCAGCCGCAATAAGCCCCAGCGGCGATTCCGAGTTCGAATTGGAGCACTCGTTGACCTGGCTGGAATCGCTGCTAGGCACAGAAGTATTACCGCCCACTAAGCACGGGAAGTTCAAACGGTATGTATATGGGCGCTTGTCATGTTTCGATCTAGTAGATTAATATAGCCCACATCATAGAATACGCGAGCGAAGTAAATCCATGATGGAGGAAGAGATACACATGTACTTGAAGAACGATCGTCAGCTGAAGAGCTCGTCGCGGCCCTACTTGCTGCGACGCCAGAGCACTTACAGCGACAACAAGTCCAAGGTCTCCAAGTGGACCAAGGTAAAGGCGGCTTTCAAATGGGAACGGGCCAACGTACCGCCAACAAGTGGACAAGAAGTTAACTCATTGCTGCCCCTAAATCTAGAAGTGGAAAGGTATCGCAGGCTCTTTGGGTACTCCTGCTCTGCATGAAGTTAACAATGCTTTCTCGTCTTCGTCAGATATCTAAAGGTTCCCATGAGCGCAGCTGGCGGCAGCAGCTCAGCGGACAGTATCCTCAGCTCGTCCTCCGGCCATTTCATGAGCGAAACTGGCGGCACGCCGGGTACAATGAGTTCGGCAAGCTCCATGGATGAGCTCCAGTTGGACCCGGGCAGTCGACAAGCCCTACGTAAATATAACGGTCCAAGTACATCCGCAATGTTACTGCAACCCGACTTCTTCCACTCTAGGGCGTCTCTCTTCTAAGAGCGATACGCAAGTCGCCAGCTATGAGGTGGAGCTGCGCAGAGCGGCCACCGATGAGCAGCTGGATACAGCCAAGCCAACGCTGCCTAGCAAATCGCCTTCGAATAAATCCATACGACGCTCCAAAGCATTCTCCGACTTCGAAGTGCTTCCAGAGGATCAGGTTGCCAACATTAAGTCTACAAGTAGTCGTCGCAACAAGATGCCGCCGAGTCCACTCAATCTGAGTCACGTGTCCAGCGACCTGCCACAACTGCATTCGCCGCTGAAGAGTCCACAAAAGGACAGCACTCAAGCCATGTCACGCATACGGCAATTCAACTCTCCCGGCAACTCCTCGGTGCCGAGCAGTCCTTCTCGGCACTCGGATTTCTTTGGTGAATTCGGTGGGTGAGCTCGTTGCCATTTTTGGGACTTCCATTATAAGTTCTGGCTTTGCAGAGAGCGAGGAGCTATCGAGCGGAGTTTCCTCTGAGCCGACGACGCCAAACAGTAAGACTATCACACAAAAAGAAGAAGAAGTATTTCAACATTATAAACTTCTACAACTCAAACTAGATACGGAGTTGAAATGCAAGCATCGCGAGCGATCCAGCATGAATAATCGTAGTAAGACAGACGTAAGACAGTGAATCAGGTAATCCCTTAACTCGATCCAATTGCAGGCGGCAAGATCTGTAGCCCTGGTCCGGGCAGCGTCAGCGGCAGCGGGAAGCGAAGCAGCGAGGAGCACTCGCCCACACAGCTGCTGCACTGCGACCTCATGTCCACGGAGCAGCTGGAGCAGAATCTAACGCCGCAGTTCAAGAAGAAGCTCGACAAGTGGCGGGCCAAGCAGCAGCACTCGAACTGCTATGCCAGTTCGGAGCCAGCGGTTAGTCCGACAACTAAGAGTCTGAGTGGTGGAGACTTGAAGCCCAAAATTGATTGGAATCTTTGGAGTTCGGGAGCCCTGAAGCTCGAGGGCCAGGGCCTTTGTGCACTGCCGGACCAAAAGGATCTGCCGGAGAAATTCCAAAAGAAGTTGGGTGAGCTTTGCTTCTGCAATTTGGCTTTGCCTCGAGACTCATGCGCAGCCTTGTTTAACAGAGCAATGGAACCGTCTGAAATGCACACCTGGCGGCAGCACCAACTCGGACAACGATTCGCTCAAGCGCAGCTCCAAGCACAACCAGTCGGCGCGGCGCGGCTCCGATGATGATCGCTGGTACAAGAACAAGCCACACGACAAGGAAAAGTATGAATATTCCATTCAAGCATGTCCAGGATCAGCTGAGGACTTGTATATCTACTTACAGATTAGCACGCCTGGTAGCTATCGTGGCACCTGATCATACGTCCAAGAACATTGAGGTGAAGACCTCCGACGGCGAAGTTATGAAGTTCGAGGGAATCTCGCGCAAATTCACGCGGAAGCTCTACGAATGGGAGAAGGCCAGAGGCATTGGTCCGGAAGCCTCAACTTTCGCTCTGCTGCATCCCGGCTACTGTCCCCTGACTGTTGCGCGCATCAACAAAGAGTGTCACAAAGGTTAGTCCTCGTATCTGTTACCCATTCCATACCCCATGTATATATCCTTGCTTACAGTTAACGCGGAACATTCGCCGACCCTGAGCCGTTCGCTATCGCTGGATAGTTTGGCCCCGAGTGTGAACCAGGCGCCGGCTATATCCCAGCAAGCGTCCTCGCTATCCCTGAACGATGTCAACGACTTGAAGGATATGCAGGACTGCACAGATTCTGTGGACAATGAGTTCAAGAAATACGATGAGCCCGAGGCTGTCATGGTCGAAGTCGAGGAGCAAATTCATGACACCGCCTCCCCGCTGGTAACCGCGCACACACTGGTCGAGCAGCAAACCCCCATCTACAAGTACGAAGAGGTGCAATGCAATGACTACGTGTAAGTCGACGACAATCCAAAGATTGTAGGCGCAGCCACTAACAGATTCTCCACGTAACCCACCCGCAGCAATTCGCGTCGTGTGCAAAGCTTCGAGTCCCACACGAACTTGGCTCCCCTTCTGTGCACTCTGAAACGTGCCGACGAGCTGGTTGTCCAGCTGAGAAAGGCCACGCCGGACATTGTGGACGACTGCGATAGTGCCATCCAAAGCATTCGAAAAATTTATCTATATTATTGCAATAACCTGATGAAGCCGAACGTGCTGAAAGCCCTCTCCAGTGTTCAGAGCTACTTGTGCCGTCTGACCGAGCTGGTGGGTGTGCCTGCCAAGGACTGCAGCTTATCCCTAATGCCTTTCAATATTGCAGTGCCAGCAGTCACCATTGGATGAGGCATGCTGCCGCGAAACCATGGAGGAGCGCACCGAAGACTACTTGAAGGAGCTGCAAGGTCTCCGGGAATCGTTGCGGTGCCTCAAGTCGAGCATACGTGAGCTTTGCAGTGTCCTTACCTGGTTATACATCTTATATCCAACCTCTCTTCACTTGCAGAGGGAGGCTCGAATCGTTTGCCCCGGGACATGGTTCCGGACATCAGCATAACCTGCGACGACGGACAACAGATGGAGAGCAGCTCCGCTTATGCTACATGTGACGCTTCAAGTCGCGATCAACTAACGTTGGACGATCACAGCGGCGCGTCGCCGTCACCGATGGAGCACGAGACCGAGACGAGTACCACCACGGGCACATTGTGTCGAGCGAGTAGCTCTGTCACTGCGTCTAAGAAGAAGCTGCGGCTGCGCAAGATGGGCTCACGTCAGAACAGCAAGACCGAGAGTGATAGCAGCGACGCGGACACACAAAGTGCTCTGGAGACACCGCGTCGTATACGGCGGAAGAACTTCCGGCTCAAGCAGCGCTCCTTGGATGATGATTTTCGCTTGGGCTCTGCGACAGCCATCCCGACGCCCTCGGCCGAGGCGGATGACATCGTGTACAGTTCTCTCAAAGTGAAGCCCGGCGAGCGCATCGAGGAATCCCACAGCGTCGCCAGCAGCAATGCCACGCCCTTGGCCAAGCAACCAAGTGGCTTCGTGCCGCCGCCGCTTCCGGAGCCGCATACGCGCAGCTACAACACGAACGCTAATGTGTTCGTGAAGACCAAGCGAAAGGTCTTCACTGCGGTACTCACGCCCAATGCTGTGGAGGGCATAGCGCTCATCGAGAAGGAGGTGGAGAGTCCCACGCATTGCATCGAGAAGGAGCCGACACCCAAGTCGAAAAACTCAACAAAGTTGAAGACGCCGCGTCCTCTGAGCCTGTACAAGTCGATAAGTTTGGAGCGATTGTCGCCCTTGCGGCCCAAGGAAGAGCTCCGCAAGTGCCAGAGCTGCGACAGCATCAATCGGCCATCCATTGCAGTGCGTCCGCCACTTGCCAGAGACAGCATCAAGCGCTTGGCCCCGGTGTCCAAGCGCCAATTGGGCGCGTCAGTATTCCCGCAGGTGCCGCCTCGCAAGGCGCATCTGTACAAGAAGAACTCGTTGCATAAGTCGCAAAGCGCAACTGTGAGTAACAACATCGAGCACAAGATCGCCAAGACCAGCTCTGGGTCCACCGTGAGCAAGGCCTGTCCAGCGCTGAACTCCCTCACGCTGCCCAACAAGCTGGACAACACGCTGCCCCGAATACAGCGCAAACTGGAGGGCAAAGGCAAGGCTCTGCTCACGCCGACCAAGGCGAAACATTTTGAGTTTCCATCTCCTATTCTGGAGCCGCCACGTCCAATGACGCCGCTGAGCGAGCGTGCCTTGCGGCTCCAACAAGCCAAGGCCCAGTTCCTCCAAAGTGCGCCCGTCACGCCCAGGCAGGAGCCGACGACGCCCCTCTCCGCAAACGAGGTGGCTGAGCTCCACAAGAGTGTGAGTGTTGGCAGCATGCGTGGCGGGGCGGCTTCCTCGACAGAGCAGCTGCCACAGCGCCAACAACAGGAGCCGACCACGGATCAGGAGAGCGTGAGTAACTCCAGCACCTATGACAGCTTGCCGCGCTCCGTCAGCCGATCGGCGCGCATATCCAGCAAGCTCGGCTTTGCCACTCTGGCCTCGAAGCTGCGTCGCGGCGGCAAGAAGTCCAAGGATGCAACTGCTCCACCGCCGGCTGGCAGCGCACTCTCCGCTCTCTGCCGTCAGACGCTAATGGCCGACTTGGTCATTGGAGCCGAACTACCGCCGGCTAATCCCAGTGCTGCCACATCCTCGCCAGCTCGCAGTGTGCTCAAATCGCAGAGCACCCCACAGGCGGCTATTGGCGCGAGCTCCACATCGAACATGGATGCCGGCTACGAAGGCATCAACAAGTCCCTCAGCGAGCAATATGTGCGCCAGCTCAAAGAGAGCGACGTCTAGTCAGTTATTGTTCGAGTACCCCTAAGATCAGATCTAAGCATATCATTGAGGCTCATCGAATTGAGTACCGCCAAGAAATTACCAAATAAATTCTAACACAGGTTTCTAACACAAGTTTCTAAATAGAAGCAGGTCGTCAATCTTCTCAAGAAACGCAGTTGATCTTCATTAGTATTCAGCAGGAATATTATGTTGGTTCCACATTGCGTTTATTCTCGTATTGTCATTATGTGAAAGGAGTCCGTTCATCGATGGTCAACGTAGTCGTCGTCGTCATCAGCTGCTGTGTCCCCGTCATCCTCCTCCACGTCGCTCTCCTGCGGTATACTTCCAGGCTGTTCGCCAGTGTTCCAATAGCGCTCGGATTCGGGCTTTAGGAAGTCGTAGTCCTCCTTCTCGTCGTTGACGAACGTTATGCAGACTGTTAGATTTTGTGCCGTTTCTATCATCTGTGGGATGGAGTCCACGAAGGTGGACCCGCAATGAGCTGACTGCATCGCGGCTCCAGGTAATTGATTATTGATCTTGTCGTAGCCAGCTATGCCCACCGCGATTATATCATGCACCCGGCGCAATGCACTGAGCAGGTTCACCGTCCCGGATAGGATTTTTCCCATCAATGTCTGCTTGGCGGCGATCTTGTTGTAGATCTTCACCAGCTTTTGTACGTTCAGCTTGATCTCCTTGACGGAGGCAACTGTTTCGTTTTCGATTTGCAGGATCAAGTTCTTTGTGTACGCGTAGCAATCGACACCGCCATTGATGGCTCGCAAAGCCACTGTGAACTGGGGAATGTGCGAGTAACTGCAGTAGGCGGCTTGGGAGAATCGTCCCCAGGTGTGCCACATGGTTTCCAAGGCGCCAATGGCTGCCATTACGATCTTTGGCTTATTGAGCTTCAGCAAATTGATTTCCATGTCTGTGGCCCGTGCCACAAGCTGGTCAATCCCTAGCTGCGACTCATCGATCACATCCTGCAGGATGTCCAGCAGATCGTGCAATTCCAGCAGCTCCTGCTCTGTCCTGCTGCCGTTGGGTTGTCCTACAATTTGTCGCAACGTGGGCAGCTTGGTGTCGTACTCAATACTAGGCCTGTAGCTCAAATACGTCTTGAACTCAGCCCGGAACTCCTCAAACACCTTCACGTAGGCGTCATCCAATCGGGTCTGCGTTGGCATCGGGACACTGCCATCGCCTTTCTGTAGACTCAGGCCGTACAGGTAGTTGTGCTGGGCCTGAAGCTCCTGGTAGAAGGGCCGCAACGCTTCCACTTCCGCTGTGGACAAGTCCAAATCCCTTCGCTGCTGCTCCAGGAGCTCACTCAGCTCCTGGTGGGCACAAGTGTGGCCCACGAGCAGGCAACCCAGCAGTGGCAGCAGCATCAAGACTTTCTTCATATTGTCGCCTCCACGAAAAGAACTCAACTGGCCACGAGAGGCAGCTTTGGACTCTATATCATTATAGAGGAATTCGCAGTAAATCTTATCAGCGACCACACTTGGATTCTTTAGTAGTTCGATTAGATGAAGCTAATCTTGTTTACGCCTATCGTAAGCCAACGAGCATATGGCCCAAGTCTATTCACTAGATGCAGACACATTTACATAGTCGGCGATAGCAATACCTATAGCCTACATCGATGCATATATCCATCGAATGACATGACCTTTGCATGACTGTGAATGCAGTTTCTCTTCATAATTTAGATCTGCCCTGTCAATTGTTGTTGGGAGTTGTAATTGTCATAAAGAATTCTTGGTATTGCGCGTGAGTCATATCGGGAAATACCCTACAAGAGCGGAGAGGGGATAAACGAAATCCTGAAGAGATTGGGAAAAGTTCAAGCTTCAAAATCATGGCCAAGTTTATATATATTCCCATTATTTCTGGTGCTCCTACTATTAGCAGAAATTGTAATTTAGTTATCCGCTGAAATAGTGAATGGACCCGAATGCCGTGGAAGTGTGGGCAGTTATCGGTGTTTAGCTCTTATCTGAACGTGTGTTCCTCATTTTCATAAGGTAAATTGAGAAGCTGTGTAGGACTCTTGTTGTACGGCGGCTCCATGGCAGTATATATAAGGGGTCACCCGAGCAGCGAGCATGACAGTAGACAGAATGATGATGGGCAGAACAATTGAAATTCTAGGCTTACTCTTGCTGACTTGGGCAGTTAGTATAAATATTGGAGAAGGAGTTGCGGATGTTTTCTAAGTGTGATCATTTTGTAGTGTACCCAAGCCCAGATCTCGGAGAGCACGGACAAGACGGAGACAACAGAGACTACGGAGTATGGACCGATCAGCATGGTGGTTGACCAACTTGGGAATATGGCTGTGGATATTAGCGATAGGGCTTCGGAGCAGCTGCGAGACAATATTGAGCGCACATTGACAAGCATAATGGACAGACTGGAAGCCTTGACCACCAACTCTATGGCCGAGATAAGCATGGCCATTGACGACACGAACCAGTTGCTGCACGACAATCCCAGATGCAACGCGGCCTGGAATCTGCAGGAGTTCACGCTCAACGTCACGGATCAGCTCAGAGCCTGCACACTCGGGCTGAACTCGACGATTGGAAGCTATCGCAAGGATGGCCTGCAAGCGTTGGCCAGTGTCCAGGGCTTCGTACGGCAGATGGCTCAGCTGCCAATGCGCTGCCAGAGCGAAGAAGCGGGCGTGGCACTAGCTCCGCTGGGACTCGGCATGGAGATGGGCAACAGTTGCTTTTTGCGTGGCATGACTGCCATCAATCAGGGACTCGCCGAGGCCATGCACAATGCCTCCTTGCTGCTGGTGCGCGCGCGTCAGCTCTCCCAGGAGCAACTGACGCGGTCCGAGCAATGCAGCGCCGCGGTCGTTGCCCAGGCCGCGGAATATCTACGCGTACAGCGCGCCAATTGTAGCTAAGTAAGGCTCTAAGTTTGCATAAAAGACAAATGCGGATTGTAGCGTACGCAAATAAAAAGGAAAATTTATGCACCCAAAGGATACGTTGCATACGGCAGGATGCGTTGCGCTCATCGCTTATGCATGCGCATACGGAATTGCAAGCGAACCGCATTGACATTTATTTGACAAGTTTTTGATTGATTTTACAGCTGCTGCTGCAGCATAATTTCATCCATTCGCTGGCCTAATCGCAAGTTCACTTTTCAAATTCGTGCATTTAAATGCCGTCTCCCTTGGCCAATTGGTCAATGGGGCCTCGCCAATGCGACACGTGGCAAACACACGAACCAAGCATCGCATCAGCCGGCAACAACAACTACTGCGGCGGCAACAGCTGGCCGTAGAAAGAGACAGCATTAGGCGGTGGACACTCGCCGGCTCGCCTGCTCGCCTGCTATTCGTCCGTTCGGGCACTTCCGCGCCGAGCCAAATTACTTTGACCTGCGCCCAGAGCACTGAGCACAATTTTCGGCCATGCCGCGCACCTATTGCACAACTGTTGCCACGAAATTGTTCGCAGTGCATCGGGAACCACGATCCACTGGAAATTCCTACGACTTTAGTTTTCTTCTTTTTTCCTTTTTTTTTTTTTTTTTTAGCTCGGTGGCGCAATTTTACCAGCGAGTGTCTGAATTTTATCTTATTTTTACTGCTTGTAACAGTTGTTGATCATGATCGCCTTGTTGTTGTTGCTGTTCAGTTGTTGCAGTCGCTTTCGACGCTGTTGTTGTTGTTGTTGTTGTGATAGCTCTGTGCAAGCCTACTCCACCATCTGTTGAGCATTTTCTAGACAACTGACAGAACCAAGTGACGCATAGAGCGCAGAGTTTTCCCTAGATTCGACTGTGCAGACTGGAAAATTTTGAAGTTTCTAGTCGATTTCAATTAATAAAATAATTCACAAATAAGTATACCCTCCCAACAAATAAAATCACATTTATGTTAGTCATATTTACATATTAAATTATTATCCGAATTAATAAGTTGCAGTCAGGACTCTGCACATTCGAAAATCTCTGATTAACTCTTCCATAGAGCCTTCTTTGGAGGTGAATTTCAAGCCCATTTGCTGAATTTATGTATTAAATTATTATCCAGTTAATTAATTGCAGTCAGGGCACATTCGAATATATTCTTCACTCTTCCATAGAATCTTCTTTGAAGTATTCTCTAGGTGGATTTCAGACTCATTTGCTGCACGTCAGGCCGAAGGGGAGAGATTATATAGAACTGATTCGCTGGAATCGCCGACACATTTCGATTACCAACTAGCAAAACTTTCTACGTATTATTGGGCTGCTGCCCAACAATGTATTTATTAATATGATTTTAATCGCTCTGTCCTTGGCTCCCGTTTGGTCCACGCGAGCCGTGGCTCGATTAATATCGTGCTCTACCTAATTTGCGCTCTTAATTTTGATTGATGCTGAACCTTATGAGAGAACGGAATGCGTCGTGCTGCTGCATTTCGTAGCCGGAGGACATTTAGTATCGCCTACTAACTAGTCAAGCCACTTGATAGTTTCTGCATAGGGCTTGGTAGCCAACTGGCGCACCTTCGATTCGAGCTCGATTCGAGCTCGAGCACAATAAGGAATTATCATTATTATTATTATTGTTATTACTATTATTTGGCGAGACGGAGCCGCGTGGCGTGCGAGTGAAAGCCTGCCACGGAAGGACTAAGACCCGAGGACGGTCAAAGGCGGCCAAAACGAGATAGATAGAGCCGACACTCAAGCCAAAGGGCAACATATGCTGCCCAAGGATCGCTCGGAACAAACGAACGGCGCATGCCGTCATCTGGTGCTACTTTGACTTCGAAATTGGGTAGCATTTGCCGTTGCCTGCTCTTCTCCTTCTGCCTTCTGTCCTTTTGTTGTTGCTGCTGTTGTTGTTGCCGCTGCTGCTGCTTCTTTTACGGTTCGATCTTCGGCTGCTCTCGACAACTACTATACAATTTCAAGGAAGCAGAGGGCTCCCGCGCTCCAGCTCCCGTTCCCGCTCAGCTGCAAACAGTTACTCTTGACTTCCGATAAGCACGAGTACCGGCGAGCGAGCGAGACAGAAAGGGGCAACAGCATTATAAACAGCTTAAAGGACATGGACATGGACAGCAGTGCGCCAAGACAAATTGGAAAGGGTTGCTGCCAGTTGATGGAGTGCAAGGGTGGAGTTGGAAGGTGTGATGCCGAGAAAGGATACACAGATGCACCTCAGTTAACAACTATCAGGACCTGGGCTCCGCTTACAAATCCTGATTGAGGCCAAGTCTTGAGCGCACGCTACGCCATCCCAATGGCCAACGGACACGTGGGCCCAGACAGCGTCAGCTGGCTCAATAACGGCATACGACTATTCCTAATAGACATTAGAAAAGGTCGCCGAAAATGGCGATCAGAGTAAATCATATTGAGAGGATATGAAAAAAATACACACACACAGTTTTTGATGCCGGCAGAGTCTAGACAGCGATTAAAACTCGATTTGTAATTATATATTATGATCAATAACTGAATAAATTCATAGAAATGTATTAGAGTTAAGTCTTAGATGAGGTGCCTTGGTCTTAAGAGGTCGTCCAAGAGTCTATAAAGAAACTTAATTTGCAGTGCATTGCATAGTCGGCACCATCCCCCTCTCTCTCCCTTCAACTTTGTCTAGAGATTATGCAGAATATAATAAATTGTATCGATTAATAAATTACGGATTCCAGCGGCGTAGAGAATTTCAGGACTATTTACGAAAAATAGATCTCCACACAAAGGAAAGGCGAAAACAGTTGAATATATGAGCCAAAGCGAAGAATCCAGAAACTTAATTTACATTAAAATTGTTGAGATATAGAAATAAATAATGAACTGCGGTCGAAGAGACAAATGTGAAATTTTACACAGCGCGCAATTCAATTAGAGAATCGCCGGGGAATACAAAAGCGAAATGGAAAAAAATTAAGCAATAAAATTTGTTTTGGTTCACGCAAATTGAAAGCGATTGTCCAGCTTCAAGGACATGCCGCTCAGCGAAAGGTAGACGAGAACCGAAATAGAGTAATAGCAATGAATCAGGACGTGTGTTGGGCAATAAAATGCCTATCCTGCGGTCAAGCAGTTCTCGTATTCGTGTTCGTGTTCGTTTTCGTTTTCGATTCCGTTCTCAAAGTCGTGTCATAATGTGTTGTAAGTAGTTGCCTTTGTGTCCTGCGCGCGCGCACAAAGGACTCGCCGGGGCGGGAAATTGTGAGCGCTATTGTTTGAGTGAAGGACCTGCGCCCGGCCACGGTGGGAACACCCGCACGGTTCTCAGCATCCAACAGGCAGGCCCTTTGGCTGCCGTGCCAGTTGCGGCCACAAGTTGACTCCTTGGCCACCAACATAAAATGTTGACAGCCGGAACACGCCTCAAAAATATTGTGCGAGCCGATCCGAGCGTTCCCTGTGCGGTCCTCGAACAGTCCAAGCCGATCAATGCGCAAATCAATTGATTGCCTCTTTCTGACAGTTATGAGCTGCTCTTCGTGCGTAATCACCTTGCCGCATCCCTATCTTGATTTCCGTCGAATCGCTCTTCAGCCTTCTACGGATCGCTGAGGGGCCCACAAGAGTTGCCAAGGAATTTATTGTTATTGACATTTTAGTTGGACGGAATCACACGGATTATATCTGCTAATTGCACCGACGGCAGTATCCTTTGTCGGCTTCCATCCTTGATCCTACAACAGGCTCCCAGTCTGTTCAATGTGTTTCTTAAGCTTTCTTCTATGATGATGATCATCATCTCCACCAAGTCGCGAGTAACTATGGAAGCATTGCTCCCGTGCCGTGGCCAATCAGATCACTTAAGCACAAATTGCCTGGAAAATCACGACTTGCTGCGCCGCTCGAGGTGATAAAGTTTCGCACATTAATACTTAATTACTTGAATAATTGGGGCCAAGGGATTAAATTCTCACGCGGTCCGCACCAACAAGGCATCGCAGTGGTAGGTGCTTGCAGGTGGACAGGTAGACTGCAAAGCAAAAGCGAAAAAAAAATGATAACAAAAAATGACGAATAAAAATCTCGAGCGGAGTGCCAGCAAAATTCTCCAGACAGTGGACAAAACTTGAAGTGATGCCAAAGCCACCGACGTGGTTGACGTTAAACTTGCTGCTGTCCTGTGAATTGTTGCTGTTGTTGTTGTTGTTTGCTGTCTGCTGAGCTGAGCTTAAGCACAAAATATGAGCGCAGCCCGGTCGCATTTTTCACACGAAATCCTGATTAATAAATATATAAGTACCCGAATTTGAACTGATAATTTGAAAAGTCGTCAACCTGAGCTAAAGTTGGCAGCCGCTGGCACGCCGGACGCCGGGACAACTAGACGGCGGCGATCTCATGTGGAGCCTGCGCGAACCTCTGGTGCCCAATTACAAGCAAATGAGCTGGAAAACTGTATCAAATGACCCCCGAAATGCGAATACAAAATTACAGACCGCAAGACCAGAACAAGTCGCACAGCACAAGAATCTTTGTCTCTCCCTCTCGCTGCCCCCTCGTCGAGCCTTTGCCGGCAATAATCCCAAGCCTGCTGCTCTCTCCTTCTCTCTTCTCGATCCCTTTGTAGCATCTTAACGTGACAAAGCGTTCGAGATGGCTTGCGTGTGGCAATTTCAGTTAAAAAATACAGCTAAGACTTTAGAATTTGCTCTGGAGCACTCTGAAAGGATTGGGTCTGATGCCTTGTGCATCTATGAGTAGAGTCCTCATACTCGAAACTGGTCGATCCATTCAGGGTTTGGGCAACCCTGTGCCGGACAGGGTATCCATTCGTCTGAGTCGCCGTCGTTTTGGCGTTGTTCGCTCGTTTTTTCTTCGGACTCCGCATCTTTGGTAGCATCTTTGTGTTAATTTGATGCCTCGCCCGAAAATTGTCAAAAAATCAACGTCGTCTTTGATTTTTGATGCACTTTCACTGGGCCGATGGCCAATGACGATCGTCGAACGGGTCGGCTGCAGCGTGAGATACTCAGCGTTCGGAGTCGGGGGCTGAAGAGCAAAGAGGGCTTAGACTTTGATGCTTGCCACCTACTTGGCCAAAATGTTAGCTCAGTCAACTGGAGCGATGCGTCTGTGTGGCTAATTGAGTTGCCCAGTCGAGCGATTGGCCGTGCGAATTATTTGTCAACCTGTAACGGTTAAATCTGCTGCTCCTGCAAAGGACGAGCTGTAATCGGAGCTACTGATTGATGGATGACCGGCGATGAAGGCTGAGGAGCGTAGCGAATGCTTGACTAATTGGCCAAAAACTTCCTTAAACAAACAGCTAGCCTCATAATTGGCTATCGCTTTGACTTTCTCCGACCAGGTAACGGTGCCGGAACATTTCTCTGGGCTCGGCTTCGGGCCGCACACAATGCCAGCCGGGGCGTGGCCAGCGTGATTTGGTGTCGCTAATTACAGGCTGGGCATTTAACGCAGCCCGTTTTATGGCTTAATAATTGCAATCGTTTGGCTTGGACTTTGACTTTGGGCTAAGACCACAATCGGCCCACACACACACACACACTAAGATCGATGCACACGCGTACGAGCGCTGCTCCTTGGAAGTCATTGAGAGAGAGAGAGGGACTGGGAGGGGGCAAAGGGACAGCAAATGCATCAATCAGCCGAATGCAGTTTTATTTTCGTTGGGGTCCGCATTGGCGCAAGCATAATTGCGCAATAATTAAAGGATCAGCGGAGAATGTTCACACAACAATGCCAAAATAAAACCGCCGGAAACGGAAACTGCGTGCACTTCAGTTAAAAACTATTTGTACATAAAAAATGAAAGAAAAACAACACAAAATCTTGCGGTTTGTCTCGGTTTTTAATAGTTCAACGGATGGAAGGAAAATGTGCCCAGACAGCTATGAGAAAATGGGAAAAATGAAAGAAAAATAACATTTTGAAGAGTGGCAAAACCCACGAAAAAACCTCAGGTAAGGCCAGAAAATCAATTGCAGGGACCACAAAGATGAGTATATGTAATATCTGGACAAATACATATTCACATTTAGTCAGAGCTGAGAAATCATTACCTTTTCCTATGCATTTGCATATCGTTATAATCTAGAAGACAGCCTGAATTTGGATGAGAAGTATGTCTCGGACTAACTTGAGCTGCAATTATCTGTCAGCATTGAATTGATGCCCCATGGGGACGCTAATAAGAAGTGACAAATTGATGGTGTTAAAGCTCATTAACTTGTTCAACGCCGATACAGATATATATACTTAGGATCAGTAACTGCTAAGGCTCACTTTTGCAGTCCAATAATGGGCAGAAGGGCAGGCAAGCCAAAGGAAGAAAACCTCAAAATAAAACGCGCCAATTATCGACATGACAAATTTTTCGGCACATTAATTCCTTTGCGATCCGTTGCGGCAGCCACAACCAAAAACCCACAAAATATGCAACGGGGCGACGTACCCTTAAGCTCCCAGCAGAACTCCAATGCGAGCGCATAATAATACGTGTTAATAATGCTCAGGCAAGCTGTCTATAAATTGACAAAGACATGCAAGA
>JABVZY010000267.1:2139326-2157223 GCA_020883555.1 Drosophila nannoptera
AATTTCAATTTGAATTTCACTTTCTTTTTCGATACGCTCACTTGGGTTTTTGCCTTTCGAACTTTTGTTTTTCACCTCTCTCATGTTTTCTTTTGTTTGGGCAAGCAGCCCACGAGCAGCGACCATGAAAAATTTCGTAGAAAGGGCTGTGGCAATTAGAAAAATCGTGTTTTTAAAGATGCCCAAAGATCGAATGCAAAGTTTCATTATGTAAGAGAGTAGTAGAAACTCTGTGAAGCTCTATGGAGATCGTTACTAATATATTAAAATATATAAGTATAAATGTATATGAATGTAGTTTTACCCAATTATACCCGACACGGGACATCCGTAACACAGGAATAATGAATGAATGCCTTTGAGGAAATATAACTAAGTTAGGCATAAAAGAAAAAGAAAAAAAAAAAGAAGTTTTTCAAAGCTTGCAGCTTCTTTCTTTTTAGCACGTTCGTAAATGGCATATCTGTCTTAAATTTGACAGTTCTGTTGACTGCTAAAATTCGAATTTCAGTTTTCAATTGTTTCTGTGTGGACTGTGTCAATTTACACTCCAAAAAAAAGGAAAGAAATTCTTCTGAGTTGTCTTTCTGAGCATCAGGGCTTTTACTCATCCCTTACTAGAAAATAATCCACTTAACTGTATTTTTGGTATATATGAAGACAAATTAATTACAATTAGTTGGCATTGAGTTTACTAGTTTTTTTTTGTTGGTACTTTTTTTATTATTTAGTTTCTATATATATTTGTACACTTCCGTGGTAATGGTTATATATATTTGCTCAAGTGAATTATTGAACTTTTGTGAAAAAATAATTAAAAAACAAAAAATAAAAGCACCTGAGAATATCCTGGGAGTGCTTATAAATGTTATCGTTAACGCTAAGCAAAAAAATTGAATTAACGGGAGTCGCCCAATAACAAAACTACCAAAGATCATAAAAGTTTATGAAAAAGCCACATACAAATCAAAAAGTAGTGAAAGTTTTCATCGTCTTTCGTCCGTTTGCACAAAATTAAGAAAAAAGTCAAATACGAAAAACAATCATAGTGTGTCTTCCAAATAAAAACAAAAGAAAAGATAAACTCTCTCAGGCGGCAAAAGATGTGAAACAAAAACGAACAACTAACAAAACCAACAAGAAGCCAACACGTTCGGGAGAATCGCGCGAGCTGAAGAGAACGCGATCAGCTGCTGAATTGAAAAAGAAAACAGCAGCGAAAAACAACACCAAATATAGACGAGAAAAAGCACAAAACGCAAATTGCAGCGGCACGTTATACATACGGGCGATTCACATACATTCAGATTCACAATCTCACGCACAACGGCAGGCTATAATAGATGTCCTAAAGAAAATGTGGCAGAATCAACAGCAGCCCCAACAACGATACCAGCAGCGAGTTGCAAGCATTAGTTGCAGCATCTGCAATTGGCAACAAAAACGTCTAGCAGGAGGATTAGCGTTGCCCGCCAACACCCGTACCAAAAGCAACGCACGCGCGAAGCAATGGTCCCAGGCGTATGTCGCCAACGGTTGGAGAAACCGAGGTAGAGTAGAGAAATGAATAGCCCCAGCCATAACCACACAGCGCCAATGACTTCGCCACCTGCCTGCCTGCCTGCCTGCCTGTTCGCCTGCTCGCCTGCTGGCTAGCCGACCCGCCGGGCTGCCATGCCAGGCAAGCGAAGGCGGAAGCTATTTGATTGCTTTTGCATGTCACTTTCACCGTTCGCGAACACGACTACAACAACAACAACAGCAACGAAGAAACGATCGTAGTATGTCAGTGGGGTGTAAGCCGTCATGTGTGTATGTGTGTGTTTTGTGTGAGTTTGTATCGGAGTGAGTGGGAGTTTTTAAAGTTGTATTTGGTATGGTTGTGCGGACGCTAATTTCATAATCGCCTCTAGCTTTTACTCCTAGCGTTTCATTGAATTGCGACTAAGGTTTGCTCTCTATTTCGTTACAGTTACCGTCGATCCGCCGCCCCAGAGGCCATGGCTGCCGCTCGCCAAGCCCAACAAGTCGCGACCAGCTTGTAAGTATCACGAAAGGCCGGTGTGCTATATTTTCGATACCTATATTCAAAAGTTGTTCAGTTAAAGATAAAGATGAAGATAACTTCATATATTACAGGCATATTTACGGTTATGTGCTACAATGTGCTTTGTGACAAGTATGCGACGCGGCAAATGTACGGCTATTGTCCATCGTGGGCATTGTGCTGGGAATATCGGAAAAAGTCGATTCTTGATGAAATCCGTCATTATGCGGCAGATATTATAAGTTTGCAGGAAATAGAAACGGAGCAGTTTTATCACTATTTCCTACCCGAACTAAAGTATGATGGATACGAAGGCATCTTCTCACCGAAATCTCGCGCCAAGACAATGTCCGAACTTGAACGTAAATATGTGGACGGATGTGCGATCTTTTACCGATCTTCAAAGTAAGTTAATGTCAAATTGTGATGATGTGGTATTAAAAAGTTATCGTTTGTAGATTTACCCTTATCAAAGAGCATCTGATTGAATTTAATCAATTGGCCATGGCTAATGCGGAGGGCTCGGACAACATGCTTAATCGTGTGATGCCAAAAGACAACATAGGTCTTGCCGCTTTGCTCAAAGTGAAAGATTCTGCCTGGGAGCCGATGTCTGACGTGACAAAGAACTCACAACCGCTGCTTGTATGCACTGCCCACATCCATTGGGATCCGGAATTCTGTGACGTCAAACTTATTCAAACTATGATGTTGAGCAATGAATTAAAGACGATCATTGATGAAGCCAGCCACAGCTTCCGGCCGGGACACAAGAACGACTCGAACAGTGTGCAGTTGTTGTTATGCGGCGATTTCAATTCATTGCCCGACTCAGGTGTTGTAGAGTTTCTGGGCAAGGGGCGTGTTGCAATGGATCATTTAGACTTCAAGGACATGGGCTACAAACTGTGCCTGCAACGGTTACTCTCCAACGATACCAACGAGTTTACGCATTCCTTCAAACTAGCCTCCGCCTATAGTGAGGACATAATGCCACACACCAACTATACGTTCGATTTTAAAGGCATCATCGACTATATATTCTATACAAAGACAGGCATGGTACCATTGGGACTGCTAGGACCGGTCTCATCTGATTGGCTGCGCGAGAACAAAATTGTTGGCTGTCCGCATCCACATATACCCTCCGATCATTTTCCACTTCTAGTGGAATTGGAATTAATGCACACTGCCAGCCAGCAGGCGCCACCCAATGGGCTTATCAATCGACGATAGCAATAGACACGGCGCGGTGGGCCAATGAATGTGGTGACAACGACAACGACCATTCAGACAGCCTCTGGCAGTGGCGGAACGATGCAGTTCAGCTATCGGGGACGTAGCAACAGTGATAACAACAATAGCACTAGCAACAATCAAAACAACATCAATACCCTCCGCCAAGTAACCCATGGATCATTACGCCAACCGCAACATAGCCCAATAATCTGATGAGTCCCACACGAAGAAAAACCAACAAGCATACCTCTGTTTCCCATTTGTCACCACGGCCATCTTAAAACATCGAAGACATCCGAACTTATCAACATGTTCAGTTTAGTTCTGATACTTGCTTGATTTCACCCAATTATGAATTCTAATATGACGAAGTTGTGGCGAATCCGCTACTCGGAAAGTGCATGCAAAATGCGAACTCCCTACCCCATAATAGGTGACCATCCTCACAAGTATCTCAACCCCATTCGATTCGAGTATGCAAAATGCCTTTATATGTGGCATGCACACGGAGCAGCGGAGACGACAACACATCAAATAACTTGCTGCTTTTTCTCGCCGCGTTTTTCGTTCTATTTTATGAATTTTAGTTTCAGTTTTAGCATCGAATAAACTATATGAATACACATCATTTACTTACGTTCTTGTAAAGCTCACAATTTTACCATACATGTAGCATATCTCATAAGTGGACACATACCCAAGATCACACACATTCATAAAATACAACCTGTAACAACAAAATAAGCTAATTTTAAGTAAAAAATTAAAAAACAAAGAAGAACCTATATTGTAAAAAATAAGAGACAAAGGAAAAGCGTAACAAAAACCCAATTCAAAAATACAATTGATAATTTGCAAAATTGCCTTAATTCAAAAACAATAACTGGGCCACAAACGATTATAAAATATCAATATGAATACATAGATCATAACGTTGACCGAATATATAGTTGTTTTAGAACTGCGTTCAGATTTGCGCATCTATAGATTCCCAGAACATAATGTATTCACGTAAGCGATCTGATAAATAGTGGCTAAAATTACAACAAATAAATTTTTATACAGTAAAAAGGGTGGGAATCGAACTAAGAACCCAAACTGAGGTCCTAACAAAAAACAATTTATATATACATCCGACGAAATATATATATACACATTTGCTATTTATGAGAACAGCAAAAAACTCTAAATATTGTTAAAGGAGTATAGTACCGCATAATGGAAGACAAAAGCCAAACGAGCAGCATACGTACAATTTTAAAAATAATAATTATAACAATAGCAACAAAAAGTGCATTAATATACAAGACATCATAAGAAGGTTTGACAGCAACAACAGGTTTAACATATTGGATATTAAGTTTATGACAAATCACTATCACACATCAATTTCATTCAACTAGCGGTAATTTGATTTGATGACGAAATCAAAATATGAAAACTAATTGCAGCAAGATTAAAAAGGAAGCATACAAAATTAAGATAAATATGTTTTATTTACATAATGTATATACCAGATTATACTGGTATTTCAGACTTCATTGAGTAGACGCCAGCGGAAAAGACTCGCCAATGGCATTTGCTGCTTCCAGCTTGGCATTAATTACTCCCCACAATTCCGGATTGCCGTTTTTCAGTGTCGTCATGTTGCCGATCATATAGAGCGCCAAGCGAGCGCGAGACAATGCTACACAAACTCGATTAGGCTGACTCAGGAAGCCAATCTGTCGAGCTGAATTGCTCCGTACAAGTGACAGTAGAACAATGTTCGCTTCTAGTCCTTGATAGCTATCTACACTTGTTACCAATATGCCATTAACTTTTTCTTTCACTAACAATGAGTTGATGTATTCAACTTGTGCATTGTAGGGCGATAATACCACAATATCGCTAGGCTTTTGTTTCAGAGCTAAGATTAGTTCCAACAGCTTTTTAGCTTCGTGCTTGTTTATGAAGGATAAATCCACCTGTACCAAAATGAGAGTAGTTAAAATAGAGATTCAATGAAAATATTCAAATCACCTTCTGCTCCGGTCTTGTGTGGTTGACAAAGTACAAATTGGCTGCCATGGCCGACAAATTGTCGTAGGATTTTACGGAATCAGCACTGGTTAAGTTGTCGTAAAAGATGGGCACCAATAGGTCAGCAATGCAAATGCGCATGCGGTACTGCACATTAAGCACACTTGCGGGAAACTTGTTTGTAATTAGACGTTCGAATAGTGATATCTGTAATTCCTTTGCATGGTTGCCTATGTGAGGCCGCAACTGTTTGTGGTCGCCAATAAGTATGACGTGTTGTGTGTAAGGCGTCAGACAGGCTAGGATATGTGGTTCGGCTATTTCGGCGGCTTCTTCAAATATGAAGCACTTGCTCTGTAACAGACGGAACAATAAGTTGTGTCTGGCCGCACATGTTGTTGTCATTGCAATCACCGCCATGTCACGCGCTATATAAAACTGAAATATTGTACAGAGTGTATTAATCTTTTCGCCAACAATGTGCAACTTTTGTAGTGCCGACTGTATTTCTAGATAGTTACTCTCTGATCCATCAAACTCTGTATATAAACTATGCAATAGATCAAACTGTAACTTGTATTCACATTTGGTACTCCACCACAATTGCTTGAGCCGTGGCGGTACCGGAGTACCGATCCGTGCATCATCAGCCATTCCATGCGCATTGTACTTTTCGATTTGGGTCTTCCATCCGATCCGCAATATGCTGTCAGTGTGCTGGGCTACCTTTAGCAAGAACTTGTCTAACGCATCATTTGTGTAGGTAAGCAAAATAATGGGTCCTGGTTTGAGGTTACCAGCGTTATGTATCAAAATTTTTACTAGCTCAGCGGATAGATGGGTCTTGCCCGTGCCAGGAGGTCCCTGAATAAGGCAAAATTCCTTGTGAAAAGCATTGGAAATAGCGTTTAGCTGTGAATGATTCAGTTTCGTTTGTATCGGCGGATTGGCTGCCATAGAATGCTTTTCGTCGTACATTGACTGTATTTCTGGTGAAATATAGCTCGGAGGCCGAACATTGATCTGAAATTTGGTATTCATAATTAATATACAAACAGAATTCGCAGGAACCTACCTGGCCATCAATAATATATTCTTTCATGGGAAAATTGTCAACACTGCAGGTGCTTAAATATTTGTGTACCCGCAAATACGGTTCAAAAAAAACAGGCGTCTCGAACATGATCAGATTTATCCCATAAATTTTACCAATGTTGTACTGCTTGGCAATCTCTACGTTTATCTGAAACTTATATTGATTAAAATATATTAAATTATTTAAATTATTAACTGCCTCACATATCCTTGTTTCAACGTAAGATTACTTGTGTATACAGCGGTGGCCAAAAGAAGATTATCGAAATCGTAACTCGTGGTAAAGCACAGCAGCGCTCCTCTTTTAATGTTGTTGACGTACTCTAGTTGCTTCTTTGTCAACCTTAAATTGCTTGAGTTGTTCAAACGTTGGTTTGACAATAAATCTACGTAAATTAGGTCATTTCGTCCCGCTGTATCGAATTCTGGATTCAAAACAAGCTTCGTCTGAGGCCAAAGTAGACATTGCTTCACCAACTCTTCAATATTGTCCTGGGAATGAAGGCGCTGTACATACTCACGGAAAGGTACTGCAAAGTCCTGATAAAGAAGTTCACGCTGAACTTTTATATAAGTTGTCACGTTGGAACCGCCTTTCACAGTCGAGACAACTTGTTCCTTTCCTAGTAAGTAATCTATCGTGGGATATATTTCGTCCTTTACATCGACGACGCTGGGCAAGACTTTCATCTGCTGTTCGAATTCAATGCACAGCGGATGCTTCGACACTTGAGGTAATTGGCAATTGGCAATAAGTGCTTTAAAATGATCAATTAGTTCGTATCCAGATTTCTGCAGTACTCCCCGCTTGTGTGCGCGAATAAGCAAAAACTTAACATTTCGCAACATCTCTTCATCTTCGGCATCTAAATTTCCTTTAGAAGGGGAAGCGAAGGTTTTGAATGCGAATTGCTTTATGTGCTCATGTACCACCTCTTGTCTAGCAAAGCCATTTAGTAGTTGATCATCAAAACCACCCAATTCTAATTGGCAAAGTTTCGACACTACTTGTATATACAGCAAAAGACGTTTCTGTGAAACGTTCGCTGCCAGTGGATCGTCGAAGAGATTACGATGATTCGTCATAAAGAAGAGAAACATTTCTATTGGATCCATCTTCAATGCCTTGGCTAAGTCAGGCGTGCTAAATCGATATTGATTCTTAGCATCTTGTTTGGCTTCTACGCTCAGCTGCATTCGAAAATTATCTACATGTACTAAACATCAACAAATTTAACTTTACAATATGATATATGTTCTTGCCTGCTAAACAAAAGTCGATGTGCTCTTCGTGAGATTCCTTATGGGTTTGATGATTGACGTGTTCACGAAGATTTTGAACAAGCTCGTCCTCATCCATGTTAAACCAATCTTCACTGCAATCGGACATGGTAAAATTCTAATAACTTACTACTAGAGTGTAGCAGATAGCGATGCGCAATAAATGATATCGATTAATTTATGAAAATTTTCTAAAGTACGTAGAGAAAATCGAACCTTGACTTTACTGTTGAAGTTAACTCTTATTAAAAAATCTTCTGGAAAAAAAATTACAATGGATCGAGTCTACCTCTCTATTAACATATTAATTTTTTAATTTGTTCGAAGCCATCGATTTTGCAGAGTGAAGCCACAAATAATTCAAATTTTGAAAATATGGCGGCTAATATCAGCTAATATAATTTCAGCATTCGCGTTATAATGCAAATTGGTCACACTGAATTCATGAAATTATTATTGTATTCATAGTATTCTTAATCGAAGAGCACATCTAAATAAACCTAAAGCATATAGTGTACGTGCAATATAATCACTTACAAAGTTAAAAAGTGATTCTATAGGGGGCAATCTAAAGCATACGTTGCAAATAAGTACATAAATGTACATAAATATCATCACACAGTAGAAGTGCACGTATATTCGCGCCCATTTTGTAATGCTCGTGTTTGTAAGCAGAGTAATGATTCGTCTAAATCATTCTATTTGGGTTTCTTTCGTTCTTTAGACAAATATTGTTCGAAATAAATTGAAAATGAAAAGACTGTCATCTGGATCAGAGTCGGTTGATCCAACATCGTCTCCAAGAAAAAAGAGATCAAAACGCTGCACAGAAACTAATGAAGGCAATGGAATACCTATACAAACTTCTACTTCACGAGCCGCTCGTAAGCGGAACTCAGAAAATATGAATTCTTACTGTGAAAATCCATCGGTATGTCTGTGTACTATACTTGTATTAATGTAAAACAAAACACCCTTTATATTATTTAGTACGGGTTGGCATCTCGGCAGACATTCTCAACATCTGGCAAAATTATGTCTATACGCTTAAGAAATTTTATGTGTCATTCCAACTTATCCATTGACTTCGGACCACATATTAACTTTCTTGTTGGCAGCAATGGCAGCGGTAAAAGTGCGGTAATCACTGCTCTTGCGTTAGGACTTACTGGCAACGCGCGTAACACAAGTCGCGCCACAAGTATACAAAGTAAGTTGGTATTGACAGAATTTAAAATTTTGAAAATAACAGTTTTGTACTTCAGAACTCATTAAAAATGGAGAGACAAGTGCATCCATCGAAATAAAGGTCTCCAATGTGGGTCAGCGACCGTTCAAATTTGATATTTATGGTCCAGCCATTACTGTTGTACGACAAATTCGTCAATCGTCTTCAACGTATGAATTAAAAGACTCTCTTAATAGAACTGTGTCCAGAAAAATGGACGATTTACGTCGCATGCTTCTATTTTTCGGCATAAGTGTTGAGAATCCAATATTTGTGCTCAATCAGGAGGCGTCGCGCGAATTTTTGAAAGAGTAAGTTATTAATTAATTGCTGGTTTATTTATCGATTCAACCGTAAATTGAAACATAACAGCTTGGCGCCCGCTTCGAACTATAAGTTATTTATGAAGGCAACTCGGCTCGATTTATGTGCAACCAGTCTAACCGAATGTTACGAACAACGGGAAATCATAAGTCAACATGTCAAGTTGCTTAATAAGGTAATATTGATAACCATAAAAGTAGTAAGTTTCATTATAAAAAATAAAATTCTCTAGAAAATTGAAGGGCTTAGAAATGTCTGCCAAGAGGAAGAAGAAAAGTTAGCGCTTATAAAGAATCAAGATGCAATCCAAGTAAGAGCGAATCACATTTTTATAAATATATAGAAAATATATAACTGAAGTTTATCGATTGCAATAATTTAGGTTAAACTAAAGGAGGCTACTACCATGCTGGCTTGGTTAAAAGTAACAAATATACAGGATAATCTTGCTAAAATGGAGCAAACTTTGAACATGATTGAGAAGAAAAAAATTGAGTTGACACAAAAAACAACACAAAAAAACAGCACACAAGAGGCTCTGGCACAAGAACTGAAGTATGTAAATTGGTTAATCATTTACTTTTTCTTTTTATTTTATAATTATTTTTATTTATTCTTATTTTTTTTTTTTTATATAAATTACTCGAAGGAGAAATCAAGAGGCCAAAGAGCGAGTTATGGAAAGTTACAAATCTGCAGAGGCGGCACTTAGAACGGCAAAGCGATCTGTTCAGGAATGTCTTCAGAAGGCTACCTCTTTTCAAAGTAGTATTAAGAACGTAGAGAAGCGGTTGAGGGAGGAACAGGCAAACTTTGATGGCTGTCAAAAGCATATTAGTAGCTACCATGCTGACTATTCTGAGGTGAAAAGTCTGCGGGAAAAAAATGCAGCTACCTTAGTCAGTCTTAAAGAGAAGGTAGCCAAGGATAGGGAACTGATTTCTGCGCTCAGGGATGAACAAGCCAGATTAAGGACTCAGTTACCAGCAACGAATGAACAATTTGAGTGCGTAAAGATCGAACTTAATAAGCTGCGAACAACTGAACGTAAGTACTTTCGAATATATAAGCAAAAACCAAATTCATTGATCCGTTATATATATTTTTAGAAAGCATTCAACGAGAAATGGAGTCTTTATTACGCAATAAATCTAACAAAATTTCTGTTTATGGTGAGAATGCCATTAAAGTGGCCAGCGCGCTTCGTACGAAATATTCTGGCAATCTTGCGCATCAAATGCCACGAGGACCTATTGGCATGTACATAAGTGTACCCAATTCAAAGTATCGAGATTTGATAGAGAATCAATTATCCCATTGCTTGCGGTCGTATATAGTCAACACAGACAAAGACAGAATATATCTAAGAAATTTACTCCAAAAATTGTATGGAGAGAATAATATGCCCAATATAATCACCAGCGCATTCACAAATCGGGTTTACAATGTATCCAAATACAAAGTGCAATGTAAATCTCCGAATACGGTAGTGTTGATGGATGAAATTAAGTAAGTGGGTAATTAAAAATATGATTCTTAGAATTTTAAATTAATTGCTTATTCATAGATGTGATGATCCTGTCGTGATGAATTATCTTATTGATACTCTTCGAATTGAAAGGGTTTTGGTTACGGACTCAAAAGAAACAGCTGAATCGCTTACTTCGCATTCGGAAAATGTGCCACCTAATTTAGCTCGAGTGCTTGTCCCAATCCTAGGTCTCGAGTATCGTCCCTCTCCCAACTATGCAATGTACTCAATTAAAATCTCTCCAGCGCGATTTATTCAAGTTAATGTCGATGACCGCATTCATCAACTTAAGGCAAAGCAGAATAGTTTACGTGAAGTAGGATCAGTATTGCAAAACAAGTTTGACACGATAAAACAAAAATTGGTACTGTACGCACAAGAAATTAACGAAAAAAATAACGCGATAAATGAACATAATAATTCTACTGCAAAAGCAATGCAAAAAATAATGGATATACAGAATACTGAGTACCGAGAATTACCTGCCTTTCAAATCCTAGTAAGTTGATCCGAATCTAATTTACATTGACTACGTCCAATTAAAAATTTTCAAAATGATTATTAGGAAACTCATCTGACGACCAGCGCTGAGAATATTAAGAAATATAAGTTGGAGCAAAACACCTTACAAAATCAAATGCGTGAAATAACCCATCGTGTAACTCAGGCTGAAGAAATAGCTAAAAGGGAACATCATATTCTCGACAAGATTAATCAAAAAATTAGTGAAATCGAAACGGCATCACAAGAATTGCGAGGTAAAATTCGTGATTTGGATCAACATCACGAGGAAAACGAAAAGCGTTTGAAACAAATTGTTGAATTGCTTAAAACTAGACGAATAGATAAAAAGGATTTGGAAAATGAATTAGAAAAGGCTCGTCAAGAAGCACAAAATGTCGGTGATTTTATTGGAACAAGTAAAAATGAAGAAATCATACGTGAATCTATTAGTCGATATAATGCCAAGATAAAGAACTTCGAATCTATGAAATTGAACGTTGAAGAAGTTGAGCTTAAACTCTCTACGCTGCGTTGTGAACTAAATACAGAAACCGAATATTTAAATAATATTCTGTCTGCCTTGGAAAAATTACGCGTTGAATATCATACACGGGCACTTCGATTTCAGCGTTCACGTTGCCATTTTTTTACTATGGTTGAGTTTCATTTTAAGGTATAAAGTTATATACGGTCTCTAATGTAAGGTACTGTTTTCAAAGTGAATTATTTCTTGTATCATCGTACTATCGTAGCAAGCACTTGACTGTCGGCAGTTTCAAGGCCAATTGGATATCAATCATAAGGACAAAACGTTGCAGATTAATGTTTACCCACCGAGCGGTAATAAAACAGCAAATATGCGAAGCTTATCTGGCGGCGAAAGGTCATTTACCACAGTGTCCTTATTGAAAGGCCTTTGGAGTACTTGCTCTCATCCGTTCTATTTTCTTGACGAATATGATGTTTTCACAGTAAGTAACATGGACAATTTTGGCCACTTTAATTATACTCATATGTACGTTTATATTTTCGCAGGATGAAGTTAATAGAACTTTTATTACCAAATTACTCATTCAAGAGGGTACGAATTTCCCAAACCGACAGTATTGTTTTTTGACTCCACAGGATACGAAAGTAGATGCAAATCCCCTTATTACAGTACATAAGTAAGCATACTTAAAATTCTTTGACTGATACAAAAATATTTATTTTTGCCTTTAATTTTTTTTAGATTGGAAACACCGGAAAGATGAACAAATAATTTTAAAATTGGTTGCTGGATGACTACGTAACACATAATAAACACTTATGTTGAACAACTAATTATAATGATAGGTTTTCAAAATATATTCTCATTACTTTGTAACTACAAATGTCTTTTTTTTTTTTTTTTAAGTACGTTTGGATACATTCAAATTTATTAGCTTGATATGGCAACTCTCCATTGATATGGTATTGGTATGAATATGGTATCGGCATGAATATGTTACGTTCAAGCTGAATGACAGTTCGTAGTAGGTTAATTGGCATATGACATAACATAAATATTTATATTATTTTTATAAAGACTTAAATATGTGCTTGAACACATACAGTGCTTGAAGACCACAGTCTTTGCATAAGACATTGTTAATAATCTGTGACATGTGGCATCATACCGCTGGAACGTGTAGTGCCTAACCACAACAAATAACCTAAAAGCCGTAGCCGGGCACAAAAACTGTGTCTCTAATATTATTCATTGTATTTATTTTCTTTAGTGGAAATCAGAATGAGCCGTAATTACAAAGAAGATCAGGCCAATGAGGTTGAAGCTTTGGACTCTATATATTGTGGTGAAATGGAAGGTAACTCGTATTTAATCCCAAACAACAAAATACCAACTGTGTGTTATTTGCAGTTATAGAAACGGAACCTTTTCACAAATTTCAAATTCCTATATCTACGGAAGAATATAATGCCGATGCAACTGAAGACAGTGAGAGGGGGTTAAAGTGCAAGCTTGTTTTTACATACACAGAAACGTATCCGGATGAAGCTCCATTAGTTGAAATTGAAGAAGCCGAAAACTTTGGTGACAACTTCGAGTCGAGGTTGCTGGACCATTTACGTCAGACAATCGAGGAAAACATTGGAATGGAGATGATTTTTTCCTTAGTGAGCAGCGCACAGGAATGGCTTAATGTACAGTGGGATGAACACAAGAAGACACAAGAAGACGAGCGTGCGCGTCATGTGCAGGAAGTCGAAGAAGCGGAAAGAAAAAAGTTTGAAGGTACACGTGTTACGGTCGAGACATTTATGAAATGGAAGTTGGAATTTGAAGAGAGCACGGGAATCGCTGCAAAACGGGAGAAAAATAATGATTCGAAGAAGTTGACGGGGCGAGAGTTGTTCATGTGTGACAATACATTGAACGATTCCGATATTAAATTTCTGTTGGAAGCTGGTGAAAATATTGAGAATGTTAAGATTGATGAAACATTGTTCCAAGACATTGGTGAACTCGACTTAGATGATGACGACGATGAAGACTGGGTACCCGGGGCCGATGATGATGATGATTAAGCCACTCTGCGATATTAACTTTTACGTAAGGCATACTTGTGTATTGTAAAGAAAACATCTTAGCACAATGGTGGTTCTATTTAGATTAACAAATAAAATTCTAGCCTATTATTAATCCAATTCATTGGCATTCTTCAAACTCATTTCAGATATCTTAAGTCCATAACTTTGAGCTGGTTCGATATCGTCTAAGTCAAAGTCTTCATCGCTATCCGCATTTTTAGGTTCTTCATTTTTCTGCACAGAATCGTTTTTAGCTGCTGGAAGACTATCTCGGGGAAAATTAAGCTTAGGCCAAGACCCGGGCTCCAGTTTTGGCAACGTAATCTCCACTTTAGTGCCCAACATTTGTACGGTAGCCTTTTGAACATTGATGATCTAAACAGTAATGTGCACCCAGAATTAGAAAAAAAAAAACATTTAGCTCTCAATGCGCATATACTTACACCACGCAACTCCAGGTCTAAGTCGAACTTGGCATTATCTTGGTCTGGAAAAACCAGTATTACATGTAGTCGAACAGGATTCAGTTCAACGAGGCTTTCAGCATAGTCGTACTTTTTAGCATAGATGGTGACAACTACATTTTTTGCAGTTTGATGCCAATCGTATCGACATTGTACTACCTTCTTATCTTCGCCCTGTAAAAAGTTAAAATCTTGTAAGTACTCTTTTCTGTTTTATAGTTGTTCGTTTACTGACCTCTTTGACGAATTTATGCTGACCGTATACACATCCCTTTTGTGCCATGAATTGTGCAAAATCAGAAGTGCGTTTCTGACAGCAAGACCAAAACTTCATGCCCTCATGAAATATGGGTACTCCAGGATGATAGATACATTCACCAAAATCATTGCTTGTGTTCGTATAAGAGTAGGTGCATCCATTGTTTTTACAGCTCGTTCCTACGGTAATAACTCTAAATATATGTAAACTTTTAGTATTCGAAAACAGAATCTTTAAATAAAATTGTAAATACCCATCGGTCTCTGCAGTCTCAATTGGAGTTGAAGGACCGCCGACTTTAAGTGAATCAATGGTGCTTTTTAATGCTGGAGCTACGTTTGGCTGCAGGACAGTAAATGGTGTGTCTACTGCAGGCCTGGGCAGTGATTCCGCAATAGGAGCAAAAACTTCAACCTCCGCAGTCTTTTGTTCATCTTTATTATCTTTGATGGGTTTAACCGGTTCTGGTGGTTTAATATTCGAGTGTTTTGCCAAAGTGCACCCTTTGATATTAAGAAATTCAGTAAAATCCACGGACTTTTTGTTGCAACATGACCATCCTTTATATGCATCGTGGAAAAAAGGAGCACCTGGATGATACCGGCAGGATTCTACAGCAATAATCGTATGTAAGCTTTACTACATTTTTCACTAAGCAGTTCGATACGTACCATCAGAATTGGTGGCTGGATCAAACATCTGACCACAGCCTTTGTTATGACATTGCTCCATATTTATTCTTAATATAACAATTTCTCGTTTTTTTGGTCTAGAATCTTCGCAAGTTAGAGCGCTGTGGAGGTTGTCGATAGACGCTCATAGTTGCTGCCAACTTTATATAATGTAAACATAATATTATTGCTCAGTGTTGAAGAACGTCAGCATTGCAAAGAAACCGTTTTTGAATTTTCCCCGTCCGCTTAGAACAAACAAACCGGTATATGTATGCGGAACGATGTGGATGTTTAGAAAGTTTGGCAGCAGTCAGCTTGCGCACAATTGAAGCAATCCAAATGATAATAATGCAAATTATGTTAATTATATATAGAATTGCCGGTGTTATTTCGAAAGGGTCTTTCAACTTTTGGACATGTATCGAAACCAGAATTCAAATACAAATCAAATAATGCTAATGTATCGAAGGTCATGAAGGTTTGATCTCCGCGATTAATGAATAGAATTCGCCAGTTGAAGCATTTAAAAAGGTGTGTGCTGGCAAATTGTGAGTCATGAGCTGATTAATAACGGGATTGGTAACGAATTCAGCCGATAGCTAGAACGATTAAGTTTTCTTTTCACATTGCTTACATGTTCAATGAACGTTGAAACGTCTTTTTTTGCTTACGACGACAAAACATAAATTTTTCTGCATACAGTAAATTGTCATTTCATTGAAAATTCTTGCGTACTAGGTTCTCAACGGAGAGTTAGCTGTGAATGGGCTGCATACAGCTATCCCTGGCGTCCATCGATTTCGGTATTGGTCGCGTCTGAATTCCACCATTTGACCATTCGTTCATGCTGTGACGCAGTGAATCATGCAGCCACAGCGTTGTTAATGATCAGCTTGTGCTTTTGGAGTTGTTTGCATTGTTGTTCATTGGGGGAAAAATTGCTTTTTTGTTCATATTTCGTCGCTGCAATGAAACTTTTAAAATATTGCAAGACACACAAGTTCGAGCTATAGTCCATTGCTGCTGTGTGTCAACCGAAATGTACTCCAGTGTCAATGGAAATTAATACCACAGGCATCGGCTTGGCCTATTCTAGGCTTCTACGTAACTTAACATACAATAGCATGCAGCAACAATAAGCATGACATGCAAGAGTCAACTGTAGTTGAATACTGTTTTGAATTGCAAAGACAAAAAACAAATGCAAACTATTTCACAGATTTCTTGCAGCGCGAGCCGACTGCAACAGACAAAAAAAAATATATATCTTCATATAGGCATTACTAGTGTGGCAATGACGCGAATCTCGTTCATGCTTAATAGCCCCAAGTGCAGTAGGGGCGTTGCTGATGGATTGCCATCGCTTCGGCTCCGTTGATTTGATACACAGTAGGATGCATACATAGGTTATACCATTATGCAACTCATGACAATAAAAAAGCAGTAACAGTGGCACAAATAAATATTGCAGCAGTGATAACAAATGCTATTTGCTTGGTTAACGTTTGCACGCTTTCAAGTTCGTTTCCTGAGTCTTTTGTTTTGCAACCCCAAGCAGTAAACAGCAAGCAGTTTGCAGCGAGAGGCAAAATATATTGTTACACACTCGACTGCACGACAACGCACTAGTTAAACACAAATTGCATATTTTACACATTTATTTACAACAGCGTTTCTTTATTTTGTCTAGGCGCCTCATTAACTGACTTACTACTACTTACACATGACTCGCGATTTGACTCTCGCCTCCCGATTCTCCGACTTCCTTCTCAGAAGTATGTGTATCGCGCATTATATGGACTGCTGTAGAAGTTGAACGTTGCATACGATGTGTCGGGCGTTTGGAATGTGGTGCTGAAATACGTGGGATCGACACCTCCAGCCGCCGCGGCTACTGCAGCCACCGCTGTGGATGATTAGAAGAAGAGACACAAAAAACAAAAGCAAAGAAAAAAAAAAAAAACAAAAACTAAATAAATTGTGAATCGATTTGGCGGTCACTTGAAAACGGCATAGTTACGAGTGCGTTAACAATTACAGTAACAGTTGTTAGGTTTGAACGGGTGCTCTCGAGATTAGTAGTGGGGTGAGGTGGTGCGCTGCTATTGCTGCTGTTGCGGGTGCCAACGGTGCCAACAAATTCCAATTGTGGGCGTCATCCGCAGCCAACACGATGAAGGTTAAGCGCGTCGTCAATCACGGCGTCAACATTCTCTCAAGTCAAGTGTTTGGCAAGTGTCCAGCTGCAATTACAATTGCAATTGCTATGTTGACCAGGGGCGTTGCCCCGCTTAATGATTGGCCACATTACGCGGCGGTCGTAAGCTGTCTGCAAACATTTTTTATGGTGGGTGGTTGTCGATTGGCCGCGGCAACAACAAAAACTTTGTGCTATATGTTGCGGCTTTGCGTCATTCGATTGTGCAGCAGTTGACCATTAATCCAGCCAGAGCAGCACCTGCCTAACCACAGGCAGTCCTCATCCAGGAAGCCTGCGCTGCGTAACTTTTGTACTCTGCTTGGGTTGCGCAGAGAACCTTGTGGCTTGCAAAATTAATTACACAATGGCTATTCGGCTGGCAATAGTATCGCTCATTTGGCTACCAGTCGCCAATCGTGCATAAATTGTCAAATTGTAAAAATTATCTCAACTTAGTG
>JABVZY010000267.1:2167152-2185979 GCA_020883555.1 Drosophila nannoptera
TTCCGGTAACCAGTTTCAGTTTCAGCCTGAATTGCACTTCATTCGGGTCAATCAGTCTGAATAGTCGCTTATGCAAATCTAATGCAAATTAAAATGTGATAGGAAAGCTGACAAACACCTTGACTTGATTGCAGGTGAAAACAGCTACAACAACAATTGCATCAACAGCAACAAAAACAACAATGCTGCTGATACTGTTGGCCGCTCATGCTTTGGCAATTTCTTCCGCCTCTGTCATTTTGACCGTGAAAATTTCGTGTGATTGTTGGCTGGTTGGTTAGTTTTTTATTGCCGGCTGTCGTTGTTTAGTTGTTTCTGCTACTGCTCTTTTTCAGGCCGTATTCAATAAAGTTGAGGAACGCGGTCGACTTGATTTAAATGACAATTTACATTTGGATTAAATACAGCATAAACATAATACACGAATTGGCTGCCGGAAGTATTATATAGAAGCCTTAAGTCATCAGCATTAAAGTTATTTGGCATATAGCATGCATATACCGATCTCTGCTTTATAACATAACATGCTTGACATTTACGCCCCTAATACTTCTAAACATTATATGAAATACCAGAATGCGAGGGGCTTTACATAAGTCATCGGATCTGTAATATTTCTGTGTGAATTAGATTATTGTCTACCTATTATATTGAATGCTGTCGAAAGAGCGACTTTCATTTGAAACCTTCTTTTAAAATTGAACGAAATCTTAGTTTTCAATCATTTGATATCTTAATTAACTACCCTCGTAAGTAATGCGCCCAATTAAATACAGTTTACACACTTGTCCCAGCAATGTAAACAATGCGTTAGTTTTTTCCCGCTACCCGCTTCATTTGGCTGTAAAGGCTATTGGGTAGGGTCAGAAGCAGTTAGAGTGAGGACAGCGGGACAGCCAGAGGGAATGTTGTACCAACCGATTGCTGGCTAATTCAAATACCAAGTTCAAGTTCAGGTGTCAGGTGGATGGCGGTGCGGCCGCAAAGTGTTATCTTTTTATTGATGCAGCGAGTGGTGGAAAACCGCAATCATTGAATTGAATTGTATAACTTTTATATAGGATTAGTATTGTCTTGAATTGGCAACGTTGAGGTCAAGTTCAATTGGCCAATTGGCCAGCGCAATTGTTGTAAGCTCTGCACCAATTAGCGCTCATAATTGTCCATTGCCATTGATTTATGGCTGATCAGCTAAACAATTAACAAATTGCCTTGCACGTACTTTGTCTTTTTGCTTTCTTTCGTTGCCCCTGTCATTTGTGCCACTTGGTTAACTTTTGGTTTTTATGTTTAATTGAAATAGCTAAACGACTAACAATAGTTATCAATCATTGGCGTAAATCTTGGCCTCACTTTCGGTCTGGCTCGGCCTGAGGTTATTGCCACTTTGAGGAATTGAAAGAAACAAACTGTTTTGGGCCCAAACTTGTCTACGGCTCATATTAATGGATTTTTAAATACGCTAAAAATAGCAAGTGATATGATGGGCGAACTATTCGCACAGTAATCAGTTGGCCTATCCTGTTGGGTCGGCTATTACGCTCAAATCAATAAGAATTACAGCCCATTAATCACAGATGGCTACACGCGCATTTAATTGTCATGTTCAACTCACATTAACATTTCACTCAAATCACTTACAGACTTTTAATTCGACTCGTATTAATATGAATCTGCCTCCTGTTTCAGATTTAGCATTAAGGAAGTGAACTGCAAATGAGTTCAAGCCCTCAAGAAGAGCAAAAACTCGCTCAAGTCTCAACCTCAACGTACGCCGCGGTATGCTTGAAGGCGATGAATAAGATATAAGTAAAAGTTATTAGCATTATTGTAAATGTGGCCGATTGGCGACTGTGTCCTGATCCTTCCAGTCCCTCATAAAGATGGCAATCGGGAAACGTTTCTTCTCAGATTAAAAGATAAATATCGGTTTAAATGTATTTAATTATATTATCGTTTATTATGCTGCAGTCGTGAATTGATTTTGATTTTTTGGAAAAATGCGGATACCTTTTCAGACATTCATTTTATTCCTTAAGTTGTCGATGTGAATCATTGACCTTCGTCAGTTAATAATTAAATGTATGACGATGCTGCACTTAGAGTCTGAAATAATTAGCTGCGCTATATGCCAATTAGCGACATATTGAGGAAGCATTCCTAACGTAGATGCTGCTCTAGACGGTTGACAATATTAAACTGTTATTTGAACAGCTCTCGCCAATTAGCTAATTGTGCCCAAATATGCATAGAGAAATATGAAAAGCAATCGCAAGTTCAAACGTTTATGCATTCCGAATTTCCGGTCCGTTTCGAGATCGATTTGCATTATTCACACGCACACACATATACTAGCATGAGCAGCTGTATTTTGAGTATATTCTTACGACATCGACCTTGACAATGCTTGAATCAGTACCACACGTGATTTGTAATTGTGTGTATATGCGTGTGGCTAACGCATGCACCAGCGAATTGTAAGGAAGAAAAGTCTTGATGCTGGAACTGGTTTTGGTATTTCCATTGGGCGTAAATTGAAGGCGCGAATATGCGTATGCAACTACCTGCAGCAAAGACAGTGCTTGACAGTGTGTCGGTGTTGTGTTCATTTAATTATAATAGAAACAGGTTATTGTTAAAGCGTAAAGACGACTCGTAAAGTATGTTGTCAAAAGTAAACGATTAATTACTTTCAATAGGGAAGAGTTTAACAACTTATTTACATGTCGACAGTCGTAATTACCATGGCCCGCCTACAGTGATTACTGATTGTAACGGTTACTATTTCAAATTTTAGCTATCAGTGTTGTAAAAATAAGAAAAATGAGTGATGTAAAATACTTGAAGCTGTCGCCTATGTTATCGATGGTGGCTTCAAATTTGTATAGTGTATCGATTTGTCACCATCGGTAGTAGCCATTGATAATGTTTGCAACAATTTTGCCTATCGATGGTTCTAACAAAAAGCAACCACTCATCCAACCGGCATCAGCAACGAAAAAGCGAGAAATAGTTACCCAAGCTTAAATTTTTTTTTGATACAAGAGGCCAACGCATGTTAGAATGACGCACATAAACACAAATTGGGTCCGGGGATTTTTCGCCGCTCTTGTGACCTTGCAACTAGTGAAAAGCTCTGAATGTAATGAGTACATGAAGCGCGAACACAGTCTAGTGCGCCCATTTCAAGGTAAGATATAACTATGATATGTATAGTGTGTGACCGATATGGCTGTTATTTTAACATTACTTGCTTCACTATCAATCAAAGGCGTTGGCTTTATACTACCCCATTGGGATTTTCTGGGCAACACAATGGTAACCAGCAACTATATAAGACTGACACCGGATTTGCAATCGAAGAGTGGTGCTCTTTGGAATTATACGGTATGTGCGCCCTAGATAAAATCTATTAAATAATTGTTGCTAATATATGTACGTTATAGCCTGTCATGTCGCGCAATTGGGAGGTTCACGTTGGGTTCAAAGTACATGGCAAGGGAAATGAACTATTTGGTGACGGATTCGCCATTTGGTATACTAAAGACCGCATGGAAACGGGCCCGGTTTTTGGTAGCAAAGATCATTTTTCTGGATTAGCAATAATATTGGACACGTACAGTAATCATAACGGTCCGCATAACGTATGTGATATCGTAAACAGTATCAGAATAATTTTCGTTACTGACTGTATTTATGCTACTAGCATCAACACCCTTATTTGAGTGCAATGGTCAACAACGGAACCTGGAGTTATGATCACGACAGAGATGGTACGCACACACAGCTAGCGGGCTGTGAAGTACGTTTCCGAAATGTGGATTATGAAACACTTGTTAGCATACGATATGAGAACGATGTGCTGTCTGTGTCAACAGATCTCGAAAATCGAAACGAATGGAAAAACTGCTTTGTAGTTAATAACGTGGAGCTGCCCACAGGTTATTTCTTCGGCTTGTCTGCAACCACTGGTGATTTGTCCGATAATCACGACATATACAGCTTCAAATTCTTTGACATCGATACAACTGTCAGTGTAAGTATTGCAAAAAAACAGCCGTTTCTTAATTATTACTGTAATCGCAATTTCAAATCCAGCCTGAAGAGATTTTGCAACGCACCAACATTATTCCAAATGCGAAAACATTCGAACCGCCGCGTGAGCACAAAGATGACCCGAAACCTGGAATGTCAAATGCGAAGATATTTTTCATATTGCTTTTCGTAGTGCTTATAACGGCTGGGGTGGCTATATTCGCTATTTCTTATTTCAAGGATCGCAATTCGCGAAAACGTTTCTATTGAAAAGTATGCATGCTCCAACCAAACTTAATTATAGTCGACCAAAACATCGTGTTACTACAAGCAACAGCTGACAAGTCCTTTTAAAGTTAATTTATATTGCATGTACCAATTATGATATATTTGTTCATAAGTTATTTAGATTATCCGGATTTCCTTAGATCTTCGTTTTATAACTGTGGAGTAGGCAAAACAACAACGCTGATGGCAAGGCAGAAAAGGGCAATTGTTAAATTTAAGTGCAACTTTTTAATCCGAACTATAGACAAATTGAGAGCGTAAGATTAATGCAGTGTGTACATTGAATTAGAACATTTAAAAAAACGACCAAGCAACAGAACGTTATACATATATTAATAATAGTTACACCCAGTGATGATGCTGTAACCGCTGTCGGGTACCAGATGTTGACCGCGGCTGTGGTGGTCGAGCGGTGGCGAGCATGGACTCGATTTGACGCACCTGGTTGCTAACAAAACGATCGCTGGGCGGCTCGCTGCGATCACTGTCTAAATTATCATTGGATTTGTGCATACCGCTCAATATGCACTGCTCGAATAATGACTTCGATTGACCATCGTCTAATGATTCATCAGAACTGTAGACAGTCTTGGCGCCAGCATTTGTTTGGCGCTTTTGAATGCTTGCCTTTGGGAGAGTATTTGTATGGCTTGAGCTAGTGCTGGCACTGGCCCCACTTTGCTGAGGTCTGCAGCTCCCAGCGGCGATAGCCTGCAAGAGTTAATTAATATTAGAATATAAATTGCGTAAAAGAAGTTGTAATAGCTTTACTTGACTCAGCAGATTTGAATCATCATCCGAGTCCATGGATAGTGAACTGAGCGAGTCTCTGCGCTTTGACAAAATAAGCGGTTCTTGTTCTACTTGAATAGTGCTTCGCCTTGGAGGTAGTTTTGGTGCTGATTCTGCATTTCGCGGCAGAAGCTGAGGTGGTTTTATTGCACGGGCAGGTCCCACTTGAGCTGAACCCACTGTTAAACTGGATAGTCCTGATATTACAGAAAAATTACATGGACTATCCTCCACGTAATATTTATTCATCTCGTCAGTTACTGGCAAGTAACTGGGGAGGGCGCTGCCGCCGCAACGCATCTTGGAAATGGCATTTTCAGTTACGTTCATTGTTACATCCAGTTTCTCTGGCTGTGGTTGAGCTGAATCTTCGTTTCCATTGTTATCGTTTGCTGTTGAGGCAATGGACAGCACTGACAGATTACTATTGCTTCCCGCCTTGGACAACAGAGCAGGTGTATCCTCGGTGCAATAGCTACGTGGAGCATCGTTGCCATTCATGTCATGTCCGCTGACGCTGCAGTTATCAGCAGGGGGCGGATGTAAACATTTCACGTTGCGTTCGCGACGTGGAGACTGCGGCATGCTTTGCGTGGGTGAATCTGGTATTTCCGAGGGCGAGATAACACCACTTTGCATACGACTGTATTCGCTAATTACCGAACCAGCGTCTTCACATCCAATGGTCTCGTCGTTTACAAGCGAATCCATTGAGCTACGTCTGGAAAACATTAATGGCGTTTCCAGTGCGGAATCTAAGTTATTGTTATGGTTGTTAATAGTTAGCACTGGCGTTTCAACAACTGATTGCTCTGTGTTGGTTGCCTTAGGAGTAACTGGCTGCTTCTCATGTTTTCCATCCAAAAGGCTGCTCAACGAATCGAACCGACTGAAACACCCGGGCGTGCCCTCTTCACAATAATTGATAGGTCGCTCACCGGGTTCCGGATCAGGCGTATGCAAACCACCTTCAGGCTTAACGGGTGCCAGGTTTTCGAGAGCACTACTACGTAGGTGAAGCGTTTTGGGACGATCTACTTGATCATTGGTCAAATCACAAGCTGAAACTGACTTAGCCAAAGGTGGAGCAGCTTCGTTGCCACTTTCATCCAATATAAGCAATATCTCGCTGCTCCCCTGCTGTCGATCCTTGATGTCTGCTGGCTGTTCCTGTGTGGCTTGAGTGGAGCGTCGTTCTTTGTACCGTACGCTAAAATCTGTAAGCTGATCCAAGTCAATCGAGTGATCGAAACTTGTCTTAACTGGCTTGTGTTCGCTGTAACTGTATTTCATTGAATAGTCAATTGGTTGGTCCTCCGTGGGTGTCCTATAATGGCTCTTGGTTGTTGTAGAATTATTTTTACGTTGCTCAAAGATGCTATCTGATTTCGTTGAGAATTTTGTTGAATCGGAATCTGACTTTCCTGAGTATATTGACTCACGGCTTTCGCATTTACGAGGCAATGTGCTGCTCCCATTGTTGCTGCTGTTTGCTGCCCCAGTGGCTACCTTCTTCAACGAGCCTGTGGGGTTGCTACTCAGACGCATGGAGCTGTACCGTCGTGGAAGCGTGCCGGCGTGACCGTTAGCCAGGTCTTTTTGGGGCAACTCATTGTTGGTTGATAACTCTAAAGAATTTCGATAATTTACCAAATTCTTTAAAGCAGATGCGCTGCCTTCAGCCACCATTGAATTTTTTGAGCTGGTAAGCGAACGTAACAGCGGGATAGCGTTGTGATCTATAAGAAACTGTTGATCCTCAGGACAACGTGCAGACAAATTCCATAATGTTCCACACGAGTTGCTCACCACGGTTTGGTTATCTGACTTAAGTTGTTGCAGCAAGATTGTTAAGCAGCTATGCTCCCTTAATATTTGGCGATAAGACTCGCATACAGCTATGTGGCTGGACACGTTGCGCAATATGCCGCCAGCATTCTCAACAATCTTAAGGGTCTTGCTCGGGCCCTCGTAACTAAGCATTTGCACCAAAAATCCCAATGCGCCATCAACTGCACAAAATTCGGCCTTGTTAGTACTGCAGTGAGCAGAGAGGTTCCATAAGGCTGACAGAATGGCTTTCAATGTATTTTCGTTCTTGTTGTGCATGGCGGCCATTGCAAGCGCTGTCACCGTGCCTAGCTCATTGAATATAGTTTTTAGGTGTTTGTCCGCTCGCCAAGAAAGATTGCGTAAAACACTTGCTGTTGCCTGTAGCAAATCATCAATATCATCAGCATTTGAGTCGAGTTGGGCAACCAAGGCTTCCATGAATTGCTTTTGTCCGCAGAGAAGCGCTTTGTTGTTCTCCTCACCACACGTAAGATTGGTTAGCGTCATAAGAGCATAGCGACGGAGCAAGTTGCATTGCTCACGACCAGCTGCCGGACCGTGAACAGCATGATCAAGATGAACAAGATTAGGTATTGCTTTTAGGGCACCTAATTCGCACATTGTTAAACGATGCTCCTCATCAAAGCTGGCTTTCATCAACAATTTCATGGCAGCCAAAGGATGACGTTCCTCGTCATCGGCAATTGACTCACCACCACTTTGCAGTTGTGTCCGTAAAAAATTGCAACTGTAATCATGGATCTGATCCAGTAAACGAAGGATCTTTACCTCTCGTTGATTTCCATGAACAATATTGTGTAAGGCTTGGCTGGCATTCTTTCGTGCTGCCCCACCAACACCGGCGCTATCGTCATTGCTATGAAGTATTTTCACAAGTATCTGGATGCAGTCTGAGCTGCGCAATGCTGAACAAGTATCCGTGTTTCGAGATAACTCCAAAAAATTGCGAGTGAGCTCCAGTTGCTTTTGCGCGTCACTCTCGCTCATCGTCATATTTACAAATGACTTCCACTTTATCGATTTTACGGAGATCTAAATTTGTGCCTCTTACCTACACTTGTTCTTGGAATTCAAATATATGACACTTTTAGAAACCAGGTAGACGATGCGCACTTCAATATTTGGGTTTTCATTGTGGCTGGTAAAACTAACCCAACAGCGCAGAAGCAACTGCCTTCAATATGATATCGCTGTTATCTGCTATCGGTTTTGAATATCAACAACTTATCGATAAGTAATCGGTTTACTAGTATACGCTTTACAAATATATGCAATGTTAAAAGTAATGTGTAATAGAACCGGCAATCAGTTTATTGTTATTATTTACGCAGAGACAGAAGTCGATAAAACATCGAACGAAAACTATATAGTTCGAAGAAACCGTTTTTTTACGTTAACAAAATTATATGAAAACAGCAGTTTAATAAATAAATATACAAAACATGGATTAAGAATAATAATCGCCATTATCCAAAGTTATAAGATAAAAAAAAGTAAGTGTTTTAATTACTAAATAAGCGCTAACTAAAAATATTAAATTACAAATGGTCTTATCGTTAGATTTGAACCGTGGTCTCCAAACTACAATTGTCCAACAATTTTTAGGTATCGTTAAAAGCTATCGATTGAACAGTATTTGTATTTGTATTCATCGACAATTATATAGAAATATGCTACTTGAAAGTTTTATAACTTTTCCATTAGTTCACTTCTTACTCATCACTGACAATGATAATTGTCCGAAGATTTGATCATTAAAAAAAAAATTAATGTGTACTGATAAGTTTAGATAAATAATACATTTTTGCAACCCTGTGTATATCCGAAAACTGGTCACCCCAACGACGCCATGTCGATGTTTGCATGAAAATTTAGTATTGTCGAGAGTTGTGGAAATATTAGTTAATCAAAAATATATATAATTGGAATAACGCATAGTGTAGAGCTCAATTATAAATAAGCTGAAAATGGCGTTACAGACTTATGGCGACAAGCCCGTCGCATTCCAACTGGAAGAAGGCGGCGAATACTATTATGTAGGTTCGGAGGTGGGAAACTATATGCGGCACTTCCGTGGTATTCTGTACAAAAAGTATCCTGGAATGACCCGTATAGTGCTTTCTAATGAGGAAAGGAAGCGTCTTGCGGATTCCGGCCTCAGCTCTCATATTTTGGCGAGCTCGGTGTCGCTTTTGAGAGCTGTTGAGGTGGATGACATTATGGCTGGCAATGATGAGAAGTTCGTTTATCTTCCCTAATAAGATTTCGCTTTTTGAAAAAACTAAAAAAAAATGTAATTCTAGGTATCGCGCGGTTTCTGTCAACACTTCGGATACACCAGTACCGCGCGAGAGCAAATCGAAGAAGCAACCGCAATATGTACCAACCATGCCCAACTCAAGCCACCTTGATGCAGTGCCCCAGGCAACTCCAATTAATCGTAATCGGGTCCATACAAAAAAAGTTCGAACATTTCCAATGTGTTTTGACGATACAGATCCAACGGCGAGTCTGGAGAATGCAGCCCAAAAAGAATGTCTAGTACCCATACGGTTAGACATGGAGTTGGAGGGGCAAAAGTTGCGTGATACTTTCACATGGAATAAAAATGAGAGCATGATAACACCAGAACAGTTCGCCGAAGTTCTGTGTGATGATCTCGACCTGAATCCCCTGCCATTTGTTCCAGCCATTGCACAGGCCATACGTCAGCAAATCGAAGCGTTCCCAAATGACCCGCCCATTCTGGAGGAAAGCTGTGACCAGCGTGTTATAGTCAAACTAAATATTCACGTGGGAAACACGTCGCTCGTTGACCAAGTCGAGTGGGATATGTCAGAGAAAAACAATAATCCCGAAGAGTTTGCAATCAAACTTTGTGCTGAATTGGGTTTGGGCGGTGAATTTGTAACGGCAATAGCATACAGCATACGGGGTCAGTTATCCTGGCATTGCCGTACCTATGCGTTTAGTGAGGCTCCACTTTCTACTATCGATGTACCCTTCAGGAATCCAAGCGATGCGGATGCATGGGCGCCATTCTTAGAGACGCTAACTGATGCTGAAATGGAAAAGAAAATACGTGACCAGGATCGAAATACTCGACGTATGAGACGTTTGGCTAATACCACGACTGGCTGGTAATTAATACAGGTGTTCCTGCTACTCCAATAATTATCAAAATATACGGATTAGAGCTGGGAAAATATCGCTAGTTTTGTTTTGGTATATCCTTACCGATTTTCGGAATATTGGAAAACGCAAACAACAAAACAAATTATAGCTTAATTATTTGAATATAAGTGTGAATATTCATATTTGCAGCTCTAACAATAGTGATTATAAATAAATCCAAAACAAACGATTTAAGTCGCCAGCATTTAATGTATTCAGTTAACCTTACATATAATTTTGAATTAATTATGATCACTATTAGGGATTCGTGTAAATTGTTGCATGATGAAAACTGCGTCAAGTTTTGGTCGGCAATATACATACATAATAAATAAATGTCTGTCTATTTTAAAGCCAATTTTCCAATCTGTTCATATTTCTCCCTTTTATAATCTCATCCTTTTGTTACTTTCAACTTTCAACTGAATCGGGCTTATCTTGATCCTGATCACCGTCATAAAACTCGTTTTTTGCTTCAACCATTTTATCCTCGTCCGCTTGGGACATTCGCACATCTGGGTCACCGTCCTCTCTCATTCTGAGTTCCTCGAGATCAACATCAGGAGGTGTCTGCACCATCTGCACACTGGGAGAGTGCTGGCACATCTTTAAATTTTCATATACATGTTTGACAATCAACTCCATATACTGCTTAGAGTTTGCGTTGTCTTGCCGCGAGTTGACTTCTGGATGCAATGTGAAGTCCGGCGCGAAGAAATCATAATACTCTGTTGCAGGCAGGTCGTTTGAAATTTCCTGATCCACTAGTAGCGAAGTTTCGTGTGTCCAACAGCGTGCAACGTTACGCAAAGTGTAGCCACCACCTCCGACAACTAATGTGGGTACATTTAACCCTCGCACAAACTTTACGCACTCTCCATGACCACGCGTACTTAGTGAAAAGCATCCCAGACGATCTCCAGCCAATGAATCGGCGCCACATTGCAAAACAATAGCTGTAGGTCGATAGAAATCCATAATGGCTGAAATAATTGGCTTAAACACTTGGAAATAACTGTGATCATCGATTCCCTCTTTAAGAGGCACGTTAACACTGTAGTAGCGGCCAGACTCGGCTCCAATTTCGTACATATCTCCAGTTCCTGGGAAAAAGTAGTTTCCATATTTGTGAAAGGATGCTGTCATCACGCGATCTGTTAAGTAGAACGCTTCTTGTACTCCATCACCGTGATGCACATCGATGTCAATGTAGAGAACTCGCGGATGATATTTTAGAAGTTCTAATATACCAATTACAATATCGTTGACATAGCAGAAACCAGAAGCTTCAAATTTCTTTGCATGATGCAGGCCTCCAGACCAGTTAATACAAATGTCACTGTGATTGTGGTTTAGCTTTTGCGCGCCTTCTAGTGAAGCTCCCGTGTACATCGCACAGAAATCAAAGAGCCCATCGAATACTGGACAATCCTCTCCAACGCTGAAGTGAGCCAAATACTTTGTATATGCGACGGCTGGAATATGTGTATCGATAATGTAAATGCAATCTTTTTGTTAAGTCCTGCGAACACCACTTACAATTGCACTGTATATTTTGAGGTGTAACTTGCTGCAGATAGGCGATGTACTCATCACTGTGGAATCGCAACATATCCTGCGCACTTGCCCTAAAATATGCGTAAATGTTCTTTCAAATATTTCAAATAGAATTATCGAATTCTTACTTGTAAGGTCTGTAGATTTTCATCTTCTTATGTAGGCCATAGTTCATAACCAGGCTGTGCGTGACCGCTAATCGCTGAGGCTTCATAGGATGCCCTGCACCATAGTGGAAATTGCCGACATCGGCATTGTAAAAATACGACACTCGTCTATCAGACATATTTAAATTGTTAACTTAAGCTATGTTTCAAATATCACTTCCAACTTGGGTATTATGTGATTTTTGGTATACAGAACAATCAGTAGAACGCCCACTATAAATAAAAGTCGTCGCGTTGTGGTCAAGTAATTCAACGCCAATAACATGTCGTTGCCTTCCAAGTCCTCCTCTTATTAAGGATTTTACTTAACAGTGTAGTGTCTTGTTCAAGTAAACCAACATTGTTACACTTCTTTATGCACGTCAAGTTTTGATGTCTTTAATTACTACATCATTAATTCATGATATCATTTTTAATAGTTTAAGACGCAATATCTATTTTATTTTCGAAATGCTTGACACTCGGGATAATTATTCCTGATATTAGACTTTATTATTATTTTTTATATATTTTTAACGCGTGTTTCTTGCAGTGCGTCTAGCTTCTGATTCGCTTGTTGGTCTAACATTGTACTAAAATGTTATTAGCATTGAGTATATACTATGGCTTTTGGAAGTTAATATATAACATAAATATTGATATCGAACATTTATTATTTACGGCTTTTAGATACAAATATAAATATAAATTTAATATGTTTAATTTCTTTTATTGGTATTAAAAGAACTATATAATATTTAATATATATTTAACAGAAACGCTAATCGATATTCCACATTTAGAATTTGTTATCGGTACCGCTTTCAATCAGGGATACAAATGTCATAAATAAGACAAGCTATAAAACAATTTTTACAAATGATAAATGTATCCACAATAAAGTTATTTGATGAGAAAAAAAATATTTCTATAATATATGATGTCGCAGAAAACATTTTAAACATTTAAATAATAATATTTTTTGATCCACATGTTACGTTGAAGAAGAGTATATCCAGAATAGTCATGAACATTTTGAACAGCTGATTTTAACGTACTATTGTGAATGGCTTTTACTGTTATCAATTACTTAGATAAGCATGAAAGCGTCGTCTCGAATTGGCGTGTGTTGCAATCAACAATAAATGTCATGGCAAAGTAGAATGCAAAAACTGTGTCAAACCGTTGCTAAGGAAGCGTGTAGAAGACAGCGCTCCAGAGAAGGGATAGAAACAAATCTAATTTGCTTATATTACGAAACCGCGAATTGATTTTTTTCAATTGCTAATATTCAGCTGACTGCTTGTAATAGTGTCAGACAGCAGAGTAAATTAACTGACTACCTGAAGATTACCGCCTTTGTGTCAGTATTTCCAAAATGTTGACCCTATATTACGTGAGCACCACTCTATTGCAATCCTGGCGTATCCAAAAAGCTTGCAAAAAGATTGCCGAACACTTGTCTCAGTCCTCAAGTATCGCGTTTTATACCGTTCAACGTGGAAACGATGATGGTTTCGGTAAGAACTACATATTTAAGAACTGTATCAAACAATTAATAAGTATACTGTTCTTAACGCCAACGAAAGTAGATGCTACAACAGCCAGCTCAGAGCTCTGCGGCAATCGAAATGTGGCCAAGGTCACGGATATATTGTGGTTGCATGGCAACCAGCACGGTTGCTGTTTACGTCCCATGCAGTCAGTGCAGATAACACCATGGATAAGTTTTCCAACAGGTCCTAGTTGGTTACCGTTCGCATATGCAGCTGACACAGCAACACCTACAGCTAGTCCCATGGAAATTAAACCGGTACCAAGAATAAGTCTGAGCTCCGATAAGCAGCAGCACCTACAATTGTTAATCGAAGCACAGGTTGATCTGCAACACTCAGAGGGTACGGAAAACTGCATACCTGTGCAGGTTAGTAGCACTTATTCTTTTTTTTTTTTTTTTGCTTTAGATTAGTTTTTCTATTTAATACAAAAATGTTTATATTAATCTTTTTTCATACATTCGGCTATTCAATCAAAACAACTCTGTGCAGTTGGAAAATTATGGTAAGCTAATTGCTTGGAAAATAGATTCCCACCTGGCGGTGCTAGTCGAAACGGATGTCGAAAACTTCACAAAACTATTGATAATGACATTTTTACAAAATAATTTATTCATTAATGATCATCTGCCGCTAATGAGGATTGAGTGTAAGCCCAGTAGCTGATTTGATGCCAATTGAACTGCTTCAAGATTCAAAAATGTTTAATTTGTATAATTTCAGCTGTAGAACGAGAAGGTGATCCACAACCTTTCGAGCTGCTAGCCAATCATCTTAAGCGGCAGTCACGTAATGCGGCTGAGATTACTACGGAAGGCTGGCTAAGACACTTAGAAGATCTGCGTGCTCTCAGCGTATTGGCCCACCAGGCTACGGAATTTGAGCAACAAAAGAATCGTACTGAATTCAAAGCCAACATGCCTAAACAAGAGGCTGTTAATATTAAGGCAGTGGCAGTTGTGGAACCCACTACCAAGACTCCATCCCCTGCGAGGCCCACTCAGTTGAAGCAACCATCTCCAATCGATATGCCTTTAAGCAATCCCAGTGATTCTGATATATTTAGTGACGCTGTAAAGCAGCGGACAACTCCGACCGATAGTGTATTGAGCAAACCCAGCGAGTTGGAAAAAACTGAAATTCCTGATAATTTCAGTATGCCAGTTTCAAAAACATCAACTCCCAACAAAACCTTTGTGGCCGTTAAGCCCAGTTCGCCACCGTCGGAACCCTCCATATCCGGCAGATCACGTCCGGTTCTGCGCCGTAATAAAAACAGCCTCGGCGAAAGTAAGCCGTTAAATGTGCTTGTCTACTCGGATAGCGCAAGTGCGCGTGATTCGACAATTGTGACATTGGGTCAGATCCTCGAACCGGATGTATACACTATATACGCGTTGACACCACAGCAAGTAACACAACACCATTGGATGGAACAGACAGCGCTGCTGGTAGTTTGCGGCTCTGTGGTACCAGCTATTGGCCAGGTATTAGTGGATTATTTTCTGCACGGCGGGAAGGTTCTAAGCCTCTGCTCGGATATCCTGCACTTTATCCTACCGAATTATCGCACAGCTGAGGTAAGTATTTCTCTTAAAATAATGTAAGATTTAAAATTAATCTATCCTAATAAAAATTCAGGTCCGGGAGCATGAACTAGTGCAGTTTTCCTACGACAAATGGCAACGCGTAAAGATGATGCATCATATATTCTGCTATCAACCTTCCCCGGTTAAAAAAAACTTTTCCACTGACAGTGAGGAGTCTACTGCTCATTCACATTCACGTAAACCGTAAGTTGTCCTTTTTGTGATTTGCATACACCAAAGCATTACACACAAATGCATTGAAATATTATATTTAGAACTGTCTCCTTAAATGCAGTAGGAGCCAAAAAAATTTCAAAACAAATATTTTTTATGCCACGCAGAAAACATATCCATGAAACCAGCTAGCAATTATCACATTTACTATGCTTTCTTTGTGTTTGAGTATATATTGTATTAGTGGTTCATAAACTGCCTGTTTTATTCCTAGATCTGCTTATATATTTTATAGAAAAACTGCATAATTGTAAGATATTTTTCTTAATTTGTATAGAGACTGTAGATAATATATAATATTTTTATGAAGTTTAAACTAATTCTACTTTTTTGGTATTTCTTGAACCTTTCATGCTCCAATTGCTAATTTTCATAAACGAAATTTTGAATTGACAATTTCCTATATATTTCCATACTACTAATCCGTTTATATTTATTGTGTCTCTTGAGATTGGTTTCTTATCTAATTTCTTTTTGTAACGCTTTGTTTATTTCCTGTGCTATTATATTCTCCTTGCGTGTGACTTCTCATTCTCTTCCTTCTGCTCAACGTGTGTGCTGTGTGTGACCATTATTACTATCCTACTTACCATTTAACAAATCCGAAACGATATTACTTGCAACAACATATATATAAAAAAAAAAACAAACAAACAAACAAACCAAAAAACAAAACAAAAATCGTAACGAACACTGCTAAGAGCTTTAGCATGTCCAAGGTCCATGGATTTGAAAGACTTGACCGGCCAAATACACCAGTTGGATGTTAAAGTTCTGGGCACTGAAGAGACATGGAATACGCCTAGTCTACTGTTAGCAAACAGTTTACAAAGCGGCGGCAAGGCTGTGTTTTCTCAGGTATTTAACGAACGGCAAACCCATGTGGAGCATATTAATTTAAACGAGGAAATTGTTCGTAGGTTCATCTTGAGACGAATCCCAGTGAGTTTGAGTATGACGAAACGAAGTTCGCGATTTTGAAACAAAGTGAACGCACACGCATCGAGATCTTTACGGATCTCCTACGCAAGTATCTAGATGTTCAGGTGCAGATCAACGGCCCAGAATTACCCGGTAATTCAGATGTGGTTTTTAAGCTTGCTTATTTCCTGGGACGCCATGAGGTGAGTTGTGGACTATGCTTTTTTCGGTTCGATGCCTAAAAGCAACTGTTTTATTGTAGTCGAAATTTGAACTCTTGGAAAAGTTACGACCACGTTGCAGCGGCAATGATGAAGTTATCGCACTGCCAAAGCTGACTCTTAAGTTTTGTGGCAAAGATGACAAGGCGCCGAATGCGAATTCAAATGTACTGCCAATTCTGATTCATTCCTGTCCAGATGATTTCTCCACTGTTGACTACTTCGATGTGGGTTTCTAAATTTGCACAATAACTCTAAGGAGAAAGAAAGCGCTAAGAAAACACCTACAACTATTACAGAATCTGAAGACGAAGTACATTGGTCGCTTGGTAGTCTATGCTCCCGTTTTAAGTAGTGCGATGCACGTTATCAGCGACCTCGAGCTGATGCATGGCACTACTGTCCTGCCACTTAGGCAAACAGCTGGCATCGGCCGCAGCGGTAATCAGGTGATTGATGCTGTACTAAGCCTATAGATTGTTTCTAAATTATATTTCTTCCATCTATTAGTGGCTGAGTCCCTTGGGCTGCGCGATGTTCGCTACGCAGCTGCACATTGACATGGACTTACCTTTGGGCACGCGGCTGCCTCTATTGCAGCACATAATTGGAGCTGCTGTTGTGAACACTCTACGAAGCCATAAACTGTACAGGGTAAGTCCTTGATGCTATAATTCAACGTATATCCCCTATTCTGTGTGGTGCATCTTTTTTGGAACGAATTGCAAAAGACACGGGGTTTAGCAATAAATTTTATTGAATAGTATTCTCATTTCAATTCCAATATTTATTGCTTCAATGAAGTATTTAATGCAATGCTTGTAATTTCCAAAAGGTCAGCTCGTTTCTGAATCCACTGAGTTTATTTTTGACAAACATGAAACAATAATTTTTCGCTTCTTGAGGTATTCGGGTTCAAAGCCATCTCAAACGGCAATCATTAAGCAATGAAGTTAGCTTTCCTGCGCATTCTATGATCTTTTCGATATTTATTGATTGGATCTGATTCGTTTTTCATTGTATGTAAAGATTTGACTGTTGTAAAGTTTTGATTGTACCCTGAATCCACTACGGATGTGTGAGAAGAGTGTGTTTTGTACTATTGCATGTAACACGGGGTGGAATCGTTGAATCCGACCCCCTTAAAGCTTATTTTTTCGTGTAGATGACATTTGAAAAGCATGGCTGGATTTATGTACACTTTTAAGTATATTAAAGTCCCCCCATTAATTTGAGTGTCGATATTTTTTGTATAAGTATAAGTCTTGATTCATAATTTGTTATGTTCATGTGTTTCAGATCTAGTTTAGTTAGAATAGCTAGTTAGTTTGTTTAGTTCCCTTTTAGTAAACAGTTTATCTGTATGCAGTTTTAGAAAACAGGCATAGAGTAATTTCCTGCAGTTTCGTTCGCCTCTTACTTTCTTGGGTTCAAATATATTGTTATATTATGTGAAACTATTGTATGCTCGGGACTTAGGGCAATAAATGAATTTCGGGAAGATCGTTCAAATTCGACTAGGAGAGCACTCATATTTGATTTTGTATATTTTTAAGCTTTTCTTCAGTTTTAATTGATTTGGTCCAAGAAATACCATAGGGCTTACCCATGATCTTTCCGCTTTCAATTAGAACCGAATTTTCTATATAACTTATAAAACTTAAATCAAATTTACAAAATAGTAAAACCAATGGGAATTTTTTTATATTGGTAGCTTTTGATATTGCATTGATTTAGCTAATTGATTTGCTTGTTCATAAACGTAAATTGTATTATTTTTATTATGACAAATTAATCGTATAATTCGCATTTAATTTTTTTACTATATACGTTTGCAATACACACTTTTGTTTACATATTGTTTATATACATAGAATTGAATATATAGATATATATACATGTGTAACATGTAAATACACGTGTAACTTTGCTTATACATAATTAACAATTTAAAAATTGCTCACCTGATTTTTGTTTACATTTCGATTTGCCACAGTGCTTGCTTTTCATAAATATATAGATAATTCGTAATTTCTATGCCTATTAAACGCTTTCGGATCTGCTTGGGTTGCTAATTTAACATTTAAACATTGTCTTTTAATTAAACATTGGTTTGCAATACGTAATTAGAGATAAAAATGTTTTACAATATTTATGTAAATTGCTATGATTTCTGTATACATATGCATATCTGCACAAGTACATATACATACATAAATATATCTATATGTACTGTGCGCCACTATTTCGTTTGTTTCGCTTTAAATGTATATTTACAGTTATCGGGTTTTATAACAGATGCACTTTGAACTTTTTTTGCGAGTCTTTGAGAGGCTGAGGAAGTGAGCTTTGCTCTCTGCATTCTCTCTTCCTCTTTTTTAGCGGAGAGCTGGTTTCACATTTGACATTTCGCACGCACAACACTTACAGTTAAATTTACAAACATCTTTCAGAGTGTGA
>JABVZY010000267.1:2192102-2203550 GCA_020883555.1 Drosophila nannoptera
GAGATTTGACGCCACCATCTGAAGGTGTGTAGCGTTATTATTCAAATTGTTTTTGTCTGCTCTTTTTCGAAAATACCTCAAAATCCATTAAATCCATTTTTCCTGTCCAAAATTCATATATTCCATAAACCCCCTATATCTTAATTAATTACATATTCTATATTTTTTGAGTCGTTGTGCACGATTTTAAAGCAATTTATGTAGTTTTTTCAGAAACGTGCATACAATTGCCAACGTGCATAGAAAACCTAATCGCACTGGTCGCCGAAAATGGTGAAGATTACGAAGATAAAATACGTTTGCATAGAAGCGAATTGCATCCGGCCTTGTGGTAAATCAGCTGCACTTTATCATGCGCAGGGCACTTTAACACACTTAGAAAGAAGTGGGGTAATAGTGTTGAACTACTAGGGTAGGAATAATGCAAAATACATTTGAGTGTGTTCGGCTTGCCGAAAATGTAGGTCCAATTAAAATATAGATGAATTGTTAAAAATTTTATATTTTGCGTGAATTATTTAATAACTTGTCCGATATACCAAATTTAACCAGCTAGTTAAATGAATGTTCTATAATGAAATGCGTTGTCGGGCTATAACATAAATTTTTAAAGATCATAGTTTAATATATTTTTCTTTTTTTTTTAATAATCATTAAATGGAATCTGAATTAGGCGTTACGCACAAAGTGGCTTCTTAAGAGCAAGTAGTATAGGATTCGATTGGGATGTATTAAAAATAATAATGAAATGTTCATAAATTAAGCAGTGGATAGGATAGAAAGAGTATAGTTTGATGGAGTGAGCTTAGGGTGCACGCATTATCCACAAAATGGCCTAAAGTTATACCATCGCCATGCCACTGGAGGAGTATGCTGAAGGATTGTATAAAAGCACACTACTAAATGGGCGCCAAGAAACAGTTACTCATATAATGTCTTTGTATATTAAATGCAATTGGGCATTATTTATTGTAAGTTTTACTTCTTTTTTGAAATTTATAAAATAGGTTTCTTTATGATAAGAGCTGCGAACAATACCGAAGCTATCGCTCACAGCTGCTCAACTATGAACGCTTGCGCGGCGAACGACAACGTGAGCGGGAGCGGGAGCGGGCAGAGCAGCAGCTAGAAAAGCCACAGCAGGAGAAACAACAGCGGGAAGAAAATAATAGCAACTCAGCAGCAGAAAAATATGATCCGGAATCGGCAATTAGTGCCGATTTTGATTCCGATGATGAGTATATGCGAGGTATGATGGATCGCAACCGTGACAATATTAAGCGACGTATCGAGTGCCGTAACGAGTTAAGCGACGAAGAACGGAGGGAGCGCGAAGAGGAGGCAGCAATGGGATCAGTTGCTAATCCGACCGACATGGATCAGGATGATAGGGAGACATCGCGGCAGCGACGGAAGCGAGAGCGTAAAAGTCGCTGGGGCGAAAAAGAACTATTGCCAAGTGGCTCAGGTGAGTAAATGATGTCAAAATACACTAACATCACAAATCAATCTTGATTCTGAAAAATGCTAGGTACACCAACCAGCTTTGGAAACCAGAATAAACCTATGTTGACCATGGTCACTCGCAATGATCCAGCATTGCTACAATACGCTCGCTTAAACTATGGTTCTACTCAACTGTCGGAAGAGCAGTGGAAACAGTGCGAGGAGCACTACAAAGTTAACTTGCTTTACCAGGATATGATGCGTAAGCGCCAAGAAATTGATCGTCTAGCACGAGGTGGCAAATTCAAATACGAGTACGACTCCGATGAAGACATAGAGGGTGGTACCTGGGAACACAAGCTTCGCACAGCTGAAATGGAGGCTACTCACTTATGGGCTAATGCATTAACCAAACAGAGCGAAGGCAAACATCATATTGGTGACTTCTTGCCTCCCGAGGAGTTAAAGAAATTTATGGAACAATACGAAGCAAAGAAAAATAATAGACAGCCCGACTTAAGCGATTACAAAGAGTACAAACTAAAAGAAGATAATATAGGCTTTCAAATGTTACAAAAGCTTGGTTGGAAAGAGGGTCAAGGATTGGGACAAGATGGCGCTGGCATTGTGGATCCTGTTAATAAGTAAGTGCATCCAAATCAAGCGCTGTTTAATTAAAATTTAATTTCCAATTGAATTATTATTTGTAGAGCGCCGCAGCGTGACGGTAACCAAGGATTGGGCGTTGGTAGTGTCGCCCAGCCCGAAGACTGCGACAACGAGTATGACGCATACCGTAAGCGTATGATGTTGGCATATCGTTTTCGCCCGAATCCGCTGGTAAGTTTTTAATGCTATACAGATGATCTTTCAAATCCCTCTCAATGGTCTTAATTTTTGCAGAATAATCCACGTCGTGCCTATTACTAGCCAACACACATAGAAGCAATATCTTATGCTTTACATAGATTAGAATTCAAGTATATCACATAAACATGTATCGCTTATAACGATTGTATATATAAGTAGTATATTACTGCTGACTATTATAAGATTCTGCTGAAGTTTTCAACTGGATAAAATACGACGAATTGTATTTTTGTTTATGATTAATCGTTATATTTATATAATATACATAAAACGTAGAGTTCGTTATCAACTTAAAAGCTATGGCTATGACGGGACTATCAAGTTGATTCGTGTGCTGGTCCCTAAGCACTTAAATAGTTTCATTTCAAATTGCACATTCCGTAGTTGGATATGCGGAACTTTAACGGTTAAACGCTAATAATACTAAATTGTACTCGAACTGGAAACGTAAGCTTAACTTTTAAGAATAGAGTGTTAGCACAGGCGTCTGGTTGCCTCGAGCCAGTGCCACTGGACATTTCATGTCGGACGTTAGCATTTCCAGCCAAGACATGTACAGCGGTGCTGAGATCGCCTCCTGCAATGGCCAAGTGGGGCATCGGTATAGAGAGAAGGAATAGCTGGATGACAATTTCTGTACTCACTTTTCGCGGCATAGGCAGCGACATGACTACTAGAGAGGCATCGGATGAGTGCTTGACGACTAACTCGTGGATCCTAAGCTGGCGTTGAGTCTTCTCCGCCATGCTCTGTAGTTCTTCGTCGGTGATTCCAAATTCGTTGCGTGCGCTGCGACGGAAAGGTTCGATGAGGCGCTTGTGCTTGAGTATCGTGTCGTGCCTCGGTTGCTCCTGGACTCCCTTAAGCATAATGAGCTCTGAGTATTTAATACGGAATTTGGTCAGCAAACTGGCCATGCTACAATAATAAATTAATATTTCAATTATGTTTTAAATTTTTTCAGAGTTTACTTCGTTATTTACCTCTTTTCCTCCTGCTCCTCATCCTTGCCATGACACATGGTAAAGACCCGTAGCTTGCAGTTCTGCCAATGCGATCGCATTGAGATGATGTATGGCAGCAATATAGTTAGACCTGGTTATAAGCAAACACACTCATAAAATGCAGTCCACATAAAGAAAAAATTTTATGTTAGAGAACTTACCGCCGTCGTCGTACAACCAGAAGACATCGATAGTGCCTTTGGGCTGCTTGCGAGTAAAGATGGTCAAGCCGTCAAGAACAGTCTTCGAGACCTCGGAGCCACCTTTGGTGTGGTAGGTAACGGCGGCGTCAGCTGAGTTGATGACCTTATAGCTTCGAGTGCTGCGCTGCATATTGGGCATTGGCGGCTGCTGTGGCATGGTGTACGATGCATTAGGACTAGGGGTGTCCATGCTGGCTAGATTTAAGTTTGAATCTATATGGAGCAACTCCGATGCGGCATTTGCGGCGGGCATCAGTTCGTTGGCGAAGCCCTGAGCGTTGGCTGTATTCAGGTGACCCAGACCATTGTCTGGCACTGTCACTTGTGGCGTTAGCTCCGAGAAGTCCAAACCATTGGGCAGTCGAAGCAATGCCACTCCCATTCGCTGTGAAAAGGCGTTGCTGCAAGGGAGGATAGGGTTAAGCTCCTGGAACTTCAATTTTATGGGCATTGTTAGTTCCTTACTGCAATATGGCGAAGTAGCTCTCCACCTCCTCCTTGCGACAACGGTTCCAGTCGGGCTTGTAGCCGACCAGCACAATGTTAGGTGCCATTTTCCCAAAGCCCGTGGACTTGATCATAGCATTGATGCCATCCTCGATGCTGAAGCCGTCAATCACATTATAAAACGCCTTGATTTTACGGGCGTCTAAGTATTTTTGACCATCCTTGATCAGATTCAGCCGATTCTTGTAGCCAACGCGCACCTGTAGGGTGTATAATATATTAGCCAATGCCAAGGAAGGAGTATGTTCACGCACGATGTGCTTGCACTTACTGGTATTATGTTGCCCACAAACATGAGCGAGTTGTTCTTGGTTAGTAGATAACCGAAGTCGACTAGAGGTGGACGAGTCTTTGGATCTCCGGCCAACACCAGAACCTGCGGATGATAATTCTTCACATGGTCCGAGACGTTCTGCAGTCGGTGGACGGCCATCAAAGCAGCCTTATACTGTTGTGCTTGGGTGGTGGAACCCCAGTTGGCGTCAGGTTTGCGATACATGACCACCAGATAAAGGGCGAAGATGATGCCGAATGTAATAATGGCAGCCACATAGTTGATCAGGAACATTATGATCACGCACATTGCAAATCCAAATAAGCTAACCCACGCGTTATAGTACTTAAAGGTGGGTCGCCAGCCCAACGGCTTGACAAAGGCCGCGTGGAACGTGCAGAAGTTGATGAGCGCATAGGAGGCCAGATAAAAGGTGGATATGAGCGGAGCAATCAGATTCAGCTCGCCAATCAATAAGAAGCTCGTGGAGATGAGGAAGGTGAGTACGTATCCGCGATATGGTTCACCATGTTTTCCGTATGGCTTCGAGAAGAAAATCAGTCCGGGATAGATCTGATCAATGCCCAAGGCCTGAATCAGGCGCGGCACCGACAACAGATTTGTTAGCGCCGTGCTCAGAGTTGCCGCAAAGCAACCGGCATAGATAAGCGGTCCCCAGAGCGACATTTCCTGCATCATCTCATAGGAATTGAACAGTCCCCAGGTGCAGTTATTGAATTCCTTACAGGGTAGCTCCGACGGCACTATCGTTCCATTCACCAAGTCCTGGGGAAAGCCAGAGGCATCGCGAACCGCAGCACCACCAGCGAACAGCACGAACAGTGCATATGACGACATCGAAATGAGTAAAGACCAGAATGTGCCTTTCGGAATAGCAGCTCCAGCATCCTTGAGATCGCCACAAATATTCGCACCGGCCTGGATGCCGGTTACGCTCGGAAAGAATATGGCGAAGACACTGAAGAAATCGTGGTCAACATTCTCCGCGTAACGATAGTCTGAGCCGAAGTTCTCCTTGAATGTGGACCCTGTTCATGTATAAAGATATAGTTTTGATATTGATGGAGCAAGGAACCCAGCGAAATTCAACTCACAGGAGAAACCGACAAATCCTTTGGATATAAGCGTCTCATCGCCACGTGGTCCGATTGCAGCGCCAATAATGAAATTGAAGATGGCCAGGACAATGGTGACGATAAGGAAATTCTGCGCCTTCGTTTCCCATTCCATGCCCACGCAACAGATCAGGATTAATACCAGGATAGTTATAGAGCCCACAATGCGAATGTCATTGATGGCATTGTCTACGATGATTAACCCGTTGGTCTCTGCAAGAGTCAAATTATGTTTAGATGGACTCCAAGGACTAAATACAAGTTGGGGAATCTGGGTAGGGGTTGTGGGTTACTCACTCAATAGCACATTCAGGGACTCGCAGAAACCAATTGTATTCATTGAAGCGGAAACAGCATTGGCGAACGCAAAGACCACTCCGACAGAGGCGCCAAACTCGGGACCCAGTGAGCGGGATATGATGAAATAGACGCCACCGCCCTTAACCTCGCCATTTGTACTAATGGCTGACAGTGAGAGCGTAGTTATAACGCAGACCACCGCCGAGATGGCGATTATAATTAACGTCCACATAATTCCAGCCTCGGCGACGACCCAACTGAGACGTAAAAAGAGCATAACGCCCCAGATGTTGAGTAGGCACGGGATGAGCACGCCGACAATCCATCCCAGCTTGATCTGGCCGCCAGAAGGCTCCGGATCCGCAGCATCTGGTATGGTTATGCTCTGCGCACGAATGAAATAAATAAATAATGTTGAATAAATAAATGGGTAGTAATATTTACTTCCTAATAATAATTATCATAATATAAATCAGACCTCAACAGATATCTAAGCCTTTAGTTTTTATGTCGCGCCTAAGTTCTCTATAGCTTTTTTTTAAGTGGAGAGCTTTCCAGCGAATATCCACCTCCACCTTCACCTTCACCTCAACCTCTTCTTCCCTTGTCATTATTCTCACGGGAGGAAACGATGCTTTTTCAATTAACATACTGTCAAAAAATAAATATTACTAGGCATTACTAAGCCGTATATTATGGCTCTTGATAGCTATTCGTAGAATCCACCAACAAATTTAGTAAACATCAATAAGTTTAAAATTCGCTCAATTATCAGACTTCTGTGCTAATTGAATGTCGAGCCTCTGCGTCAGCCAAGCATTTAGACGTGAGGTGTATCAAATTTGATCGGAGCTTGCAATGATTATTGACATATTTATATTCTTTTAATTTGTATTTTGGTTAAGTATATGGCTAATAAAAATCTTACAAAATTGTTCACTGACAATCGAATGGAACTCAATACAGTTATGGGCATTAGGTTTCTGTTGTTTATGCATTCCGGGCGCGCTTACGCTGGCTGGGAATCATCATAATTCAATGTTTTTAAAATGCGAACAGAACCATTCGCATTTAAACTCATGGCCTGGCTATCACATACTAGGGCGAGCCATAACGTAGCTGGCCACAGTTTATATTGTTTGACATCGATGTACACACACAGCGCGAACAGAGTTCTTTGGGCCAGTCACAAACAGTTGGTTAGTTACTCAGCTTGGGACAGTTCCTGGCCCTAGTTCCCCGTGGGTGGGCAATGTTGATTGTTTACACATTTTTGGCGGCTCTGAGCGGCGGGTAGCCAGACACACGCATAGACTGACACACACACACAGTCCAGCTCTCGTACAGAAGCACTCGAGCACACCCACAGAGAGCTGGTTGGACATCCACATCATATAGACAGACCGACGCACTGAGAGTCGGACAGGCAGGGAGCTGGCGACTGACATGTTTGTATGGCGCTCGCCAGGGTAATTTAATTTACTTTAGTTAAAGTCGCATTTCTCTTGCCATTTGCCCGAGCATCGAATATCTTTACGGTTTCTATTATATTCTTTAACACGCGTACACGGAATTCGAAATTGAAATTGCAGTCGGAATTTGAATTGCGCCTTTTCGGCCATAATAGACATATGTATGAGAAGGTGGTGGCAGCTAGCCAATAGCTGGATGAGAGCGTACGTGGAGAATATTTTTATTGGGAATAAATAAAATCTAATGAATTATCTATCTATTACCTAGCTTACATGACATTTTCTCTGTCTGTTACTTTACAAACGGAACATGATACTAGTCCGTTAGCTGGCGCTTCTTCGGCGAACTTATTTCCAACTAGGCAAATTTAATTGTGATTTTTGTTGGAAATGATATCATTTGCATTTCAGTTCAATTTTGAAAAAGAAAATGGGAATTGAAATAGGTTTCCAATTGCGAAAATGCCGTGGAAAATGGGCGATAATGATTGCTTTTACATGGCTAAATGAACCGAGAAGCGCACCAAGTAAACAGCTGCAGCGAAATCGCATAAAGAAATCGATAAATGTTTTATAAATAGCAATTACTTTTCTTTTTTTTTTATATGAATTGCAAATTGCAATTTGAATTATAACAATACCCGGGACGAGTGTAGCTGAAAGCTGAGCAAAGCTCCACAGGCTTTGCTCTCGGTGATGTAAACAGAAATGTGAAATGCGGAATATGAAATGCGAAGAGTGAAGAAGTCATACGCCGCGTAATGCGGGGAAAAACTATTTTCGCACACACACCGAAGCACTTTAAATGCGTTTCCAGCTATAAATAGCATGGGACATATGCAATATTATTGCAAAAGCTAAGGACCGTTAAATGTGGCGGAATCAATGTAGCCTTAAATACATATCTAAAACAATATTCTTGCTTCCTCATATCGCTATTCCCATTTTGTAGCCACATGGAAAATTTTAATTTATATTTCATTAATGGCGTGTCAGGACAATTCTAGAGATTCATTTAAAGGTAATTCTTGAGAATCAGATAATGACTCCAATTAAGTCTAATCTGAAGTGTTACTAAAAAGTGTCAAAAATGAAACTGCTAAGAACTGGTTTGATTATTTTTTGGCATTTCTCAAGTTAGCTTGGACATTTCCAATTTGCTAAGAATCGAATGTAAACAATTTTTCAAGTGAATGTTTATCGCGCTGACAAACTGTCAACGTTTTCTTGAACACACACACGCGTACACCCAGAATGAGGCATTCGAGTGTGTGGACACGCATGTTGTCGCCCGGCTAGGGAGTTGACAAGCAGCAGCAGAAGCTTCATTGCTCTCTGCTCGTTTGCACTCGTTGGCAATCGATCGATGACAGCGCCATCTGCCGGCTGTCGGCTACCAACTGCTGCTGCTGTCAATTTTAATGATACGCCCAGTGCACTTTTCACACTTGCCGTCCTGCAATGCTCAACACTCGAACTATGAGCGCTCCGGTCTAACTGTTACTGCCACGTTAGCCACGCTGCCTTCGCCGGGGGTCAGCTTGCAGTTAAAACAATATCATCCTTGCCACACACTGCATACACCCAGGCATCTTGTTGACAATTAATTTGGCTTCAAGGCTGTCAATCATATCAGCTTTCAAGACATGTGCCCGCTTCGCTCGACGCGCGTCAATAATGTGCATCTATTTAGAGCGCCATATGCAAGCTCACACCTACTTAAGTTGATCTCAAATTAATGGACTGTCTGCGACTGGCAGTAAATAATAATTACGAATTGATTAGTTTTTCAAAGTCAGCATTCAAGTCTTGCCAAAGTGCCTATATTTTTGTTAAGTGCATCCACAAAAACAATTTTAAAGCCCATGGCTAATCAATAAGTTATTGGTAATTTTTTGCATTTTGCTTCATTAGGTTCAATCGATGCGAATAGATTTGCAATGGGCTCTATTCTATTTACTACTCATCAAATAGACATCTGCTAGTTCAGCATGTGCCGAGGGGTTGTAGTGTTGTTCTATTTTAAGCTAACTTCGTTATCTCTAGTAATAAATGCCGTTTGAACTTCTCTGGGACACACACGCATATGCACACACGCACACGCGCACACACACGCACACACGCGCGCTTTAAGCCACCTAGTCAATTATAGTTTATGCGACGATTTCATTGGAATTCCCTTAATGAGCCTGCGGAGCTGTAATGCAATTTTTACGATATCTATCATACGCCGCGTTGACGCTGGGCCAGAACACTCCACGGTAGCCAGCTGCCGGCGGAGAAGCGAATTAATTAAACAATATGCGCAAAATGTGATGAGTGGGTCTTTGGGTGGTTGCGCTAGTGACCTTACCATTGGCCAAAAGCCACAATCGACCATAAAATACCGAACTGCCTTGTCGGCGATAAGCGTAAAAACTAGAGCTTTAAGTATCTGGGGTATAGTTTAGCGTCAGGCACTCTTAATTGAATGATAAGGTCTCCCAGGCGTACAATTGCCATAGGTATACAGATCCGAGAGATAATGGCCAAGTGCACACAATATCACCAATAGCCCGTGTTAATTCAAAGAAATCTGTTGGCCCCTCGATAAGTAGAATGAAGTACATTGCGTATACGTCATGGAAAACGCATAGCAAATGTGAGAATAGTTGAAGTAAATAAATAAAGCAAACGTATTAATAAATATACTGCATAACTGTTTGAGAATACAGAAAGTGTATTTAGCAATACCCTCAGTCAAGTAATCCCACTAATGGGGTATGCTCTGCTGCAATAAAGGATGGCAACGATTTCCGGCTCCTAATTTACAGTGCCAAGGCAGAGCATAGGCCTGCATCGCTGCATCCATTTAATGGCCCAGGCTGATAATATTCGCGTTACACTTTTTCAGATATATACAGGGTATTTTTTCGCGCAGTATTTGACGACTTGCTCCAGTTCACTTTGTGTACTCAACTGCCAGCGTGCGATTATTTAAAAGCAACGAAATTTTGATTTCTTGTTGAATTTAGCTTTTCGGATATATATTCGCGTTGGGCTCATGGTTTTAGAATTCGGGCGTCCTACGATCTGCTTGTTTATTGCTGGAGCACTTGAAATGTTTTCAAATACATATAAACAGATGCCAACAGAGATCTTTGCCATGCCTCTGAAGGGATGCTGAATGTTAGATTTGAGTTCGATATCAACCTCAAACGTCACATCGGATCGCTATTGAATATTACAATATATTCGGGAAATACGAAATGGATAAGGAATGTCGAAGCATGTGGCACACATATTAAATGTATTTCTTTGTTGTTCACTTGATCGCGATTGTATTTTCCCGAAATATTTTCGATTACGCAGAGAGGGCAGTGAGACGAAATGGAGCGAGATGGAAGTTTAATGGATAGAAAGCCTCGTCCACTAAGGCATACTTCTCAGCTTGATCAGCTGTATATATGACCTCTCTCCGTCATTTTCTGATAGAAATGGCAGATCAACTTGAACAACTCTTTGACACTTCAATAGACCTGACTTATGTTACGTTATTCTAATGGGTTTCATTGTTTGACAGCTGTTTTAGTCAAGACATACCTGATCTGCCGCCTCGCCTTGAAGTTCACCGATCGAGGGTCGCTTCAAGTTGCGCATGGATATGCGATAGTTATCCAAGCGCGGAAGCGTTTCCCTGCAATGAAGAGATAGAAAGAAGTCCGATTAGCTTTATCCGGGCAGGGCAGTTGAAACATATTCATACTGATGAAACGGCATTAAAACCAAAATCGCCTCGGGCAGCATGAATATAGCCTGCAGCTTTCGGTGGCCAGATACCAACTAGAGAGCCGCAAAAACACACTCGATGAGAATGCCAAAAAAAGCGCAGTAAAATATATAAAAACGAACAAAAAAAAAAAAAAACAAAAAACAAAAAACAATTTATAATAAAGAACACAGAAATGGGAAAAACGTATTGGTCAAGGTGCCCAAGAGGCGAGGCCTCGTCTGGAGCAATTCTCATAAGTTCATGAAAAATTGCCCTTGCCTCTATACGGCTTTATCTCTTTTGCTCTGCTTCACGTTCTTATTGATCTGCTGCTGTCTGCTGACTTCGCCCACTGACATGGCCAGATTTGCCTTCTTTCAATTTTAAATATGTATATTTACTGCTGGCAAATGAAAACAGAAACACAAATTCCAGTGCCAAAGTTAATTTGAGAGCTTAAGAAAGTGACTTGAAGCCGCTCTAGA
>JABVZY010000267.1:2216186-2239615 GCA_020883555.1 Drosophila nannoptera
CAGTGGCAAAATCATGCGTCTAGTTCAGCTATAAACAAACACTCGAAGCGATCTGCATTACGCTGGCAAGTTACCCCTTCTTCACGTCCTGAATGGCCTGCTCGGCGGTAACATAGTTGTTGGACTCCATGGTACGGTACATATTCGAAAGCTCCACCTGGCGGCGAAAGTACATGTCCACCGATGAGCCTTTGACCGTGGCACAGGTCAGATTCTCCATGGTATTTCGAAGACGCGCATCGTTAATGCCACTCAACTTCGTTTTTGGACGCTCCAGCACGAGGAAGGCAGCCAAATTGGCAGTGTACGAGGCGACAATGATCATAGCAAAGCCAGCCCACACCATGCCCAGCACACGAGCCGAGAAGCTGCGCGGAGTACCCTCACCGATGCCGCTGTTGAGCAGCACGCCCCAGGCGAACCAAATGGCGGAACTGAGATTCAGAGCCTTCTCCTCGTTGCTATCAGAGTGCGAGAGCTTGAAGCGTCCAAACGGTGAGAATCTGAGTATTAGAGAATCATTTGGTTAGAATTAACGTATGCTTAATTGTATCCGGGTGAATCCATGGCTAAGTGATGTCTGGCCATACAACGCGAGAGCTCTTCGCCGCGCTCGCTGACCTTTAACCGTCAAATGCAACGAGCATTCTGATCCAGTCATCACTCATTGGGGGTCAAGTTTAGGGTCTGTGACTTAGTTTCTAAATATTAACATAGGGTATTCATGTCTAACTCACCTGTCCAGTAGGTACAGCACGAGCGCCACAACATGAACCGACACCATTACCAAGATCCATAGCGTGTTACTAAATGGCTGCAAGAAAGACACAAGAGTACTCGATCGGGACGGTTTCTTCTCGAGTATTGTAATGCCTTGATATTTAAAGGGTTTCGAGAATTCGATATACTCGGCACGCTCCGGATTAATGGTTAGTGGTGCAACGATCATGCTGAAAATACAAGAGTTTAAAAATGAGTGCTCTAAGAAGAATAACTACAAATCGATTCGAACAAGATGTACACTCAAAAAGAAATATTATATTATTGTGTTGGCTCTTAGAAGCAATGATTATTAGTAAGTAATTAGCAAGTAGTAGCTGCAGATCTTACTCGGCACGTTCATTGACAAGTTCCCCAATGAGTCCCGTCCACTCCTTACGCAAGGTCATAGTGCCTGTGTTATTCCTCAGAATGTAGTGTCCGAATTGGCCATCGGGCGACAGAGCCAGATCGTATGTGAAATTTATACGCTTAGAGAGCTCGATGAGAAGGTCAATGCAGTAGCCGCGGCAACAGAACTCGTTAGCTGCGGGCAGTACAAGATGATTCGCAATTAGATTTTCTTTGGTCAAGAGGCTGGATTACGTTGTTTACTTGTTGCATCGCTGGCATTGAATAATGGGCAGGGCCGCTCATCCGGCTCGCAACGAAATTCATCGTCGCCCATGCGTCGTACATAGACGAATGGCTTCTCCTCTATGGTCAGGACCTTGAGGTGCGTGGGTATCATGATGCCCTCTGGTTTCCGCTTCTGCTTACCGCCCCATATGATCTCGCTGTCATTGATGCGCATTCGCATTTTGGCCCTTACCTACATCATCCAGAATGCGAAAGGGAGGTAAGTTCCTAAGCCCCTTCGGAATTGCCCAGATGCACTTACGCTATCGTAGCTGAATTTGCCGACAACATGTTGCTTCTGATTCTCTCGTATATTGATCACGTCGTAGCCAGCGTAAATTCGATCTCCGTTATCATCGAAGGCCACCTGACCCGTTTCCCCCGTAATATTCCTGGACTTCAGGTACTGAAAGAGTCGCTTTCCTGCAATGCAACTTCATTTTAGCCCTAATTTACATTCATTTGCCTCGTCAACTACTCACCCGATTCCCAGTTAACAGCCGAATCGCCACAATCCTTAGGTGCTTCGGCGATTGTCTCATTCGATATCATTTCCTTAATGGCTGAGGCCAACACGTATACGCTGTCCTGCATGGCGGCATCATGAATAAGTTAAGCATTTCGCGGAGCTGTCTTGCCCATTATACCCTTAACTATCCACTTACCCTAATATGTCCCTTGTCGCTGTGGGCGTGCTCCAGCTGCAGGCCGAGCACTCCGTCCGGCGTATTGTTCGCATGTAGCGCCTGCTCCGTCACAATCCACACATGTCCCTCCCCAGTCATGTTATATTCACCAGCATCGCGGAATATCACTTGGGCATCCTCAGTGCTGTGGAAATATGTAACGCTTGAGTTATCTGGGGACGAGCTAATCACCCTCTTATGATATGTGAATCAAAAAGGGGGTGTAAAATCTGGACTCTTGATTAATTTCGACCCAACGTTTTGATCCACATACGCCTAATATGTTCAGCCTCATTAAATATAGTATACTTTTAGGAGCCAAGCTCCGAAATTTGGGAACATTGCGGTTTTGGGGCAAATTTAATTACCTTGCGTATACAAGGTAGACCCTTGACTGCGCGGTCTTCATGTCAATTAAGTGCTCTGTAAAGCTTTCCAATTTGGGTTCGAATTCAACAATCAATTCCACGGTTGCACGCACATCCACATCGTCGTAGTAGGTCTGCGAAGTGGTCTGGAAGCGACCCAAAATGGCGCGTCCGTCCGTGTCGGAACTGTGAATGATGATTACCTGTCGATGCCAACGAGAAACTCCATAAGTCAACGAGTCATAAGTCGTCAGGCCATTTGCTTACCTTAGTGTACAAAAAGTGACTGAGCATTTCAAGCCAAACGTCCGCCTGATGGTAGTAGGGGGGCACGGTCCGCAGAAATGAGACGTGTATATTCTTGTCGGAAAAGGCCGCATCCCGCGAGGATATGCCAATGACGGGAATGGAATAGAAGCCGGTGGTATAGCTCACAGCTGCCGGCGACAAATCGCCTGAGGTTTGCTCATGCGAAACGACTACGGCGTAGACCTGCCAAGCAGCACAAAATCAATGGAAATGAGCTCGGTGTAAATGGTAAACGATAAACGGCGAGCGGTAAACGGGTAAAAGTGTAGCTGTAAAATGAACAGCTGCCAGAGGCAACCAGTAAACAATCGGAAGTGTAAATCGAATTGGGCGTCGTCTGGATCTGCAAGCAACTGCTAAAATAGATGTGCATCATTTGCTGGCGACAACTCGGCCCAAGCACTCCTCTGATGATAAATGGCTATTGCATATTGGGCTGCCAACGAAGTTCTAAAATTGATTCCAACGGAGCGAGCCTGAATTATGTTCTAGGCAATGTGTGATTAATGGAGCTTGCGCGTTTAGAAGGAGGTCTCAAAGCCGGGTTCATTGGTTACTAATTTAATCCCTTCGGTAAGTGACAAAGTATTCGCAGAGTTAGTTTAACATCAACGATCTACGTATATCAGATGCCAGAAGAGGGCATAACCCATAATTTATGACATTTTACCCTCACATATCATACAGAAAGACGAATACAATCAGCCGCATGAACCTACGGACAAAATAAGTGTATGTGATATGCACAGACGAATTACCGTTTGTCATCGACTCATTTCCGATTCATTTCCTTTTGAATTATGAAAATGAAAGGCAGCTCCCAGAGCGAGAGATGGCGCCAGTGGTACTGGCGCATCGTAATTGGATTTGCATGGCTAGGCGCGGTGCAATTGCTACAAGTGTTTTTTCGTGTTGTACTTACTCTCTTCTCAATAAGCTTGTCGCAGACGTTAAACACGGTTTTAATGGGGTTCTTATCCATTCGTATTGTTTTGTCGTAATATGTGACTTTACGTGGAACATATTGCTGATCGAAATTGAGATGCTGGAGAAAATAACGAATTAAGAATCCTATTTGGCGAATAGGAAAGACAAATACGCTTACCGCTATTGTTGTGCGAAAATGTTCCTCGCTATCGGAATTGCTTAGTACGCCGCCTATATTGTACGTTGATGGATTATCCGATGCTGTGTGCCTTTGTCCTCCAATCGACAGCATGTTAACAATGCCAGCAGCAAACAAAAGCCAGCGTTGAGCGAAAGCAGCTGCCATATTGCTTCAAGCGAATTTTTTTGTTTCGCGAAGTGTAACTTTACGGAATTATGCGATATGTAACATCCGAACTCAACTATGCTTGGTGCATTTTCTGTAACAAAAATATTTTTGCTTTTGTTTCAAGAAATTTTTGATTTTCCCGCCATTTCAGCGCGGCACTGTTGATCGTTTGTGTATAGCGTTGCCCAACCCATCGATTTATATGAACATATGTTAGAGTTTGCTTGGCATTGCCATATCTCTAAGGAAACGAACGATCATATGCTTTTGACACTTGTTGCCTGCTCATAGCGCTCAGTCTTCATAGTTGTCGTGTGTCGCTTTGTCGCGAGTTTTCGTTTTCGCGCAGCGCTACGCAAGCAAAATTTATTAAAAGCAAGTTGCATTCCAAAATTATAATTGAATCGATTTTAACTTGCTAAAAAGTGTTTAAATAAAAGTAAAAAGTGTAGGCCTAACAATGACGTCGAGCTGTTAGCGTTGATATACCTGAAAACTTTCATGGAAATGTGTGAAAATTGAAATTAAACATTTACATTTGCTTGCGTTGACGTTAGCGCAGACGTCGTCGTCGTCTGTAGTGGCCCGATCGGTGTTTCAAAAGTCGTCTTTTGGCGTTGTCACGTTATTACTGTTGCTGCCGCAGCTGCTGCACCATTGAAAGGTTGGAGCGGGGGCGTAGTTGTAGGTAGCTTTAAGCGTACTTTATGTACCCCATCCCCTACTACCGTACGCGGAATAGTTGTTGCGCATTTTGTTTTCGTTTCTACGTTTACTTATTGACAGCAACTGCGGCGAATGTGTTGCTGCCTTCGCCGCGAGCGATGCTCAAACATTGTTATTGTTCTTATAGTATACGGTCGAGCGTCGCTTTTGTTTCAGTTTCTTCTTCTATTTTGCTTCCCTTTTGCGTTTTTTGTGGTTAAGTGCGCGTACTCAAGGTGAAAAATAAATTGAGTTTTTCAAGTAGCATTTCGCGAGTGCCTCTGAGTATGTGGTCATTAAATTTATTTTGCAATAAAATTTTTCGATATTCGGGCAGTGGTTTTTAGTGGTTCTATATTGAACATAACCAATTATACAATCCACCGTAACCTTATCATAACAATGTGAAAAAATGTGTAAAGCACGTAAATTATGTGATCAAATTCCGTAATTCTTCCATGTTGCAAGTACAAAACGGTAACTTACACACTAAAAGGTTCGTAAAGAAGAAACTCGTTCCACCTGTTGTTCGCCGCAGCGAGGCGCAGCAAATGTTGCAGTCTTATTGCTTACAAAGGGCTTGCAACTGCGGCATTTAGGTCAAGAGGCAAGACTTTGATAACGGTATAACAACAGTGAAACAAATTGCTAAAACAAGTTTCCTTTTAAGTTGAATAATTGAAGACGAATCAGAGTATATTCAGCTACCCGTTCGCTGCCTTTTCAGAATCAATTACAAACAAGAATAACAACAAACACGACAACAAGAGGCGCCCTCTCGCAATTTCACTCTGCCATGAAGAGGGCAGCAAACTCACGCCTGCTTAATTAAGCGCCACATTGGTAGTCTGAGGGAGACAGAGAAAGAGCTTTCGTATTCAAGTGGCTATATAGGTGTGTGCATGTGCATGTAGCTCGTAGTTTTTATATGAGGTAGGCAGATGGCGCCACATGCAGCTACCACAGCGTGCGTTGCATTCAATTTTTTTGTGTGCTGGAAAATATTTCGCACGTAGCGCAAATTTTTTAACGGCAGCCGCACTCAGAAATGTATTTTTATTAATGCATGTGCAGCACACTTACACACACTTTTCCGCGCTCTCAAACATATATGTATGTATGTGAGTTTGAGCCGCAGCAAAATGCCGATGACGACTCAATTAAACTTTCAGCAAAAATCAATGGCTGAGCCATTGAGAGCACTTAAAGTTATGCATGAAACGTGCACACACAGCCATGTACGTGTATCGGCTGATCAGCTAGATATGTGTACACTTATATTCGTCTCTACGTATTTTATGTGCATAATTTGGAGATCAATTGAGCGGTAATAAAAATGCCTTTGGCAAGCGTGTACCGCCTAGCATCATCTAGGAAACCAAATTAACATAAATAGTTACACGAGAATTTATCTTACAAATACAATTACAAGTGCACATATTGACCTGAAGCTGGCTGCAATAATGCGTTCTATTCTTTTCAATTAAGACCATTTCTGCGGGTGCATAATTGTGTACGTAACACGTATGAATGTTCAATTGTCTGTCTGTGTGTTTATTGACCTGGACTGAAAAAACACAAACAATTGTTTTCTTGATTTATTACGAAGTCTCTGATTCATTTCAAAATTCGTGTACAAAATATTGTTAGGAAATGCAATCACTCCAAGAATCACATAAATATTGTACAAAATAAATAATAAAAAATTTATAAATAAGGCAGATCATAAGCGCCGCACACATGACGTAACGTCTTACACTGCAGAGCATACATAGAGTATACATACGAGTACATACATATTTGATCCGATTGGATATGTTGGTGAATTAAGCAGACCAGTTGCGTTTAATAATAATCGTAACAAATTCTATTGTAGAAAAAAGCAACCAACCACTGTCACATTCATTATTCCACGCTTCAATTGGATGGGCTCTGGATTCGAAATTTTACAACGTCATCCTCAATGAACCAGCAGGCAGACTTTCTGACTCACTTCCAAGTATTTTACCCAGATTTCCCTAGTTTTTGCTAATCTGCCTCTCTCCCTGTCCTTGCTTTCTGTTTCATGCTACCTAGCTTTTTCTGTTTATGCGTTTGGTGCAGCGAACGTGCCATTGCTGACATTACACGTTTGAGCGGTATTTGTTGTTGTTGTTTGTGTTGTGTGCGCCAGTGTGCGTAATGTTTTTTTGAACCTGATTGAAGCTGACAGCAACAGTCGGAGGTGGCTTTTGAGTAATTCAAGCTTGCAGTGATGCATCCATATCCGTTGAAAAATGTTGGAAGGCTTTACATAATGTGGATGATAATATATCTAACCAATATTAAAGCTATAAGTTCATTTTAATCATCTTCCTTTTTTAAGTACAGTTTCGAGGAATCGTATCCAATTACATGAATAAATTGCTTTGACTACGATACGGATGCGATTAGATTGGCAGGATATCCTGTAACTCTTGTTGCACACAATGAGAAAATGCCAGCCAAATTCATGTTCTCTAATCCAATAGAATTTTCAAAAAATAGACGACAATTGTTTTATGGCTACCGGTATAGGAAACGAGCGTAAAAAGACAAAAGCATATGGATTGGACAAAGGGATGGGCGGGACCTTACAGTGGAGCAATTCCCAAATGTGCCGCACAAACAAAAGCTGCAATCAATGCCAAAAACTTTGCAAGGCGCCCTTTGCTCCTGTTGCTTTAACATTTATCCCTTTTATTGTGCTCCGGTTCAGTTCAAAAGCTGCCTAAGCCAATAACGTAACGTAACACAAGGATAACGACAACGGCCGAATACATTTAGCTAAATGTTTTGCCTGAGTTGGGTAATATGCGACTGTATGCTCGTGTGGGGGAACAGAAAGAACTAAAAGACTTCAATACTTATGGTAGAAAGATATTTTCCCTGGCCTTCACGATTCACAAAATATAAAACAAGGACCAAACCGATTTTGTATCTTTTGCTTCATTACGGTTCAGTTCATTGGTTCGAATTCGTCGAGCATCAAGTACACAGTATTTTTGCTAGATTGTTCAGGTTAGAATATTTTTTCCTTTCATTGCGAACTCTTATCTGACCTCATACACACGAATTTCCATTACATATGATGTGTTTCTTTGCAGCTCATTAATTCGAACCCTTATAGGTTTTTTTTTTTAACATCCGGATCCCTAAAAAGGGGTTAGCGTAACAGTCTACATTTGTTTGGCTGGTATTCCTGCTACTATATTCTTGCTGTTCAGATGTATTCGGTCTTTTCACATTTTAAACCCGTCGAAGAATACTTCGGGGTTTGAAGAAAAATCATTAATTTAACTATAATATCGTTGAATATTTTTATTTTATCAAAGTAAGAAATTATGATATATATATCCGTGAATCGTTTTCTGTCTACAGTTCCATTATCCCAAAATTATTCGATATAAATAATATAACTACATAGCAAAACAATAACACCAATAGTACACTGCAGACAATGCATTGACTTGTATTACCGGGGTCCATAGCGAGCGGGCGGAATCTCAGATAATGGCCACGCCTTAAAGCATATATACTACTGATTGTATTTATCGCCTTGAGCTTTTCAAAATTACGTCGGACTCATTTTTAATCAAATTATATTGGCTCTATATGCACTTTAATTGTGTGTATATACAGGCACAGGGTAACGGACGCCTTAAGTTATGCAAACAGTTTTGTATGCGTGCCACTCCTACGGGATGCTTTGCTTTCTCTATTCCTTTGCCGTCGCGCACACACTCACACACACATTTATATATACATATAAATAAATATATTGGGATATACTAGCACACTCACACACATAGAGGCGTACGCACAGTCACAATCACATAGAAATTTCGGTCTTCTATTTCTCCTTTTTTTATACTGGAAATTTGGGCCTTTGTTTAGCTGTTCTACTTTATTAAGACTGTATAAAAACACAGGATTTTCACATTTGGAAAATTTAATTTCACATGCATAACCAGTGTCCTGCCACGGAGGCTGACAGACCTCACTCGCGTCCCATTGCCCATACGCACCGTGTGTCTAAGCAGAGGACACTCGATGGCTCTAGCTGCGATTTCGACTCAGGGTGGACCGTTCGACTGGCGTCGCTCCTGGACTGCTGGTCGCTTGACGCGACACTTCACTGACTGAACTGAATGTCCCTTTGTGATGGGATGCTTTTTCCTCTGCGCAGCTTTCGCGTTGCCAAACAGCTTTTCTGGCTGCAGCTTTTTAAGCTCAACGTACGCTGAACCGCGCATGCGCCTTGTCATGTAAACAATAATTCGTTTTTGTGAATCGTTTTTATGTTCTATGCTCTTCTCTGTTGCCTCAGCTGGCACTCAGCTGTTTTACCTTTCGCACGTGCGTTCGCTGCGTTTGCGACGCCGCTGCCACTTGTAGCATTTATCTTGGCTTTGTGGCATTGCCTTTGCCTTTGGCAACGCATTAGTCGCTGCGTTGAAATGCGTGAGCTAGTTGGCATAATTAGTCTGCTTTCTAATTGATTGGTTTTTAATTTGCTGCTGCTATCATGTGATAAGTCCGATAAGAGCACTCCTTACATGTTCGTCGAAAAAGCATTTATAAATGTAATATCAAAATCTTGGAGGTTGGCCCAAAAGTTTCAGATAGACTCAGATAGTAATATCTATGAAAAAGAAACACTCTCAACGACAAATCTGTTCAGTAAAGAAGAGACCCAGACCTTAGCTGCCAGCTTTAGAATACTCTAGTAAAATTTCTAGCTGTTTGCTAATATTTGCACTCATTCATTCGGCAAAATCCACTCAGAGCTATAATGGCATCACGCTCAGCAAACATGCACAAAGAAAAGGCACTCACACACAGGAATACAGGTGGTCTTAAGTCGCGGCCTTGACCTGGAAAATGCAATTGCATTTCCACAAGGTATCCGATGTCATCGTTGCGAAATTTATAAGCTCTCAAATCGCATGAAGCATGAAGCGAGTGCCCAAACTAATGGCCAACTGAGTGAGCCAATTCGCTGCGCTGATGCGTAATGAGTGCAGACGGGGCGGAGGTGGTATCACTGCACATATGAATGAAAGCAAAAGTTGGCAGCGACGACAGCAGTAGGCGTCAGAAAAGTACTCAAAAAGTACTCACCCACTACCCAGGGCTTCGTTTATGTTGAAGCTTTTAGCGCTAGCCTGAGCTTTTTGGTAGCGATTCGAGGCGTAAGCTTTTCCAGCACTTTCATTTGAGCGCCAGCCATTTGTGGGTCGCCGTCGACTGTCGGACGTTGGCGCTGCCGTTGATGTTGCCGTGGCCGTTGAAGTTTCTGCAGTCGTCTCACTGTCCTCTTCTTGTAGCATCTGAAAATTTAAATATCTTAAAAATTCATAGAATATTAAGTGATGAATTCGGAGTTAAAACATAAAGTGAAAAATCAAAGAAGAAAAAATTATCATTTGCTAGTGCTGCGGTTTGTTTACGTTCGTCTTAAAAATAATTTGTAAAGATTTTTGTGAGTGGCCTTTCGTCGAACATGAAAATGTACACCTGGCAAATAGACCCATTACCAGAAAGCTGAGCTGTGTGTGTGGTGTGGCTGCTTCTTCCAGCATCCGTCAGCAATAAAAAATAGGCAAATAACTGGCTAATCGACGCCTCGCAGGTCTCACAATCATGTGTATACATATCTCGTACAAATTTGCATGCATACATAGATACATAAATACATAAATGTGTTCGCAATTATAGCTATAACATAAATTTGGCGAACCACAAACATGGGAAATTGCTTGAGCACGGTGCATGGGGCACGTAATTTGATTGAAATGTCTGTTAATTAATTTTATGGAATTCTAAATAAATTTCGATTAATTGTCTAACAGCTGTAGAAAGAGCGAATATCTAAAGCATTCACATCACACGAAAGTATGAATAATATATGATAGCGTGTGATTGCATCGCATTCGGAAAATCCATTGAAAACTTCACGGGTGGGCGGTGCTCAGAATAAATTAATGATGCGCCCCGGACGCCACAGCTGGCTCAGCTGTCACATTGACATGATTCAAATATCACCTCTGATGAACACAATTGCTTGTTGCATGTTTCATGCCACACTTGCCTGTTGGCCAACAGGCAAATCTGCCACATGCTGCAGCATCGCTTTCACTCTGTGCCCTTGGGTATCTGGCGGACCGTGCGGGTGTGTGTGTGTGTGTGTTTAACACAGAAATTTTTCAGCAGTTCCCCCCTGTCGGCATACACTTGCCACCCGGGGCATACATATAAGCGCCCCTACTTCCTGACGGCCCACACAAAGTTATGAATTCTTAATTTCCGGTTTGAGATGGCAGCAACCCAGATAAACGTTAGCTTATGGTACAAGCATCAGGTATACAGATTACTTTCAATTAGCATACACCGATCCAAGCGGGGCATCGTACACACAGGAATTATTTTGTCCTTAGTCCAGCATTAATTGTCGAACATTGTGAACGACAAGCTGTGGGCGATTGTTAATTACACGCCAATTTCTTCGAACTAATCAGTATTCCTTTGTTGTAGCAACAGAGGAACACACACATGTTATCCATTGGATATTCCGAGCATTGCTGAGATTTATGAGGTGTGGTTATAATAAAGCTCTGAGAATGCCATTGACCGAAGCTTAATCAAATAATTTGTTATTCCGAAGTTAATAACTCGGCAAATTGTAATCTCAAATTGTAATGTGTTTTATTGATTTATTTACTGTGAATGTGGGCGATATTTATCATTCGATTTTATCATGTAATTGATAATGACAGAAAATACGAACTCGCGACTACAACTTACAAAACGAAAGCCATTTGGGATCCAGTGAATTTTATAAAGAACAACAATTTATCTATTTTTTTTTCTTATATAAATCATTGTGGCTAAAATCCATTGAAATCCCACCTCCTCTCCCACTCTTTAGATTGATTTCTGTGTCAATGCGCATTGAAATTTGTCCGCTTTGTCTTCGGGTTTGAAATGTACTAAGTGTATTATATATGAACAAAAGATATATATATAATAACAGGAAAGCAACTAAAATCTTTCTGAAAGCCTTCTTCAGCTACGAGCTTAAAAATACAGCAATTTGTTCTCGTTTTTAATAAAAAGGAGCGACTTTGTTTAAGTGAAATTGAATGAATTCGAAAGTATTGCTTAATCAAATTAATATATTTTCATTTCATAGTTTCAATTATTCGTTAGATTTAAAAAGGCATTCCAATTAGATGGATATATCAAAGAAATGTACTATACAATTACCATAAGTTTTGATTATCTGTAAAATTATTTCTTTGATCAAACTTTTACCATTACCATTGAATTTCCCCTGCGTAGTGTGTGTTAATAATCGTGAAACGGGAAATTTTTCGTGTGTAATTTATGAATAAATTATCTAACGACACGCCCCAAATAGCGATGCGCCTCACCACTGGTAAATTTTTCGCTCAGTAGGTCAATGGCAGTAAGACTACTGATAGCGATAAGTTGGTAACTAATTATAGACGGATTATATAATGTAATTAGAGTAATGTAATAGGATTTCTTGCAATAATATAATGATTAAATATAAATTACAATTACTTGGCCACAGGATACTACAATAAACGAGGATAGCGACAAATCTTGGCAATTAACTCGCATAACCGGGCACAGAAACAAAACAAAGCCAAACAAAGCAAAGTCGCACATAGCAGGCGGCGGACGCCACCCACCGCCAATCGTCACACGCACACGCGCACCATATAACACTAACATAGACTGCTGCGGGATATAGCCACGAAGATGGGCGACAATATAATTGGCTCGGCGAGCTTCCTCCACTTGGGCGACATTGTTTCCCTGTATGCGGAGGGCAGTGTCTGCGGTTTCTTGAGCACACTTGGGTGAGTACCATTTGTCACATGCTTGTAGGGTACTCATTGCACTCGCCATTGCACTCACACTTATACTTACACTGTCACACAACTAACTGTGCTCGCACTTCGAAAGCATTTAAGGCCTTTGAAGGGCTTTCAATGCCTTCACTTTACGACCTGGTAATGGAACCTGCTAATTCATCAATTAGAGCAAATTATGTTACTTGGTATTCAATAAGTTCTAAGATAAACAGAGTATTGTTTGTTGAACTTGAGCTTGAAGAATCTCTGACTTTCCGTTTAAATTCTTAACAGCCTTGTGGATGATCGAACCGTTGTTTGCCCTGAAGCAGGAGACTTGACATGTCCGCCTAAAAAATTTAGAGGTAGCTAGCCATTAGCTATTGGCAGCCAATTCTCTCATCAATTCTACATGCCTCACACTTTGCAGATTGTCTCATCAAAATATGTCCCATGAACCGGTACTCTGCGCAGAAGCAATTCTGGAAGGCAGCCAAACAGTCGGCCAGCTCGAACACAGATCCCAATCTACTAAAGCGCTTGCACGTAAGCTCGCTATATACTTTTATATATGTTTTTGAATTGATTCCAATTTAAATATGATCCCTTTAGCATGCCGCAGAAATCGAAAAGAAGCAGAATGAAACTGAGAATAAGAAGCTGCTGGGCACCTTCATTCAGTACGGACGAGCTGTAGTGCAGCTGCTTCATCTGAAGTCGAACAAGTACCTGACGGTTAACAAGCGACTACCGTCCCTATTGGAGAAGAATGCAATGCGTGTGTACTTGGATGCGAATGGGAATGAGGGCTCTTGGTTTTACATAAAGCCTTTCTACAAGCTACGCTCCATTGGCGACTATGTTGTGGTGGGCGACAAGGTGATCCTTAGTCCCGTAAATGCAGATCAGCAGAATTTGCATGTGGCCGCAAACTACGAACTACCTGATAATCCCGGCTGCAAGGAGGTAAATGTGCTCAACTCATCAACATCGTGGAAAATTTCATTGTTCATGGAGCACAAAGAGAATCAGGAGCATATACTCAAAGGTGGCGATGTGGTGCGTCTCTTCCACGCCGAACAGGAGAAGTTTTTAACCATGGATGAGTACAAGAAGCAATACCACGTATTTCTACGCACCACAGGGCGCACTAGCGCCACTGCGGCCACCAGCAGCAAAGCGCTTTGGGAGATTGAGGTGGTGCAGCATGATTCATGTCGAGGTGGTGCGGGCGATTGGAACTCCTTATACCGTTTTAAGCATCTAGCCACCGGACACTATCTTGCAGCCGAATCCGAGTCAGATGTAGCAGCTGGAACTGCCAATGCCCATGAATCATTGCTTGGCGACTGCAGCAAAGATTCGGGTCTTAGCCTTACCATGAACTCAACCTTGAATGGTAGGTCTATTGCGGTACACTATTGATATTTCATTAGCTCATTTGATCGCATTTTCATTCCATTCGCAGACAAGCCCAAAGCCAAGCTCTATCGATTGGTCTCAGTGCCATATTCGGCTGACATAGCTTCCGTGTTTGTACTGGATGCTACTACAATGGCTCGACCGGATAGCTTGGTGCCGCAGTCCAGTTATGTGAGGCTGCAACACATTTGCTCAAACACATGGGTTCATGCCACTTCGATACCGATCGATGCCGACGACGATAAGCCTGTTATGTCCAAGGTATGTTGCTCACCGATCAAGGAGGACAAGGAAGCATTTGCCCTGATTCCCGTATCACCGGTGGAAGTGCGTGATTTGGACTTTGCCAATGATGCATGCAAGGTGTTGGCGACGGTGACCAGTAAATTGGACAATGGAAGCATATCGATCAATGAACGGCGTGCTCTCATCTCATTATTGCAAGACATTGTGTACTTCATAGCTGGAATGGAGAATGAGCAAAACAAAACCAAGGCACTTGAGTTTACCATCAAGAATCCTATTCGAGATCGACAGAAACTATTACGCGAGCAATACATTCTGAAACAGCTTTTTAAGATATTGCAAGGCCCATTCCAAGAGCATACGGCCGGAGATGGGCCATTCCTGCGATTGGATGAACTTAGTGATCCCAAGAATGCGCCCTACAAGAATATCTTTAGACTTTGCTATCGAATTTTGCGACTGTCGCAACAGGATTACCGTAAAAATCAAGAGTACATTGCCAAGCACTTTGGTCTGATGCAGAAGCAAATTGGCTACGATATTCTTGCCGAAGACACGATCACAGCGCTGTTACACAATAATCGCAAGCTACTGGAGAAACACATCACAGCTGCCGAGATCGAGACTTTTGTGGGTCTCGTGCGTAAGAATATGAACAACTGGGACTCGCGTTTCCTTGACTACCTCTCCGATCTCTGCGTTTCGAATCGCAAAGCCATTGCCGTTACCCAGGAGCTAATCTGCAAAAGCGTTCTCAGTGATAAGAATGTCGATATTCTGATCGATACACAAATAAAAGCGCTACGCGGCAGTACTTCCGCCCGTTGCTACAAAGGCGCCTCTGAAGATGTTTGTCTGTCCACACTCACTGAAGTTGCGGGTGACGATGAGGATCGGTCCGATTTGCAGTCTACGTCCACCTCCACCACTTGGGATAGCGCAAGCTTTAACGACGATGAGACTGGCATGTCGGGGGAGAAATATGAAATACATTTACAATGGAAGGGACAACCGGTATGTATAGTGAAATTCAAATGCATAATCCATCTTTTAAATTACAATGGTTTCATGTCATTTTAGTCGTCCCGTTCAATGGCGGACTTGGCTAACTGCGTGGCGGATGGGTGCGAACAAGAAACTGCAATATTAAACTACTATCGCCATCAGCTAAATCTATTCTCGAACATGTGTTTGAATCGCCAGTATTTAGCCTTGAACCGACTCTCGCCGCAATTGGACATTGATTTGATACTGAAGTCGGTCTTCATTAAATATGATTTATAAGCGTTTGCTAAACTCTTTGTCCTTATGCAGATGTATGTCTGACGAAACAATGCCTTATGAGTTGCGCGCATCCTTTTGTCGTTTGATGCTGCACTTACATGTGGATCGTGATCCACAAGAGCCAGTGACGCCTGTAAAATATGCACGGCTATGGAGCGAAATACCCTCTAAGATGTCTATAATGGAGTAAGTATATCTATCATTTTAATATTGAGTATTGGAAAATTGTAGCTCGTATGTCTCGTTTTCAATAGTTATGATGGAAAGAATCTACAGCCGGATCAGAACAAACAGGCATGTCGTGCCAAATTCAATACAACCATCGCCTTTGTGGAAAACTATCTGTGTAATGTGGCTACCAAGGTGTGGCTTTTCACGGACCAAGAGCAAAACAAGCTTACCTTTGAGGTGGATATAGAATTCCATTCTATCCCATCCCATCTTAATCTACTTCATTGTTTTAGGTAGTCAAATTGGCGAGGGATTTGATTTATTTTGGCTTCTACAGCTTTAGTGATCTATTACGTTTAACGAAGACATTGCTCTCTATATTGGACTGCGTTTCCGAGACGACCACTGGAGGCTCCTTTGTCAATACGGATATAGACTGTAAGTACCAGAAGGTATTTTCTTAAGTTAAGTTAGATAAGTATGTTTTTTACGATCTCTCCATGACAAGCTGTCGAAGAGGAGACGAAAAGTAATGGTGAGCTTGACATTATGAACCACTATTTTCGTAATTATATTAATATGTTAATCCTTGTTGCTTTTGCTTCACAGCCGAAGGAGGCGTGCTGCGTTCGATTGGCGACATGAGTACTGTAATGACATCATTGGCATTGGGCTCTGTGGGTCAAGCTATTGCAACACCATCTATTGCACTGCAACAGCGGAAGTCAGTCTCGCAATTGATGAAGGAATATCCACTGGTCATGGACACCAAATTGAAAATCATTGAAATACTGCAGTTTATCTTGGATGTGCGCCTTGACTACAGAATCAGCTGTCTGCTCTCAATTTTCAAGCGTGAATTTGACGAGTCTGAAGTGGTTGCCCAAACCACTATAACGACGCCCGTTGCTAATGACGAGAACATGCAGCAAGCCACGTCCGGCAGTGCGGGTACCACAGATTCGGAGCAAATAGCCGCAGCCGAAGCTGCCATGGCTGCGGCTGCGGCCGCGGCCGCGGCTGCCGCTGCACGTCAGAAAAACATTGACCTGGAATCAATTGGCGTACAGGCTGAGGGCATCTTTGACTGTGAGCGCAGCGATGCTGCCAACTTAGATCTTGATGGACAAGGTGGACGCACCTTTCTGCGTGTCCTACTGCATCTTATTATGCACGACTATGCGCCGCTTGTATCGGGAGCACTGCATCTGCTTTTCCGCCATTTCAGCCAACGGCAGGAGGTGTTGCAAGCCTTTCGACAGGTAAGCTACACTTAAATTAACTATTTTGTAGTATTATCAACATTTAGATGGGAACACTGAACTTTAATCCTTCTGCATGTAGTTAGTAATCACGAAATTTAGGTAGATTTGTGAAAGGCACTCAACAATTAAACTAATAAGATTAAGCTAATATTTTACTAGATATATTTAAGCTAGTTTGCTCGTAATTCTCTATTATCCTTAAATTTGATATTCAGATCATAAGATTTGCTGTAAAATATATGCTAATTATTTATATTGGCTTATTAAAAAATTTTGTTTGAGCTCTTCAGATTATTGACTGAGTTGGAAATCTATTATACTTCATTTTATATTTCAATCGAATCAAATTAATCTTCGTATTTTTGCTTTCAAAATAAGACTTTTAGATTACTTTAATTATATTGTATTTTAGCATGTCACTTTTAATAAAGAACTGGGAGGAAAATATTATTTGATTTGTTCGGCTGCAGTGAGACTGTCGCAGATTTGCTATTAATTTCTAATTTCTCAATTCTACTCTTCATCTCTCTTGGGTTTGCATGCACGCTCTTGATATCGAAATCGACGTCGAGTCTCGCCTTACTAATCTGTATAATCAACTGCATCTCTCATATGTAATTGACTTATGACTAACACTGCTCACGCACTGCTAACACAATCACACAACTAATAATAAAGTGGACGTATTCCGCATATCGTAATGAAAGATCTTTTGATTTTGTATGTATGAAATATTGGTATTTCTGTGAAAAATAGATTCAATTCTAAACTGTTCCGTTTTGCCTTACTTTATAGGTGCAACTACTCGTGTCAGATAGCGATGTGGAGTCATATAAACAGATTAAATCTGATTTGGATATATTGCGTCAGAGTGTAGAGAAGTCAGAGCTGTGGGTGTACAAATCCAAGGCAACGGATGAGCTTGGTGGTGGTGATATCACAGGTGGCGCGGATAATGTGGAATACGATGCAACACTGTCGCCAGAGCAACGAAGCGAGTATCAAAAAGTGAAAGAAATCCTTATCCGGATGAATAAGTTTTGCGTAACGGCTGGTGAGTAACCGCATAGGCTTTGTCTCTAATAGTGCTGATCGGTTGTTGGTTGCTTCTTTCAGGTCCGATAGTCAAACCCCGTAAGCACGAGCAACGTCTACTGCGAAATGTCGGAGTACACACTGTAGTGTTGGACTTACTACAAAATCCCTATGACGAGAAAGATGATGTATTGATGAAGGAGCTTATGTGTTTGGCGCATGAATTCTTGCAAAACTTCTGCCTGGGAAATCAGCAAAATCAAGTTTTGTTACACAATCATCTCGATTTGTTCCTAAATCCAGGCGTGAGTATCTCCCCTCGTTTCGAATGCGACTGTACACTAACCTATTCTCGTTCCTCTCGTAATGTAGATACTTGAAGCAAAGACAGTCTGTGCCATATTCAAAGACAACTTGGCACTGTGCAATGAAGTGACAGACAAAGTGGTGCAACATTTTGTGCATTGCATCGAGATCCATGGCCGACATGTGGCATATTTACAATTTCTGCAAACAATCGTTAAGGCGGAGAATCAATTCATTCGGAAGTGCCAGGACATGGTAATGCAGGAGCTTATCAATGCCGGCGAGGACGTGCTAGTCTTCTACAATGACAAGACTTCTTTTCACCACTTCGTGCAAATGATGCAACAGCATCAGCAAAATCATCGTCAACAACTCAGCGACGACAGCCCCTTAAAGTATCACGTGGAACTGGTTAAGCTGCTCGCCTGTTGCACCATGGGCAAGAACGTTTATACAGAGATTAAATGTAATAATTTGTTGTCATTGGATGACATTGTGACTATCATATGTCATCCGCTCTGTGTGCCTGAGGTAAAAGAAGCTTACGTGGATTTCCTCAATCATTGCTACATTGACACTGAGGTGGAAATGAAGGAAATCTACGCTTCCGGTCATATGTGGAGTCTCTTTGAAAAGAGCTTTTTGGTGGACCTAAATCAATTAATATCTAATACTTCAGCCACCATGAACAAGACACTACTGAATTATGTCCTCAATGGATTAACTAATTTGCTGAGCAGCTTTTTCTCAAGCCCCTTTTCTGATCAAAGTACGATAGTGCAATCTCGTCAAGTAATTTTTGTACAATTGCTGCAGGCCGTCTACCGATTGACTCAATGCAAATGGCTTTCACTAGCAGATCGGTTTAATGTGGAGAATTGCATACGCACACTAACCGAATCGGCCAAAATGCGCAGCATTGTGCTGCCCCTAGAGCTAGAGCAACAAGTGACAAATATGTCCAGCAAGACTGCGATGTTGACGCGGCAAACTACGAAGTGGCTGCTGGCATCGAAGCAGCCGAAGTATGATACTCAACAGTCGAGCCATCTGATGCGCTGGGATCGCTCCATTATTGAAGGCCTCCAAGATATTGTTTCACTTTTGGAAGACCAATTAAAGCCAGTCGTCGAGGCCGAGCTGTCATTGCTAGTGGATATACTTTACCGTTCAGAACTACTGTTCCCAGCTGGCACTGAGGCGCGCAAACGGTGTGAGAGTGGAGGCTTCATTCGTAAACTGATTAAGCATACAGAAAAATTGTTGGAGGAGAAAGAAGAGCGAATGTGTGTCAAAGTTCTGCGTACCTTACGCGAAATGATGGCAATTGATGTCAACTACGGCGAAAAGGGGGATGCTCTACGTCAAACACTCTTGCTGCGTTACTTCCAATGCAAAAGTGCACCAAAGCTTGAAGAAGACCATCCACAATTGGCAGCGAGTGCAGCTGCCACGGCTGCTGCAGTCGCTGCGGCGGCGGCCGCAGATCCCGCTAAGCAGCTACATTTAGTCACCCACGGACCTGGAGCCAAGTATCTGGCGCGTGCAGGCAAAACTCTGCACGAAATGCAGAATCATCTCGACCGTGAGGGAGCTTCCGATTTGGTAGTGGAATTAGTTATTAAATCGGTGCACTCGCCCAACATCTTTGTAGAGGCCGTGGAGTTGGGAATAGCATTGCTTGAGGGTGGCAATCCGATCATACAAAAGGGAATGTTTCAAAAATTTCTCAGCGATGACCTAAACCAGGCATTCTTCAAAGTCTTCTTTGAAAAGATGAAGGATGCACAGCAGGAAATCAAATCAACAGTGTCCGTAAATACTACAGACATCGCAGCCAAAGCACATGAGCACAAGCAAGATACCAATCTGGAGTTGGATAAAATTTCACGAAAACATGGTCTCAAGAGCAATGGCGTCGTAATTACCGACGAGCTCAAACGAGAGTTGCATAATGCTGGCTTGGCCACAGCCCGTGCCTATGGGAATGCGCGGAATATACACTCTGGTGAAGATAGCTCAGCTATAAGTGTGAACAGCCCACTGGAGGACATACTGGCCGAAAAGTTGGAAAAACATCGAGACAGCAAGGAACAGCGAAATCAGCTTTCGAACAAGGTCCTAGTCATGCAGCCAATTTTACGTTTTCTGCAGCTACTCTGTGAGAACCATAATCCCGATCTGCAAAATCTGCTGCGAAACCAGAACAACAAAACGAACAATAATCTTGTCTCAGAAACCCTTATGTTCCTCGACTGCATCTGTGGCTCCACCACTGGAGGCTTGGGTCTACTCGGTCTCTACATCAACGAGCACAATGTGGCGCTGATTAACCAAACTCTGGAGACGCTCACGGAGTACTGTCAGGGACCGTGTCATGAGAATCAAAATTGTATTGCCACTCACGAGTCGAACGGACTCGATATCATAACGGCTTTAATATTGAACAATATAAACCCGTTGGGCGAAAATAGAATGGACTTGGTATTGGAACTGAAGAATAATGCCTCCAAGCTTCTTTTGGCCATCATGGAGAGTCGCGGCGACAGCGAAAATGCTGAGCGCATACTGTACAACATGAATCCGAAGCAATTGGTCGAAGTGGCATGTAAAGCGTATCATCAAGAGGAGCTAATCGATGAGCAGGACGACGCGGATGAGACGACTGCCACAACAGATGACGACGATGCAACGGTCAGTCCCCGCGAAGTCGGGCACAACATTTATATACTTTGCCATCAACTAGCTCAGCATAATAAGGAATTAGCAGCTTTGCTTAAAGCCTCTGAGGACCCCCAATCAGCCAGCTTCGATGTCAAAACCAGCCAGGCTCTTATGTACTATGCTACCCATACGGCACAAATTGAGGTACGATGAAGGAAGAGGAAGGCTATTTGCCTTTCTGCATTTGCATAATTTTGTATTAACGTCCGTGTCATTCACAGATTGTTCGAAATGATCGCACACTAGAGCAAATTGTATTTCCTATACCCGAGATTTGCGAATATCTAACAACAGACACAAAAATCAAAATACTTAATACGGCAGAGCGAGATGATCAAGGATCCAAAGTGGCTGATTTCTTTGACAAGGCAGAGGAGATGTTCAACGAGATGAAATGGCAAAAGAAACTGCGCAGTGAGTAGTCCATGATATAAACTTTTACATCTTCTTGACATCACATAATGCAATTGATACTTACAGGTCAGCCATTGCTCTTTTGGATCAGCAGCTACATGTCACTCTGGAGTAATATACTATTCAATTGCGTGGTCGTAATCAATATGATTGTGGCTTTCTTCTATCCCTTTGATAATACAGTACCCGGTAAGAAGAGTGGCTATTAAGATTTTCCTCTGTTGTCGAATCTGTCAATTCTAATCCAAAGAATCATTCCTCTCTTTTTAGAACTGAGTTCTCATATATCGATACTATTTTGGGCCATTCTGATCATCTCTCTAGTAATAATTATTACACTACCTCGAGAATCTGGGATACGAACATTTATTGGATCCGTAATTCTTCGCTTTATATTCTTACTTGGGCCAGAATCCACCCTATGTTTACTGGGGGTAGTTACCGTAAGTCGTTGTCTATATAACTATACGCAGCTCCAATAACAATTTCATCAATTTCATACAGGTGACTCTGAAGAGCGTTCATATTGTTAGCATAATGGGAAACAAAGGCACGCTCGAGAAACATTTCCTAAAGATTATCACCGACTTCCAATTACTGTATCACTGCATTTACATAGCATTTTGCTTTTGTGGATTAATATTCCATCCATTCTTCTATTCTTTGCTGGTAGGTATTTTGCAGTACTAACATGAATTGTACTTATAATATGTTGAACACATTTTACAGTTATTCGATGTTGTTTATCGAGAAGAGACGCTGGTCAACGTAATTCGGTCGGTTACTCGCAACGGTCGCTCAATTGTCTTGACAGCCGTTCTGGCACTGATTTTAGTTTATCTATTCTCCATCATTGGCTATATGTTCTTCAAAGATGATTTCCTCGTTCCTGTGGATTATGAGGAACAGGAATCAGCGACAATCAACCCGTTGACATTATCGGTCCCAGCATCACCTGACGAATTCTGTGCCATACCCGATGAGCACGGGAACTGCAACGGCTCCGCCAAACAGCCAATAATTGTCGCTTCGAGCAATGGTGAAGCCAAGGAACGATCCTGTGACTCACTGGTGATGTGTATTGTGACCACACTAAATCAAGGCCTTCGGAATGGCGGCGGCATTGGCGACATTTTGCGAGCACCCTCAAGCAAGGTAAACAGTCACAAGCAAGGAGATAAATTGAACATTAATGTAAAATTTATTTTCTTCGCAGGAGGGACTTTTTGTAGCTCGAGTCATCTATGATCTACTGTTTTTCTTCATTGTAATTATTATCGTACTAAATTTGATTTTCGGCGTTATCATCGACACATTTGCCGATCTGAGATCGGAAAAACAGCAAAAAGAGGCTATTCTGAAAACCACCTGTTTCATTTGTTCGCTCAACCGTTCGGCCTTCGACAACAAAACAGTCAGCTTCGAAGAGCACATTAAAAGTGAACATAATATGTGGCACTATCTGTACTTTATAGTGCTAGTCAAGGTAAAGGATCCTACAGAGTTCACTGGCCCCGAGAGCTATGTGTACGCCATGGTCAAAGCAGGTATTTTGGAATGGTTTCCACGATTGCGTGCCATGTCCCTAGCCGCAGTGGATGCGGATGGCGAGCAAATCGAACTACGCAGTATGCAAGCACAACTGCTGGAAACGCAACTGCTCATCAAGAATTTGTCGACTCAGCTACACGAGCTTAAAGATCACATGACGGAACAGCGCAAACAGAAGCAGCGTTTGGGTCTCCTTAACACGACGGCCAATTGTCTGTTGCCATTTCAATAAGGTGATGATAGAAAAAAGTGAGCCAAGCTCTCGGCAAGAATCTGAGCTCTTATAACTAATAACTTTTCGACATTCCCTTGTATAGCTGATGCTGTACGAATATGGTAACGTAAAGGTATTGGAACAAATTCCG
>JABVZY010000267.1:2250350-2263646 GCA_020883555.1 Drosophila nannoptera
AAAGACTATGCACCACCCACAACACTCACCGCACAACACAATCGTTTTTGTTGCTTATTGTTGCGATGGCATACGCAGAGAAGTTATTTCATATTGCCATCGGTTTTCAGTTACTGCCTTTTACCTTGTTTTATATATCAAATTGCGATTTGTCTACCATGTGCGTATGTATATAGGTAAACATGAACGAAGTAAAGAGCATGAAATTTGTAATACTACTACTACTACTACTACTACTATTCGTGTTACATTTATCGATAACTTATCGTACAGCACTCGTTCATTTTTGAACTAGTGCATTAAAAGCATTAGAATGAGCCAGGGAGCAAATTTAATTCAATTTGTGACCTTGTTCTTCATAACTACTTATTTCATTATTTGTCTATGAATTTTAAAGACAAAATCGAAAGAAATGACTGCAAAATGGAAACGATTCTTCTATATCGATGACACTTCACAAAAATTGTATATTAAAAGCGAGATTTCACACAATTGCGATATAAAACTAAATTCAAATAAACTAAAAAAATGTTAATACCAATTAAATAACTAACTCTTTAATTAATTTTCTAATGTCATACGTATCCTTGTTGTGGAAAAGAATCAGCTTAAGTTCCCCCAATAATTTCGATTAGTATTTTTTTCCTTGCATTTGTATGTCAAACAAAGAATTATTCCGAAACAAATTACAACTTCCGCAGAACAGTTAATTCCTTCTCGAAGCGCAATAATATTGAAATTCCACAGAATAGCCGATACACAGTGATATATTTCTGCAGGCAATGAATAATTCATGATAAGATAATTGTTATGCTAAATGTTTGCTAAAAAAAATAATAAATATTGATTTAAATTGTAACTCGAAACTATACTACTGATACTACAGCAACTTCAATTTAAATTTAAAGGTAAATTTCTTTGATCGTTTCACTGTTGTAAGGCTTAGCTGCTTCAACAACCAGTCTGTTATCGATTTTGCAAATTCTTCAGATAACGGTTCTCAGATTGACCGCTTTGCGTAATAAAAAATATAGATATTTAATACTTACTTTTGTATTAATTATATTATATTATTTTTAATGAAAGCTGTGTAACACGAAATTTGTCTTCAAAATACTTTAACGATTTTATTATGCTAATTGATCTTAATTTGTTCTGTGACAAGAAATAAACTGTTAAAAAACGACACCATTTTGCACAAAGATTCTATAAGATTCTTACCACATATCCCTAAATAGCTTGGTTAACGTATTTATATCCTTATTAATATTATAGTATTTCAGGCGCATAATGTCTCGATGAGTTGTCCAATCCTCTATGCCATGATGGAACATTACTTCCAAAACCAACAGCTGCTCATAGACTATATCCCACTCCACGCCAATGGTGGCTGCGCAGGTTTCTAGTAGCCACCGAAACGAGCTTGGAAAGATCGTACGCAATTTCTGTTTACTACCGCTTCGTAGATTTGACATATGTCCGTGAAGTAACCAACAATCAAAATTAGAAACTTTTAGTAAAAGTTCATTTGATTGCTCTTGATCATTCAATTGACCTTGTTGATTACATTTCTGATGTTGCTTGGCTTCATCCACTGGATTCGCATCACTATTTTCTTGCTTTACTTCAACAAACGTTTCCTGTGACGGACGAATTTGGCGACGGGGCAACTTCAACGGTACACGTAATGGTTCCATGTTGGTCTCGTCGAAAACTTGTATGGAAGCCAAATCGTTAAGTGGTACATCCTCATTATTTATGGTAAGTATATAATTTGGCGCTTGGTGTAAGTGCCAGAATGGATTATCTGACTCTAATGCTTGGCGACGTAGTGATTTTTCCATCACCTTATTTTGGTACTGCTTTCCATAAGCTGAAATTGGCTGTCGAAATACAAAATTGGGCCGCTTTTCTTGGCGTCGAAGGTCGTTAATCCAATTTTCTGTAGTTATATCACAGTTAGCTCGAAATTCCTTATGCCTAACTGGAAGCCGAGCAAACATTTGGAAGATTCCTATCTTCTCGTAGTCATATTGACATGGCAACTCCTCTACTCGAAGTGTTTTTCCTCGTGCAGCCAACTGTTTCGACAACTCTGTGATTTTATATTTGAAGGGTTCTAGTTGATGTTCCGTATGATCGACTTTCATAAAGTCTGGAATATGGACACTCATTTCTTCTTTCTGCGCCTGAGTCGCATGAAGGAGAATACGCTTAAAATAACTATGTGCCGGCGTCAGACTGGGCTGGAACTCAATGTGATGTCTGCTGCGGGTTTCATTACAAGATTCGCCAAATTTATTTTTTAGAAAAGTCTCAAAGATCAGGCAAATATTTTCTCGTATGCGCTCCATGGCTGGCGTTAACAACATCTCGTTATGATTATACTCATGTTCCTTTTGTTTCCTTTCTTTGCTTAGAAAATCATCAATCTTGGTCCCGCATCCTGTAGCGACGCCAAAACGCTGTGCAAAGCTTTCATTATATTGTGAAACTAAAACCTTACGTAATTCTACGAATTGCATCCATTCGGTGTACACGAAAAGCGGTGCCACCGGCGGAACCTCCTCGTTCGTCTCGCTTAACAGGTGTTCATTAATGAGTATAGCGGATGCCGATATAGCACGCTCCTTAACGTCATCTAATCCAAATAATAGTTTTAAAACATATATTATGTATGCCATAACTCGAGCCTCATAACGTGGATATAAATGATGACTTTGAATAGGGTCGAGGTTTGGTGGAAGTTTATCCATCAGACTTCCTACATAGCTAGCGACGATGGGTGGCAATGCCAGCTCCAACACATAGCGTTTGCAGAGTGCCTCCAGATCCGGCTTTTGAAAACCATTAAGATCTATAAATCGAGACATTTGTGAGATCTGTGTTCGAAGAGCCTGCAAGCCAAAATAAAAAAAAATAACTATATATACAAACATCAGTTTTTGGTTACAAAGCAAGTCAACTTACGCTATAGCTGCACTTATCCTTTTGAACACCAAGCTCCATTTCTTTTACGAGAGTCTTACCATGCATTGCGACATTCTCAGGCAAGTAGCTGAGCATATACCGACTAGTCAGATGCTCCTCTTTAATGAATCGAATTAAGTCGGTTACCTGTATGTCGTCTTCGACTTGGTTTAGAGCAATGGCCAGCACTATATACAACTTGATCATGTTCAAACAGTATATATTACGATCGAAAGAAGGCAGGCTAGTAGCCTTCGGTCGCAAGCCATGACATTGCATACTCCCAGAGCTATCAACGCTGTGTTTATCCAAATGTTTGAGAGGCATCTGTTTTTTTAGGGCTTTACGGGCATTTGTCGACCATTGTAGTTGTAGATTTCGGTTAGTTAATAACGTGGATTCCGATTGTGGACCCTTCTTCATTTTCAAACCTGATTCATCTAATTTACGCTATCGAAAAAAAGAGCACCGGCGAGAATAGGGGTTCTATGTCAGCAAAGTCTAGATAACAACGTGATTGATTAGTTTAAAACTTCAAAGTCATTAGCATATGTTCAGTGGGCGCTATATAAGCGAAGTTTTGTGAGCCGAATATCAGTTCAACATATTGGCTTGAAACATTACAATACAAAACATGTTCAAAACAATGTCTCTGCGCTTTGCTCTGGTCTGTCTAACATTACTTGTGATGACATTCGTGTCAACGCCTTCATCAGCAACCCCGCTGGAAGGTAAGTCTTTCACATAAACAGTGATCTAATATTAATTTATATTTTTAAAGCTGCTTTAGTACAGGGCAGTTCAGTTCCAGATTTCGAGGCTACTTCATCAACGCCATTGTCAGAGCCAGGCAAGCCAAAGCAACGCACCTTTTTCCTGTTACTGCCACTTCTGTTCCCCGATCAGTTCTACTAAATAATGCGTTACAAAACCAATATTCCTGATTCATTATGATAAACATACAACCAAATGCAAATAAAATTTAAGATTAAAGCATAAAGCATACCTTTGTTTTCCTCCACTCCCTCCATTTTGAACGGTCATCTTGAACTTCAGTCTGTGATTCCTTAATCAAACGCTCACGCTTCCTTTTAATCTTTTTGTAATTGTAAATTATACGGGCATCTCTGAAAGGTAATAGACTTAAGATAAAATGAGAAATTTAAAATGAGAAATTTATACTCATGCCTTGCGATCGCCCGAACATTCAGCTTTGGCAACCCAAGTTCATTGTTTTTGTGGAAAGCTACTTCCATACGACTCATATAGGCAGCCCAAACTTGTAGCGTCATCAGCTTCAGCTCTGGCTTGGCACCCATGTTAAGCAGCTCGTCCAAAAAACCGCGAAGTATATAGTTGTAAAATTCCCAAGAAGTTATGTCGTTTTCTTCTGGCTTCAATTTCGCCTTCTTTATAGTGCGTTGGGAAGCATGTTTTGAAACATCGTTGTATGTATCTTCAGCGCTGATCTCTACTGCACGTAGTTGCTCTTTTTTTGTGCCACATTCAATGCAATAATAGTAACCCTCACGCTCCTGAAATGTACGTTCGCCACAGACGTCGCACTCCACATTATTTATTTTCATTACTTCGGGCTCCTCCATTATAAATTATAATTTTGAAAAGGTAGAGAGCACATGCGGCACTAATGAAATATTTGATAACAAAAGTATGGAAATTCACGGATCTGTCTATCGGCTATCGAAGCCAACTGATAACCATTTTAAGCTACTGCCAAATGCCGGTTCGCTGCCAAATATCATGATGAGTAAATACTCATTCAGATTAAGCGTCTATTTAGGTACTGTGCATTACTTTTATTTTGTAATAAAGGTAGTTTACATAGGTGTGTAAAAACCTATGAAAGCATGATACGGATTCAGTTGATACCAAGACATGAATACAACACACTGTTAGTGTCGCATTACCCAACACTAGCAGTAGCGCATTTTGACCTATCCCAACTTTTTGAATATGCTGAACGAATTATTTTACAAATTCCTTTCCTCAATCCAATTTCAGTATTTGTAAATAGTGCAAATACATTGTTAATGTAAATATTAGCTGTTGAAGGGGAACTATATTTAGCTGCCTACCAGTACTCACCAGTATTAAAGTGGTATGCCCTCTCGCGATGGGCTGAAAAAGCTAAAAGTTTAAGCTACAAAAGCTCACGATTAAAATAATAATAACTAGTTGTCCATAACCAGTCGATCAGTGCAAGTGCAACGGAATCCAAAGCAGCAGCATGAGCTCAGATGATAACAATATTGACAATCTATCAAATTTAGATTATTTGTTGAATAATGATGAGGAATTAATACTGAAAAAAGAGGAGCTCCTAGTGCAAGAACTGATTGATTGGTTAGATGCAAATCCGACCATAAACGGCAATAAAACCTATGAAAACTTGCACTTCTTTTTACGTACCTCTAAATTTGACGTAGAGCGCGCCAAAAAAAAGATAAAAACTTTTTACCAAATGCGCGCAGAGCGTACCGAGTGGTTCGATAATTGTGACCCCATGTTGCCAGAAATACAAGAGCTGCTTGCTTTAGGCGTCTTTCTTCCAGTCGATGGTGTCGACGATCAGCAACGAAAAGTTGTCATAATACGGACGGCAGTCCACGATCCAAAGCGGCACAAACAGAACAATGTATTTAAGGTAGAGCCGATAGGCAGATTTATATATTAATACGGAAATCAAAACAAATTATTTGACCTTTGATGTTTTGTAGACAAGTAAAATGATATTAGATTTGCTATTAAAGTTTGAGCCAGAGAATTGCGCGCGTGGTATCGTCGCAATTATGGATATGCAGGGAGTGCAATTGGGCCACGCTTTACAGATGAATCCCAAGCTCATAAAGCGTTCTGTTGAAAGCTGGTCGGCATATCCGTGTCAGCCAAAGCTCTTGGAGTTCACCAATGCACCTCGTCACGTCAACATATTTCTGAATACCTTTAGGTAAGTCTTCCTAGTTCACATAATTATTGTTGTGTAGTAATGTAATAATAAATTGTTCGCTCGCTGCAGACTCTTTATGACACCAAAAATACGTTCACGTGTAGTTGTGCGTAGCGAGGGTACATCGGTTAAGTGCAAGCAGCTGCCTACAGATTTGGGGGGCAATGGACCCAGCTATAAAGAGCTGTCTGCGAAATGGAAACAGTTGCTGGAACAGCACACAGACTTCTTTGTGGAGCAAGGCAAATATAAAAGCTTTGTAAAGCGATAAGAACCCGATTAGTCAATTACGATTAGAATTGTAGCTAATTGTAATATAGAGGGTACAAATATTTTGCGGCCGAGAATTATTCGAATCGTTATTCGCCAAGCAGTGAACGTTTATATTGTGTTTATCAAATCATATTTCAACATGAATTTACCCAATGTTTTATTGGTAGATTTCGACTTAAATCATTTCTGTTATCGGTCAACTTTGTGAACGAATTTTTTATAAAAATCGCAATATTTAAGTCGCGATGTATATAAAAATATAAATAATTAGGTTAAATATAATGGTATAAATGAAGTATTATATGATTTTCAATTATTGTTTCAGTTTCTTTATTAGTATAAAATAGTATATCAAAAATTTTTATCAAGTCTATAATTATTATCATTTATTGGGGCTATCATGTGTCGACTCACTTTGCTGAATATTTGCAAATCCTAAATTTCCTATCCGTTTTTTTGCGACGTTGGAAAAATTTGTAAATACATACAAAAAACATAAACTAGTGAATTACGCACAGTTCCTGAACAGAATGTTGTTTAAAAGCGGGATGTGTTAGTGTATCAATGCGTGCTGCCTGTTGGTTTTTGCTTCTTCATTAAATATACATACGTATATAAATACAAATATGTTTTATATCTCTTAAAGTACTTGTCACATATAAAAATATATAGTAGATGTTGTTCATCATATCGTATATGTTTTATCATTTGCAAACAGCACACTATTGGATAGTTTTAGTGGGACCACATCAAGCACTGAACAAAACTTAAAAGCTATAAACGACAAAAAGGAAAGGCGTTAACTAACTAAAGCGTAATATATATAGCGGCAATATGCGATTGAAAGTAAAGCGCAGATGCGCCCGCCCATCACAAGTCCAATTGCAATTTCCCGCTATTACCACCACTGTCCTCCAGTTGCAGTGATTCCTATATTTGCCGTTCATCCTTTGCCGTCAACTTATCGATAAGCTCCTGCAGAGGCGCTAGCTCGCGTCGTTCAATTAGATTGAACTCTTGCACAAAGAATATGAAATGCTTAAAGGACGTATTCAAATGGGCCTCCTCACCCAGCGTCACTACCTCGGTGAAATGCTGATGATAAATGTGCGCGTAAACGCGGAAAAGTCGTTTCAGTATAGTTTTTGCAGAGGCGAGAAAATTCTTTGGAAATGGTACACCAATTTTCGATGGAAACAGTGTTTCATCATCCAGCTGATCCTGCACCCAAGTCATTAGATAATCAATATACTTCGGTGCACTACATTTGATTGGTTTCTTCACAGTCAAACCATCTGCCCAATGATATTCGTATTTCGGACCAGCCGACATTATGCTACAGCTTTCCTCCGTGCAAAACTCTGTTATAGTGCCGTAGAGCATATTGATTTGATTGAAGAAGTCCACGGCTTTTGAAAAGGGAACTATTGGTTAATCGACTCCTTTTAGTTTAATGCTAATACTCACTGTTAACGGCCACCCATTCGTTGAGATCCTCTCCATCAGGTAGAGCGACTGCGTTCCGCAAATTTCCAGAGCCAAGAGTGGCGGCGGCATGCTTCATGAGATCATATTGGTGCGTGCCCTCCGGTATATTCTTTTTGGGTTTAAAGGTTTTGCTTGAACGGGAACCACTAACGGTGAGAAAAATGTGTTAGTATTGTCACAACAATCAACTTCAGCCAAATACAAGTGGTGGAGCGACCAACCCACTCTCATTGCGTGTGTTGAACAAAGCATGAAACTGCAGCGCTCATTGTCTGTCACTGCGCTAGTATATTCTTTCTGAAAGCGCAATGCTTCCAGTTCACATGAACACTGTTTGGTAACATTTATATTATTTGTCCATATGCCTTTGTGTATTTTATTTACTTCATTCATACACATATATACTTACAACAAAAATTCCATTGCCATACAGTTATTGTTGCCGTTCACTCTCCACAAAGATAGTCTTGTGGACAATTTCTTCAAGAATATGGTTACTTCCCGTAAGTTGACCGTTTTGAATGAGATAAAGTACTACGTAAAGGAGTTTAAAAAAATTCTAAATTATATTCCTCCTCAATTCAGGAATTTGCTAGCAGGGCAAACTGTAGGGCTGGCAGCATACACCGACACCATCGATAATGAAAGCACAATACCGATTCTCGACTTATTCGTGCTGCCAGACTATACAAAATTCCATTAACACCGATGTGTACACACTAATAATATTCAAGTGTACAAACACTCATTGATGTGTTTAGCACGTGGAAAACAACGCGCGTTGTATTATCTTGAAATATTAATATTCACTTAATTAAACGGCATATTTTGTTTCCAAATATGGTAATTATATTCCGCAAAAATAGAGTTTACAGAATATCGTATCTATATGACAAAGGTTTCTTATAAACAATTAACCTAAGTAAAAGTGCCTGTAATAGCATCGGACAACGTGGAAAAAATATCTAATGAAAATAAAATTGGTATTTCAAGTATTAATATATATTTTTTTGCATCCACAGTCGCATCTGTATGTCCTGTATGAGCATGCAGCAGGTTATGCGTTATTCTCCGTCAAGGAGTTCGAGGAAGTGTCAATGTTCCTGCCGCAGGTGGAGTCCTCTGTGACGGACATCGCGAAATTCCACTCGATTGTTAATCTGGCAGGTTTTACTCCATTTAAGACGGCTATTGCTGCTCTTGAGAACATAAATGCCATATCTGAGGGCATTGTACCACAGGATTTGCTGCATTTTCTCGATGATTTCTTTGCTAAACTGAAGAAGAAAAAATGCACACTGGGGATAGCAGATGCCAAGTTGGGAGCTGCTATAACAGAAGCCATAGGCGTGCAGTGTAGTCATTTTGGAGTCGTGCCTGAGATATTGCGTGGTGTGCGATTCCACTTCGCTAAACTAGTCAAAGGTTAGTAAACTCATTCATTCATAAAATATAAAATATCTAATCATATATATTTCATAGGCTTTACGGACAAGTCTGCAGGAGTCGCCCAGTTGGGTCTCGGGCATAGCTACTCTCGTGCAAAAGTTAAGTTCAATGTGCATCGATCGGACAATATGATCATTCAGTCGATAGCGTTGTTAGACCAGCTTGACAAAGATGTTAACACTTTCTCAATGCGCATACGCGAATGGTATTCGTACCACTTTCCAGAACTGGTGAAAATCGTGCCAGACAATTACATGTTTGCTAAAGCTGCTAAATTTATTAAAGATCGCAAAGATTTAACTCAGGACAAACTTGAAGATCTGGAACAAATCGTAATGGATTCAGCGAAAGCGCAGGCTATTATCGATGCTGGCAAAATGTCCATGGGAATGGACATATCAATAGTGGATCTGATGAATATTGAGCTTTTCGCTGAGCGTGTTGTAAAACTGTCCGAATACCGCAAGAAGCTATCTACTTATTTGCATAACAAAATGAACATGGTTGCACCGAACCTTCAGTCACTTATTGGTGATCAGGTGGGCGCGCGCCTTATTTCGCATGCCGGAAGTTTGACAAACTTGGCTAAGTATCCAGCATCGACAGTGCAAATTCTGGGCGCTGAAAAGGCACTTTTCCGTGCCCTTAAGACTCGATCCAACACACCCAAGTATGGCTTGATCTATCATTCTTCATTCATTGGTCGCGCTGGTTTAAAGAACAAGGGGCGTATCTCTCGCTTTTTGGCCAACAAATGTTCAATAGCCTCGCGTATAGATTGTTTCCTGGAGCAGCCGACTAGTATATTTGGCGAGACTCTAAAGCAGCAAGTGGAGGACCGTCTAAAATTTTATGAGTCAGGTGATGTTCCACGCAAGAATATTGAGGTGATGAAGGAGGCCATTGAAGCGGCCAATCAAGAAATTACAGATGCACCGCAGTCCGAAAAGAAGAAGAATAAGAAGAAGAAACGGCAAGCCGAGGCAGACACAAATGGTACTAGCAATGGCAATGGAACAGTTTTCGGTGAAGAGCAATCCCAGAATGGCAATGCTGAAGCTGATGGTGAACCCAAAAAGAAGAAAAAGAAGAAGAATAAGAACAAGGATGCCATTGAGGCGTAACTACGTGCGGAATACGGAATTATACATTGTTTAGCTGTAGCTTTAAGTTCAAAATTTTTAAATTTGCATTCGTGCATTTAAACCACACAAAATAAACTAACTTCTAAATAAAATCCTAATTATTTTGATTTCATGCTTTATTTCAAACATTTCATTTATATACATACACATAAAGATTAATTACTGCTATATTTTTTTGTTTTGATTTTATTTTAATTTTTTGTAACAATTTCAATGATAATTTAGCCGCCCATCCAACTGTTGCGCTAAATATCGCTTTAGTACAACCATCATTTATATTTTATTGCATTTTTGACAAACATTGAAACACACAAATGCATTTAAACTCCGAATGATGACAATAGGACGGATATGGAATTTGTTTTTTCGGTATCGGTCTCGAAATTTAAAAGAAAAATTAGAACAACGTGTGCTACAATCAATAATACATTTCCAATTCTAATTTGCTTTAACAAATGATTTAGCAACAAATTGTTGAGTTTGCATACATAGCGATACAGAATACATAGGGATAGAGAAAATGGGAATCAAACAGGATCTGTGTGGAGGTGTGCTTTTGTGTTTGTGTGTGTTAGTATTTCTGTGTGTTATCTATTTGTGGAACGTCATTAGGCTAACAAATATCATTGGAACAAATCAAACGCCGAGGAATTATTATTGCTGTTGTGAAGTTGTTGCTGCTGGAACGCACCGAAATTGGCAAATGCTGCTGGCTGTGCCTGCATCTGTGGAATGGTTTGTTGTGGCGCCCCAAACATATTAGGACTGGTCAATGGCGACGGCGTCATTCCAGTAAACGCTCCGCCTGTTTGTACATTGAGCGGTGCCTGCGTCCTGGCTGGACTCTGTGTTTTAAGAGCGTTCATCGAGGGAGCCGGCGCATTCGATTTGCCCGACTTGCTAATCAACAGATTATCCAGATCAATATTCAAATTGCCGGCTTTCAGATTACCCGACCAGGTGGCACCCACATTGGTGGATTGTGCGCTGGTCGTGGTCGTTGTGGCGCCATTTGAATTAATATTGTTATTGTTGTTGTTGCTGCTGTTGTTGGATATAGACATCGGCTGAAGCAAATTGTCGCCAGTGACAGCAGCTATTGGGGGCAGCATATTATCTGCAAAGATTACACAAAGTTCAGGTATCAATTACGCGCTACGCAAACTAAGGCGGAAAGGAGTAGTATAGGCGGAAAATATAAAGAAAAGCATTTAGTTAGTGTGTGTGTGTGTGTGTAAGTGTGTGCGCGGATAATTAAACGTTGATTTAATGGATTATGTGATGACTGTATGGTTAGAAGAGATAGGAAGCATTCGTATTTAACAGGCGCAGCTAACTAAATCAGCTAAGTGCAATTACTTAAGCAATTGTTATTACACAATTGTTGTGGTTGTTGTTATTGTATAAAGTTTACCTAGTGCGTCCGAGGCTGTGGCACAATGCCCGGTATATTGAGAAATGCTTTAAGTTATTTTTACATATAAATATGTTTTTCACATGTTAATCACAATAATATTGAATTTGTAAATTATATCCAAATCGTGCGTATGCAATATACAAATTTGTAAAGGGGAAAGGAAAAGAAATAAAACAGAGATATTTGGTCAAATCATATCTATTAACACCTAACTGCAAGCTAACTATACGCATTTGCATATATAGATATTCTCAAAGGCATGTGGAATTAAGTGTGGGCATAAGTAATGCCTACCCAGCCAGCCCAGCTGATTTTTATTGCATTGCAAATATAGCTTCAATCTTATTTAATTACAAACGATGATTATAAAATTTTATGGCTAAACAAAATTGCAAAAAGAAAGTATCAAATTGTTTACGGTTACATAATACTTTTATCATTGAAACTGTATTCGAGACAAATCGGGGTATGTATTTTATCCATGAAAACTGATCTAAAATGTCAATAATATGAAGTTTTTGTAGTGCAGCTTAACTAGTCATAACTTTTGTCAAGGACTAAGTCATAGCTGAAGTCACATATTTTAGATATAAACCAACCCACAAATATTTTGTAGACTTTACGTCTTTGGAAGATTAATTTATTTATATATCGATGATTCCGTAAAAGTATTCAAAATTAAGACTTGCATAATATATGGAATTCAACGAACTTATGATTATTTAGATAATTATTCTTGTTCAATTTCTTGAACACCTTTATCAAATAGCTTGTAGCAGGTGCATAAAATTTGTTCGGCGAGCTCACGACACTCGGTGGAGGATTCACCGCCAAGAAGTGGCGAGCGCACAAAGTCCTCCAGCCAAGACTTTAATTCGTTTAGAGATTCTGCAAAGTGGAGGAGCAACACGTGTGCGGGTGTGGTGACCAGAGCAATACCCAGAAGTTGGAGTGTCCCAGTACGCACCCGGGCTTCAGCGTTAAACCGCACAAACGTGCACAGGTCGAAAACCTCACGTGTCATTGCTGGCAGGAGCGGACAATTACTTGAGCATAGGAATAACTCTGCCAGTGTGTGCAGCATATTAACCAGTAGCTGAGTATCGATGTCATGTGAAATGCTTTCATATTTCACATAAAGCATTTGTCGCGTGCGCGGACCGCGCACTAGCCCAAAAAAGAACGTGCCGCTAACAGCATGGAACGGATTGACCTTATCATTTTTTTGTAGCATTTCTTTTTTGACTACATAACGCTTTGTCTTCGCACGTAAACGCTCTCTTATAATACGTTGGGCGACAGCTAGACGTTGCGCAGCCGAAACTTCATCAGACTGAAGCTGAAATTTACGCGGTAGTTTGGCGACGGGTGGCACAATATCTACGATCTGCTCATAACTGTGATTTTGATACTCCTCCTCACCAGCCAGCTCCTTCGCCGCTGCAGCGAGAACTTGCAGTACAAGAATGCGCACATTGACCCCATATCGACTGTTGTCTGTATGGAAGATACGGCAGAGTAGCTCTGCACAAGCACCTGGTTGGGCCACACAAATTGCCACGCAACAGCGGAATTGTGTCCCCTCG
>JABVZY010000267.1:2263835-2283877 GCA_020883555.1 Drosophila nannoptera
CGTTGCTCTAGGCTACTAGATATATCATTGGACATGTCATATGGTAGCAAATCGTCTTCGTCGTCCTCATCTAATGGATGTGTATGTGTCTCATCATCATCCGAGTCGAGGTTTGATTGCATTTGTTCGAAATTTTTAGTTGGTTGCACAATTGGTAGTTGCGGCTGCGGCTGCTTTCTTTGACCCTGCTCCATGAACTGTGCCATGTGTTGTTCTAGACGCATTGGCAACTCTGGATCAGATCTTACATCCAATTGGGCTTTGCTGGGATACTTGAATTGCGCTAACATTTCGAGTTCTTCGATCAGGTGCCAATCTGGCGTTTGCTCCACAGTACTGTAATCGAACTTTAAATATTCGTCCCCAGAGACTTCTGACTGTACTATGAAGTTATAGAGCAGTTCCACGGTCTTCATACCCAGATATCGTTGCATTTGGTCGGGGGATTGTAGGTGATGACTTAGGCCGTCATGCAGATACTGCTTCTGGTCCATGTTACCATGTTTGCCAGCCAGTACCAGCAGCTTACACATCGCCACATGCTCTTGACTGCTGAGCTTCTGTAGAGTGATGCGCTTGGAAAACATGGCCAGCAGCTGATGGAACAAGCTATCCAGCTTTGTGGTTGCAGTCGCGTGTAGATAGCTCATCAGTGTGCACAGTGCCCCATTTTCTGTGGGTGCATGCTGCAGCGGCACTTTTTGCAGTAAACAATGTTGCCAGTGCTGCGTTTCCATAGCCATGGGCCCCAGCAATACATAAAGATTCACTTGAGCGTTCAGAGCAGTCTGCGCCACTTTAAAGCAGACCGAGGGTTCCAGATCGCGTAAAACTTGCTGCAATATAGGACGTGTCTGTGGTGCAATCGCGAGATCCTCGAGCACGCGCAATAGATTTTCCAGCGTAGAAGCATTGTAAAAGTTGACTACCACACGCGACAACAACCAACTAAATGGAGTTAAATCAAAGCGACCTGCTTGATCTTTACACTGAATTACGAAGTATAGAGCCTTAAGCCATTGTTGTAGCAGTAAGCGACCGAAGGATACGGCAGCCAATTGCTCAGGCATTTGTCGTCCCCGTTTATTTGACACCTGGCTGGGCAAGCTAATGAGCATCTGTATAAACTGCGTAATCTGAGCGTCATGTTCGTCCACCAGCCGTTCTGGTAACACTTCAATGGTGCGCGCAAATCGTTGCATCAAAGCTGCCCGCTGCCGGGTTAGGTGAAGGAAACAAATGGGCAGCAGACTCTCATCCTGTAGTAGAGCGACGAGCATTGCAGTAGCGCTTTTGGGTACTCTCTCTAGTTGCCGTATCAGTGTGTCAAAGGCAACTTCAGCATATCCAAAGCTGTGATCCAATTTAAAAATATTGAGAACGTCAACATCATCATTGGGCTGGGGCCACTCCTCAGTGAAGAGTCTACCCAGTTCCGACAGCAGGGCAGAATACTCTTCGTTAGCCAGTTGCGACCAATCAACAAGTCGGTTATCAAGTCCCACCAGCTGCTCTGGCGTTGTATATCCAGGCAGTGCACCTATTTTGTTCAATTCCTGCAATGTTCCAGCCACAAACTTGGCGTCAGCCGCACTCTGGACGGCTGGTATATCACGCAAGCTGGCAATGGCATTCGATAGAGCCAAGCGTACTGAATCCGATGGCAGTGACGGTGGCGTCTGCGCGAATTGCCGCGTATCTACCGCTGCATTCAGTCGAGAAGGAAGAAAAAGAGAACGTGTGCATCCGATTGGAATATGACCGATATGTATGATAGCTAGCTTAGCGAAAACAGTGATAGTTCTGGAGCAAGAACGAAGATTTGAATACATAGATCGTGCTGCCGCGTATAACGATTCATGAAACGCCCTCTACGGTTAAAGTTAAGCTATCTATCTAAAGTCCTACTATCCCAAATCCTATTTTTAAGCCTGTCACACATAGTCATTAGTACTAATACTTGATATATTTGCTCACCCATTGGCATACTCTGGTGGATCGACAGGTCACCTAATCCGGCCAGCAGATCAGTAGCAGTTGTTGCACTTGGTGCAGTTGACGGTGCAGCATTGAACAGATCAAACGCATCATTGGCTGGCGTCGCTGTTGTCAACAAGTTGGCATCCAATACTGATGTGGATGAAACTGTAGCGCTGTTAGAACTCTGGAATGCCTCAAAGTCTGCGAATTCATCGTTGGCAGCCGCCGGTAGTATACCCGCAGACGGCGGTAATGAACTGCTGCCAAAAGCTGTCGTAAAATCTCCAAATTCTTGTGTTGGAGCAGGGTCTGCAGCGCGTGGATTGAAGTCATCATCGTCATCAACGTTGACCGCTGCACTATTAAGGGTCTTCTCGCCTTGTTGCTGATGTGGCTGCGGTGGTGTCGAAGGACAGGTCTTAAAAAGATCATCCAGTAAATCATTGTTGTTAGTCGGTGTATTGCTCTTGCTATTGTTGTTATTTGGGCAAGCGCCTCCCATCAGATCAACGCTATTTGTGGCGGGTGTGTCACGATGCGTGGGCGAATGGATTCCAGCCGCGTTCGGCGCTTTTCCAAAGTTAGCCGCAGCACCCAAATTGATTTTTTTCTGTGTAGGCGTCTGTTTTGCGGCACCGATAGATGTTGGTTGCTTAGAAACAGGTGAGCTGACAGCTTTTGGACGTATATTCATATTGAGGTTTGGCGGTTTGCTCTCAACGGCCGCTTCTGCCGGACTAGCGCGATCATTGTACCGATAATTGCGTCTACAAAGAAATTTTTTGTTTATTATTTGAAGAAAAAAAATATATTTTACTTTCGCATACCTAGGACTCGGAGAATCACTGTCGGAGCCTTCGCGCTCGCCATCATATTGAGTATCCTCGTCTTCGTAACGGTCGGCTGAGCTTTTATCAGAATCTATAATAAAGAAAACATTACAAATACGCTACTTATAGTAGAAATAATATTCTCTTTACTTACACCAATTTTCACCGCGATTGCTGCGCCAGTCACCGTCATTGTAGCCTCCACTGCTGCCGCCTCCTCCTCCACTGTAGCCACTATAGCCACCGCTACGAGAGCCCATTGCATCGCTACTCATGCCAATATATTTGTCCTTATTCTTTTTGGCTTTTTTGCGCTCCTCACGCAATCGATCATCATCCTGAATAAAGTCTATAAGCTCTCGTACCTTATGCCTAACATTAATACCCTGGTCTTTGCCGCCCTCATCTGTGAAGGTGTAATTCTCGAGCGAGCGCAGATCATAGATGTGTTCCCGTGAGGAGGTGACCACCCGTTCCGATCCATTCCGTACCAAATAGTTTAACAACAACAAACTCTGTAATTTATCATATCAATTATTGTGATTTTTGTGACCATGTACAAGCATTCGAAAAGCCCACCTTATAGGTTCGTCTCCAATTAGTTTTATTGTCCTGCAACATCCGTTTCCAAAGCATGGACATTACCTCCGGAAATGTTTCGTAAGAGAATGTAGCATGAGCCAATTCCTGCATGAGTGGACCTGTTGGACCCCATGGATCATCATTGGTCGCTTCCCTTACCTTTCCCTCGATTTCTGTGTAGTTCATTACGACATTGGTGCTAAAATATATATATGAAAAAATCAGTTACAGAAAAGTTGTACCAATAAAAATATTTAAATAAAAGACCGTATAAGACAAAGGAATATATGAACATTTTTTCTATAGACTGGATTTATATTATATCAATCTTATCATCTTTTCTTACACACTATTTTGTATATATGTATATATACAACATATCTTCATGGATTTTAAAAACTGCTTAATTTTCCTGTAGTCATATACTTAATTTTCTTCTAAGGAGATAGCAAATTTGTCTATACATCACCAGAGAAATTTTATTATTAAATAAATAATATAAGTTATTAAATCTTATAGATAAGGAAAAGCTCGATCAGCTTATCTTCTAACTGCTAGCTTTACGTAAATGTTAATGATTCTCAAACGTGATGCAAAATGTGTAAATTATCACAACTCGATCTTATCAGTATCAGCAGATAAGCCCTTTCCATACTTGTAGAATGCACTGAACTCTTACACCTTACACTGAAGTCAATACACAGTTCCAATTGTACAATAAAAAGTGGGACAACCAATTACAGTAACGGAAATGGTCTCCTCATTTATGGAGACAATGGAAACACTGCACGCAACTAACTCTACAATGACATTGACAGAAAAGCATGATAAAGAAAGTAATTATTAATCAGCACTCGTTATACTAACTGAAATTGAAATTAAAGTTTCACTGGAAAGGCAAAAATAAGCACAAATGTGAGTACAGCTGTGCAGAACGTATATCTTATTTTGGGGTATAATGTTAAACAAATAAACTGTTTTCTTGATAAACTTTGCATCTTTGTATGTATGTACAGGTTTATTCAAATGAATTGTATACATGAATAGGAATTTCCGTGAAATGTACATTAACGTGCATTCAAATCCCGACAAAATGAACAACCTTGAACACAACTAAAGCGGCCAACGGCAACAAAGCCTCAGCGTTAATCGCTCTACCATAAACGAGGGAAATAAGCAAACCTATATCAATTTGGCGTGACTGCAATTGTGGCACCTGTATTTCAGAAGATACAGGAATGGGGTGAATGTGTAATGTTGTTGTCAAAGGGCGTGGGAGGAGCTTAAAGAACTTAGTGTTTGTTTAGTTGTTTTTTTTTTTTTTGTCATATGGCTTAGTATTGTGGAAAACTTACACTTTGTCCGCCAACTCGCGCACTTTCCACATACTAATAAATTTATCAACCATTTTAGCTTAATTTTCTGCTTTGGAATTTTTCACACAAACTTGCCAAGTCGCAGGCAGAGAAAACTTGTTTCTTGTTCGGAGTTATATGTAGTTAGTATGCATATAAATTAATTCACGGATAGCTGGGTCTGGCAAGTGACATGTAGATGTACACGTTTTATTTTTTGGTTGGCCAAATAAAAAGTATAAAATTTAAATGAAAATGCAAAGTAAAATCACTGCACTCTGCAGGCAGAATTTTGGTGAGCTGTCTCCCGTCAGTGTTGCTTATACTTTTGATGACAGTGCTGGAAATGGACATCTCGATATTGGTGGTATTTAAGTTAGGCGAATAAATATCGATAGGCCAACGTGCATATCGACAGTTAACTACAATAAATATTGCACAACACTGTAAAAAGCTGCTGTTGCCGTCATCTGTGGAGCTGCAGAACTTAATAAATAGGAAAGTTAAAGAAATTAATAAAGATGAAGTAAACATGAATTATGAAATTGAGGTGTTAGAATTTTCTTTTGATACACTACCCATAGACATCCTAATGTTTAGGAATAACGTCAGCATATGAAGTAAAAATGTAAACAAAAAGGTTATGTAAACTTCATTGGTCTTACAGCGTGAAGATTAGCCGACGGGGGCTCTGCGGACAACCTAGGAACATAACTGAAAATGTTGGGACTACAACGGTTTGCTGGCAGTATTGTCGTACAGCTATATCGGGGCGCGACTTACAGCAGCAATGCACGTGCAGCGAGTGCGGCTCTTGCAACGGCGGCCAGTAGTGGACAAGGAATTGCGTCAGGTGCATCGGACGAGCCTGAAATTCATGATACGGTTGCGGATGAGAATGTTAAGAAGGCAAAAGTTTCTGGTGAGTGAAATCATATATATTTAATATACTTTTCTACATTATAAGTAATTGAAGGTAACATGGTTGCTGCGGCATTTGAATCGCTGAGGAACGAAAACGAATCGGGTAGAAAGGGAACAGTATCGGACGTTAACAATATAGATGAAAAGATTATCAACGCCAAAACTGTGAATGGACTATTGTCGATAACGGAAAACAACAGTGCGTTTTCAAGAACGCATGCTCTAAAAATTGTCTCAATATTAGCAGAGTGGAGCACCGTCAATCGAGTGAAATTATCGGAGTTTGAAAGTGATGCAAGATTTCTCCGAGTTTGCCGTATGTTAGGTCGTACTGTGCCCAAAAACGAAACCAACTTAAAAAAGAATGGCTCATCAAATGGCAACTCATCGAAGCGTATTTCAGGCTTCCGGACCGATGACCTTAACACGGTTCTCGGTGTGGCTGGTGATGATGAAGCTGCTAAGTTGATAGCTAGTATAAGTCTTCCGCAAATGGTGAAGGTGATGAGCACTCTTGCTCAACGAAAACGCCGCAGCACTCCTTTGCTTCGATCTCTAGCCTTCAATATTAGCAGCGCCTCAGAGCAGTTAGATATAAAACAATCTGCAGATGTGTTATATGCTATGTCAACACTGAACTTTCAGGACTCTGTGCTCGGTGCAAAAGTTTGCGCCGATGTGCAGGCAGCTCTGCCAAAGAATACGGAAAAATCGGCCGTTGTGGGCTCCGTGCTCACAAGTCTGGGCATAATGCGCTATCGTGATTTAGGTATGTAAAGACGGTCTTAATTGAAAGCCAACTAACTGTTTACCTCACAGATATATTGGAATCGCTGACGCAGTGGCTTCTGAAGAACAGTGAAATATGCAGACCTCAGGATCTGAGTGCTTACTTCTTAACATCCGCCTTACTTAACTTCAAAAGCGCACACTTAGAAGATGTGCGGAAAAAGTTAGTAAAGTCAATAGTGCGTGAGGATTTTACAAAGCATTCGGATTGGTTGAACTATGTTTGGTCACTGACAATGCTCGGCCTTGTGGAACACAGTCAGTTAGAATCGGTGCTGAAGTGAGTGTTGCAAGCACTTTGCTTAAAAACCATTTATCCATTCGAATATCAATTTACAGCGCAGAGTTTTTAACAAAATTGGAGAGTGATAAGTCCGGAATAACTCCCACGTCGAAAATGAGGCTATTAAATTTAAACAGTTATGCGCAGCTCTGTGCTACTGATTACAAAGGTGTTCTACTCCCCGCCGACTCCCCTGCCTATCAAGTTCTTATGGCGCACCCCAAGTCCAAACAGACGCTTGTAAACGGAATGCTTGATGCGCTAAAGAGTTTGTTGCCGTCCGCAAATCATGTTCAGGGAACGGTTGACAGTAAAATGGGCTTTCTGATTGGTGAGGGAATTTATAACATAACAATATTGATTTGATGCTAGTAATATTTAAATTTTAGATGCGGTATGCCAGTTTGACGGAAAGCGAAATCCACTTCCCCTAGACAAGCAGAATCCTGAAGCCATAAAGTAGGTCAAAATAGGGTGATTCTACAATGCCGAACGCACTACTTATTGTTCTTAATTTCAGAATCGCTCTTATGGTAATCGATTTTCATGACATTTGCCATGGAACGCATCGTAGTGCAGGAGGTGCTATGAATCTAGCGTTCGATTTACTGGAGAAAAGTGGCTACCAGATTATACCAGTGCCCTATAACGAGTTCAGCACGAGTGACAAACTACTGAAACGTGTTCAGTTTTTGGAGGCGAGATTTAAGGCAATAACTAGTAAATAATGTCCCATTTAACAAATTTTCAATTGTTTGATGATTGTAATTATCTAATTAGGCGCTGATTAAAGTAATCTATTCAAATCAAATAACTGCAGACAAGAACTAACAATAATATGACGTAAAATGTTGATTATGCCAGGATAAACTTTGTAACCTTTAATTTCATCAAATATTTAGCTGTTGTTTCTGTGATTGATTATCCTCTTCATTTTTCATACCGCGTCCAAATTGCTGCTGCGCTGCTTATTCATGCCCACCTTATACCATTGTCCTGTCTCCTGGAACTCAGTAGCCACTGCTGCCAACGTGTGGAACAAATTCCGAGCCAGCATATGACAATTCCCAACATGCAGTAAAAACTTGGGATCATAAACCTTTTCCAAGTCTTCGATTTTGTAGTGATCCCGCATCTCACGTTCAGTTAGGCAGATACAGTTCCAAGGGGACCAATCGTCGCTTTTGTTCCAGCGCGGTAATCTAGATCAGAATGTAAAGTGCATCATGTGGTTTTTGGAAAATCGATCTAAAGTCCTACCGCAATTCATTCAAGTTATCCGACTTGCTTAGTGCCGAGTGGCCATGCCAGATTTTGTCAATTAAGTGACGCACATCGTCCTGCTGTATGACAAAGGCAAAGGAAGAAGCGCACTTCCGCTTGCGCTCGTCGCGTTGGACGCAGCGTAAGATTGATTGGTAAGCATTGTTCTCTGTCGCAACCAGCTGGGGAAAAGCTTATATTAGTCTCGCAGTGCGCCAATGGACTAGCTTACCTTCAGGTAGTAGCAATGTTTGCACGTGTCTACATGGCTCTGGCGTGTACGAACGGCGAACTGTTCATAGGGCTTCACTTTCTTGCAGACTGTGCACATGCGCGAGGGTATCTCTGCGGAAGCACTCGTAAGCATAAGGATTGATCTTACACCAGGTAATGTTGAGGAGAACTTACTGGTTGGGACGTCTTGTTTCTGGTATTTGATCAGTTCAAAGAACAGTATGTTCTGACGCTTGCGCAAAATTTCCACATCACAGTGTTTCGTGTACATAAGCAAGTTCTTTTCCCGCACGAAGAGATCAACTAGCTGAATTTGATCAATAGCAAATGTAGTTATGTTCTAATGTGTAATGAACTTGGCTATGTTACCTCTGGAAAATCCGGAAAGCATGCTTCCTCCAACAGCAGCTCCATGACGCGCTCAATTAGAAGCAAACGTTCCTCCTTTTCCACCGTGGACCGCAGCTCTTTGTAGACCTCTGTCAAAAATCGCACGCGTTGCGTACGCAACAGATCCAAATGTATTTTGGTATCATTGTAGCCGACCCACTCAATGGGCTTGCCCATTTTCTTCAGCAGCTGCTCGTTGCGAAAGTCCTCCATGGCCAGGTAGACGAGACGGCGTTGCCGCTCAACGCCGTTCAGCAATCGGATCTCTTTCTCGAGAAGAATGTTCACTTCGGATATGCGTGCTGGCCCATCATAATTTTGGGCAATTCGTTTGAGCTCGGCTCGTTTCCAGCGCGAGATCTCCGCAAAAAGCAAATCAAAGTCGTCGGTGGTCCGTGGAAACTGTTTGATCAGCTCGTTGCGTGCCACGCGCTTTTCGACGCACTCTTCGTAAACCTTATCCTCGTCCACACGATTCTCAACCAGCCGCCTTGCAGGATTAAGTGAACAGAACGATGGCTAATTCAAGACCCTGTACTGACAACTACAACCACCTACCGATATTCGCTGGCGCGCAGATGTATGTACTTCCAGAGAATCCAGCGTCTCCAGTTACGCTGAAGCAATCGGATCTTCTCGAGCTTACGTTCGGAACGCTCCTTTTGGGCGTATGTCTGATATTTACCTGGAATGATAACGACATCCCTGGCCGTGGATACGTATCTGATGTTGATGTCGTCCAGAAAACATTGCACCGATTGTTCATGTGATGTATTCTATTCAGGGCAAACAATTCAAGTTGGTTGGAATGCCACAAGGCCGCTAACTGTAAACGTTAATAGCCGGCTCACCAAAATCTTTTCCTTGTGCTCCCAGGTCTGGGTGTCTCGTGTACGAAAGCGTCTGTATTTCCATTTGTCGAAATAGGGTCCAGTTTGAGTGAAAGCATCCAAGTATTCCTTGCCCGTATTCTTGTCCTTGTAGCCACATAAGAATGGTTTAATTATCGCCGCATTCTCGATCTCCACCACAATGTTCTTCGGCTGTCCGTCTTCCGTATCCTCGCCGGGGATGTGCACAGTCAGATAGTCGGGCAACCGATGCTTGCTGTGTAGTTCACCCAATTTATCTACACCGTGATTAGCTCAAACTACTTTTGTTACTCACTCATAGTAGACGCGCAGACTCAATTTGGGCTCATCGGACTCGTTGGAAACGCCTTGGGAGTGCAACTCCAGATCGAAGTTGTATATGCCGAAATCATCCGAGGTGGTCAAACTAATAGGCACACTGTTGCAGATCTGTCGACCATTTTGCTTGATCAACAGCCGTTCCGGGTCTACCTCGAAACGTCGCGATATGTCCTGCTTGACCTCGCTTATGGTTATGCTGTTGGGATACACTTGGGCGATAAACTTCTCTGGGCCTATACAAAACTTAACGGTAACATTTCGAGCCTCCGTGCCCTCATCCGTCTGCTCCGACTCCGTACTTCCATGCTCATAGTCCGGGCCACAAATTTTCCGCACCCGCGGCTGTTCCTCCGGGGCCACGTGAAGTTGCACGTTACACTCCGTGAAATCCCGTATCACAACTTCCTCGTCGTTCATGTTTCTCGCTGGCTCGAGTAAAAAATAAATACGCTCCTAATGATGTATATACGATATGTTGCTGCTCGAGGATCTCTAAACGAATCCGAGCACGCCTGCTGCGTTCCAAGCTATTTGTGCGAAGCCCTTTTTCGATAGTTGGGTCAAGGCATGGGGTATGGGAAGTAATTTGTTCAATAAAACTGTTGCTTGGCGCCCTGTTGTGGCAACGTGAGTTTTGGGCACGCCCTTTGTCTTTTCCGTCGAGAAACCAATAAGCAGTAATATTATTTAATTGAACATTGGGTTTTCTCACGCATTTGCTGTCGTTGTTGTTGTTATTGCTACTGTGATTTTCGCAGACTTCTTGAAGTGAAGGGAAAGCTTCATGCTACGAATTTACATACGAATCTTTTTCTAATTGCCCTTGGCCACATGAGCAAACACACACACACATACAAACGGAATTAATTGCCTTGTATGAATATCGACAGTAACAATTTGTGCTAATCGGGCTCTATTTTATGGCTCGCCTAACGGCTCCTAATATGGCCAAGAACTGGCTAGACACGGTCTACCCGTAACCATGTTGGCTATAATATATTGATAGCCAGTTTGGCAGATAACGATCAAGTACATGTCAAGTGTTGGTTATGAACGTGGATCTACGGTGATTAAAGCTGGATATTGATACATTTATTTATTTATTTCATTTAATAATACAAGCTGTATAATTTTTGTCGAACTGATTGTATCAGCCACCAATATCCAGTCATGATAAGCCGTGATTTTTTACAACAGGTTTCGAATTATGTATATAATAATGCTTTTCCTATGAAAACAACAACTTAAGCAACAAGTGGAACTGCATACGGAAATCGCTTTCGTCGATTTTCGCACGTATAATTTGATATGCGATTTAGAAGAAAGTTGACAAAAGTTTCGAATCACATTCAAGAAGAATTCGGAAAACAGTTTATCATCTTCCGCCACAATGTCTTCACATTAATCATTTAGTTTTTTTTTATTTTTAAATTCGGCTTGAATTACGTAACTTTCGTTTTTCAAATCACATTTGTTATGTGATGAATGAGAAATGTTCCTTTTTTTGTGGCAGAGATCACTCAGGGAGAAAATTCAAATTGGGACATCGGATTTGATTACCATCTATTCTTTGCAGCCCAAAATCACGTCAAGCCTCAGAGACACTCCATTAATAAATAATGTTTTTATTGTAATAGAATTTTGACTTAAGATTAAGCGGCGTCAAAGCCGATTTGCGATCGGCACGCGCCACCTGCAGTCGGAAGGGGCGACCATTGAAGTAGTAGTCCTTGCGGTGCTGCACACGCAGTAATTTGCTCTGCGTTGGGGACTCGGACGAAGGTACCGTTGTCGGCGTTGGGGAAGACGAGATGCGAGTCGGGATGGCAGCCGGCTTCGTTGTTGTTATCGCAGAACTGGGCGCCTCCTGTAAAATGGGCTTGATTTTCATGGGCTGATAGTCGTAGCCAACGCCCGGTATATAACGATATGGCAGCGGTGGTATGGGTATGAAGTAGATTTTCGAGTCCTTTTTCGTTTTCTTCGTCTTGCTGCCGTTTTTGTTGTATTTGCGGAGGTTGAGAGGCCGCGAGGTGACCAAATAGTCCATGTACACGTTGTCCAGTGTGGGAGACTGCACCACGACCTTGTTGACCGGACGTGTGGGCGTGCCGCCACCATCGGCAGCTGCTGTGCTGCCCGACAGGCGCAAGCTGTAGGAGTAGGCGCTGCTCAAGTGGGGCGTCTCCATTGCCAGCAGTATGAGCAGGGCAGAACATATGTGTGACAGAGTAAGCATGCTGGCAGAAATAAAAAAAATAAAAACAATATAAAAAGAACGTAATGTCAGGGCAAATGCTCCGAAATTGTACAAAAAGGTGTCCACAAAGTGCGGATCAGGCGCCCACGCCCTGCACTCGAATCGCAATTGTTATGGGCTCGATGATTGATGGACTAATGGCTACCAAAATATGAATAATGAACCCAAATCGAGCTGGCAGTTACAAATAAAGCAGTGGCAAACGTATATTATTGTTGAATTTTGATTGTGTCTGTTTCCCAATTCTGCAAGTCACAAATGCCGAATAATTCAGTAATTCAATAAATAAATCGCCTGTGCGCATCAGAGCATGAAATATTTGTGCAGAAAACGCTGGCAACTTTATTTGTAAAGTTTCTCACGTTCCAGACGCAAAAACCCGAAAACAAAACAGACTTCGAGACTGAGTCTCGATTTGATTTACTTAAATGAAAGCATTTAATGCACGCTAATCAAAACGCGTTCGCTGACGTCGCAGTCGCAGCCGCAGTCGCTGTCGACGCCTGCTGAGCAATTACGCTAATGAGCATGGCGAGCGCCATCTGGCGGCGCATTTCAACGCCTGAGTGATTAATGAGCAAGTGAAAAATAAATTGATCAATAAAAAGCCAAAAAGCCAATCCGAATCGGCGGAGGAATCGACCAACTAAACGGCATCAATTTAATGTCGAGACAAGCGTGATAATTCCAACATATCTCGGTTTGGGGTAAACGAGTTGCGCCCCCAACTGGCTACTTATGCAAATGGTACATACGTATCATAAATAACGGCGATTCGGCATTATCTATCTATTTGACTATCTTTTTGCCATTGACTTAAAAGCTTGTTTTTCGGCGAAATTCGCCGCGGGCGATCCTAAGGCCCTGCCATGTGGCGCCCTCCATTGACCTTATAGCGGAACGTAGATAGATTGATAAATTGCAGAAAGTTCGCAAATAATTAGCTGCTGCAGTAAACTGTGCCGCCGCCCGCATGAAATATGATCAGGGTGGGACCAAAAGAAAAAAAAAAAAACAAACAATAAATTAATAAATTAAAAATGAAAACAAATGCAGTATCAGACGCCTTTTCAGCTTTCTTTGGTTTGGCAGGTTGTGGGCGTGTTCCGCCTTCTATCTCTGTAATTTGATAAAAGAAACCAGTCTGAAGATAATGTTAAGACCCGGCAAATTCTCAACAGAAGTTCCTACTTTGGAGGAGAGCTCGAAAAAGTCGGCAGATTCTTAATGATCTTTCCTCTGGCTATTTTAAATGATCTTTGTTTTTGTCATTTGTTGTTCTAATATGAAAGATTGTTGGCTTTATTACCATACTTTAGCCAGTCAAGGTCGCCTTTGTCTTTGTTTTATGCCTATGTCTTTTGTTGAACCCGACTAATTAAGTCGCACATCGCCGGCCGGAGAGAAAAGTGTTCGCCGAACGAAAGACTTAAACAACGAACTTGTCCGCTCTATCGCGCATTTATGATAATATTTAATTAATAAATTTCCAGCCGCTGTCACTGTTCAAGTGTAAAAACGTATGCAAATCGCTCATGATTAATTTATGGCCATTTATTCCAATTACACTCACTTTGAAGGCCGTTGGATGCACTTGCAGCTGCAGCAGTTAGCGGCGTTATTTAATTTATTCACCAATTTGATGAGAAGTCAATTCCTATGGAGTGTCCTTGATGTGAAGCATTAATTATTGTAGCGATTGTAAGTAATTGATTTGTTTACGGAATCACGAAATGTTTAGTACGTTTGATTTTGTATCACGATTTTCATACGATCCTACGACTATATAGGATATATTCGGCACTGTGTTCAGCCTTTCAGATGGAAAACCTTATAAGTAGCTAAGCGCGCTGTTTTTTTTTTTTGTCGATGTTGTGAACGCCTCGAAGAGCGGCAAATAAATGAGATCTGCGGACTATGTGTAATTCGTTTTTTTCTTCTTAATACCGAAATCACTTTGCTGCCTCAGTCGACGTCGACTGCTGGCTGCTCTCGGCTGGCTGCTGTCGGCTGTCGGCTGTCGGCTGGCGGCTGCGACGTCATCAACTCGGACTTGGTCGAATGCTCGGCTGGGTGAGGTGAGTGAGCGCACCGCAGCTGGCTCAGCGCAACTTGTGCCGATGTGCGTGAGGTCCGACACGATCTCGATGATGAGCCGAACGAGGTGCATCAATTTGCCACTTTATTGTTTGCCCGCTTACTGTTACAGTTTGCCATTGCTCTTTGCGGGTTTTGCCTTGCACCACTTCGCTCTGCCACTTGCTTAACAAATTCAGCCGGCCGAACAGCGAATTGATCCATTTCCATTGCTGCAACAGCCGACGCCAGTTGGAAAGTGTCAGAGTGGGCTGGAATCGAAACTTAATACCATCAGCCGGACAGCCCCGCACTTAGTCTTTGATTGAATTACAAGCTCGATCCACTGCTCCCGCCCGGACTTGCGACACCCTGGACATTCGCTAACCTCTTTTGTCTTTCCGATATGTGCACAAATTAGTCACAAATGAACCTACGACAACAAAAGCCGCTGCGTAACACGAAGCCACTGTTCAAATCAGGTTATTATTGACAGGCCACCGCATGCCACGCAGCTGCCGCTGGACCTGTAGCTGTAGCTAGAGCTGGAGCCGGGGCTGTGCGTGTGCCGTTTAAAGGGTTTCTGTGTTTTCTTCTTCAATTTTTTGCTATGTCCATGACAATTGGCGCCAGAGGCGTCGTCCAAGCACATTTTAAATGATATTGCGTGATATGCTAACGTATGTCCGTCTGCCAGACCATGCGTCGGGCAGGTTAGTGTCGATGTTGGTCAATTTAGTGGCCTGCTTTGTTGACCTTTTTCGGTTTGATCAAGCCAACTTGCCAGCTCTGACCCAGTGTGCTTAACAATTACAACTGTATCTGCGGGAAGTTGGCTACGATTAGCCGAATTAATGGCCGAATTCCATTTCTTTGGGTGATGCAAAGCCTTATGCAGCGGCTGGCAGCTAGCTGCTTTTATAGCCACTAATTAAAATAATAAAAGCGACAAATTGTAAACATACTCTTGTGTGGCATTATGTAAAACCATTCGACCCATGTACCCGAGCAGCAGCCGAGCACTTTCTCATCTTTCACCGGCCAAAGAAACGCTAATTGGCCAACATTTCTAACCGCAGAAAGTACATGTGTTTCCCAGATAAGGTCCATCTCATTAGAGGGCAACTCTTTCTTGTCCGTGCTCTGCTGAGATTAGTGCTCTGTACAAACAAATGACATAACCACAAATATACTTATTGCCATTTGTTCAGCCATTCCACCGCCCCTGTCCTCTCCACTTCCTCGGCAGCCACAATGGAATGGCAATCAAAACACCTTTAAATATTAATTAGCCATGCAGGCAGCGCTGGCTCCCCCTTTCAGCAATTACGCGTGGCTAATGTACACAGAAGTGTGTGTTGAAGTGCGTAAGCTCTCGCCCAGCAACAGCTCCAGCTCTGGCAGCGGCAGTTGCCATGTCTGTAAATCTGCTCGATAGTCGAAGAGTCTAATCTAACTAACTGCACGCATCTGCTAACTATAGCAAAAACAAAAACGGGCGCTTCTAGTCTGCGCTGGCATAATTGTTGGCGATTAGACAACACAAATCACGAACGAGCTGTAAACGCCGTTCAAAGCACGGGTATCTGGCATCTTATATCTGCATCAGTTCCAACTGGCGCTTCGTGTGAGCTGAGCTGGGAATTATGGAGAGTATTATGTTTAATGCTGACGGAAGCAATATAGATAGATAGTCAGAAGCACGAGACAATGACAATGGCAGTAGCAAGCTGCGGACTCCCAGCTGGAGCAGCTAGGCGAACTAATCAAGAATCGGTGCCTGCGCGCCTCGCCTCACAGATGGCTCTGCTCCAGCTTAATATGACAGACAGGGCTGCGTGCTAGCACGGCAGTATTGAAAAATGGTCTTCAAACAACTCTTTCGCTCTGACAGAGTCTCTACAGGCCAGTTAGGCGGCTAACGTTTTCATTAGCCACAGAGAGGCAGAGTTAGAAGACAAGCTGACGGATGGAACACCCACCTACGACTGAGATGAAACTGAAGCACGCTGTGTACGTCTGTGTTCATAAATATGTGCACCTAATTATAAGTAGTTTCCCATTTTATTGGCGATAAATTCACCAGTTCGTTAAACCCATTCGTCGGCAAGCGATTAAGCTAAATCAGTGAACGAGGCGGGAATCCAGCTTGAATTTGTGGCCATCGCCATTTAATTGCCACCCGGCTTTCGCGCTCGCTGCACGCTCGGAATGAAGTTGTCATCGTCGGCGGCTTATGCAATGCTAAAAATCTCGATCCGTCTTTTTTTGTGTGCATTTTCTGAGTAACGACTAACACTCGATTGGGGTCAGCGCCGGACGCCAATTACTCTCAGACTAACTTTCAATGAAAGTTAAATATTTGTAGAGCAGACGAAAGGAAATACAAAGGAAAGGAAAACAGCACCCGTAGCAGCAGCAGCATTGATTTTTTTTTAATATTTCTCCAATCTATTCGCTGGTGAATTCCATAAGGGTAAAGGCTAAGATGATCATAGGTCTGAAGAGATCTGATAGCCATAACACTAGCTCTTGATCATGGCTTCGCTACAAAAATGGGCAAGTATCAAGTTTAATTTGCAATTTGTGTAAATGCAATATTTTCATACAGGGTATGCTTGAGTCAGGCAGTCCTTTATTATTGCTCCCATATTTATTTATCTTATTATTATTACAATGCCGATGTTACTTCTCTTTTTGTGAAAGTGCCAAGTGACCACAAGCGAAAAGGTTAAACTGGGCGCTGGATCGTGCCCTGCACTGAAATCTGAGCTTTTATATATATATTCAGTTAAGTGGATGTTGGGGAAGCTGTGGCCCGTGCCGAAGGTGACTGAGTCAAGCCAAACAATCAATTGTAGAGAATTTAATCATCGCTGCATATAAACGCTCTACTGAAATTCAGGCGCTAATCTCTGGATAATCCATATATGTCCGCAGTGTAAGCATAAAACTTTCCAATTTCCCAATAGCCGAAGCAAACGCTTGTTAGTTTATTTTTATGGCCTTTGCCGACATTTAATTGCAGGAGATTTCAGCACGTTATCGAATGCGAAAAATGGAGCCACAAAACTTCTTTAGTTTGGCGCAATTAACGGAATAAATATACTTTATCGCTGGAAAGTCAGTTGTTAAAATTGAACAAACAAAGCAATATATATATATATCGGATTTCATTGCGTCTATGTTTCCGTTGCAATCGCGGCAATTGTATTAAATGTTTTAATTAGTCGCCGTAAATAAATGGAAAAGAAATCATTCCAAGTAGATGTAATTGCTCGCACGTTATTTTACAATATGAAGCAGAAGTCCGCAGCTTCGCGCATTGTTGCAATAGTCTGTGTTGTGTTGCTTTTACCAGCCGGCTTAGGTATCAGCTCCTACGACTCCGAATTTATTCCCAATCAGTGTGGATTCCAGTTTGTGGTCTCCGAGACGGCGACCTTGAAGCAAAAGTCAACTTCTTGGAGTTCTTTTTCATGGTCAATGTCAATAAACTTAGATTCTCGCGAATACATCTAGCCCGGCTCTACACATTCAGATCCACATCCACAGGCTCAGATTGTTGACACTTAACTTGTTATCAATGTATCTATTTTCCCTTCGTTTATATTACTACCCTGGTGGATCATTAAACGTACCCTGTGGCGCAGCAGCGGCGGCCTGGAATGGTCATAAAAAGTTAAGATTCAATTGAAATGAGATTAGTATCTTGCTTTTAAAAGCGATCGAAATTATGTGGAAGCGGGTGTTTTATGGATCCAGATTTAATTTTAAGCTTATTATCATTTAAAATATTAGTCAATGCAACGTGCAATTAGTGAGTCTACTGTGAAAATATTTGCCTAAGCATAAGGAAAAAGTATGATTTAAAAAAAAAAAAGTAAAAAATTAATCGACGAGGATGGGATTCGAACCCACGCGTGCAGAGCACATTGGATTAGCAGTCCAACGCCTTAACCACTCGGCCACCTCGTCACGTGTCAAGGGTAAGTCTAAGGTTCTTATACCTGCAGTTAGCCAATGCATACCTATATTCACTAAACCACTACAATTTCGCAAGCAGTGTAATAGAATTTATTCGAATAAAGCAGTTCAATTATGTTTGGCTATGGTATGAATTATGTACATAAGCTTTAAATTGCCTGCTCTTGGACGAAGAAGGCAAAAAAAACGTATGTGTCTGTAAATTAAAAACTTCGGCACTGTTTAAATCAAATATTCTCAGATAAACAGTCAAGTTATCACAGCACTGCTTGCTATATTCTTGGGTAAGCATGAGAAGCGTAACTGGTTGCCAGAGAACCACATGACGAGGTGGCCGAGAGGTTAAGGCGTTGGACTGCTAATCCAATGTGCTCTGCACGCGTGGGTTCGAATCCCATCCTCGTCGGGAAAACTTTTTGTATTTTATAAGAAATGAAATGATTTGTCAAAATTTAATTAACTTAAATCCTAGTTTTGCAATATTTAATTATTATTTATTTAATAATTAAAAAAAAAACGACGACGAGGATGGGATTCGAACCCACGCGTGCAGAGCACATTGGATTAGCAGTCCAACGCCTTAACCACTCGGCCACCTCGTCCTAACGTCTGCCGCCGGCACAATGACGCTTCTGAACTCTTTAGTATTTATTCTGCTATTAAACTCCGATAATTATGTCAATAGCAATACGGTCAAATATTCATAAGCAACAACAATATGCATACTCGACAAATACTACTTGGAGCTAAGTGACGCTACGGGCTACCAGTCAAAAAAATTATATGTTCTGTAAAGAAAGTAGCCAAGTGCTACTCAGGTTTTGGAGAGCAATCAAAGTGGCAAGCTTTCGATTATATTCTATAGAAAGAGGGTTATAGATTGTTCTGGTAATATCAATTTACAACTGATTAAGCTTATATTTCCTAAAAACAGCAGCCAGACTGTGAATCTGTAACCTATTTTTTTATTGCAAATTCGGGCTTATAAAACAAAATTCTACATACTATAAACATTTTAATTATTTTGCTAGATTTATTTCTGAAGAGTATAGCGTGGGCGTTACAACTCTTGCATGTTTTATCGTTGAAGCATTTTTGTTTGTTTAGACATTATCGAACGGAGAGCCAGAAGGAATTTTTAATATGATTCAGTTATAAATGCGGCCATGCTGCAGACTGTCCCAGTTTATTCTTTTTTGTTTTTAAGAAATATTGCTTTTTGTATATATGAATAGATGTGTATATGTATACATATGTATGTATGAACATCCATTTTGCAAGTCAACGAAATTTGGAGCATAAACAGAAAAGTAGTTTACTTTGACATAATTGTTGATCTTTCGGCTGGACGCTTGGATGGACCAAGATGAGCTGAAGAATAACTGGCCGAACCTTTCGTAAGTCCATGTGTCAAACGTTGCCTTAAGCGTCGCATGCGACCTCAGCGACGCCGTCATGGTCTTGGTGTTAATGAACCCTCGTGCCTGATAGCTGATTGTTGATAGTTGTTTACGTTTGCTGTTGCTTTTAAGTACGTTCAATTGCCGGCACTTACACCTAGTGCGACACATCGGCTTCGTTAGGAAAGTGTGCCCAACTTTGATGATGCTCAGGCACGCGTGTTTATATTTAGCATTTGTTGCCACTGGACCACTGGACACTGGCTGCTGCAGCGTAAAAAGCGCGATGTCGGGTGATAGTCACGTGCGCAAGGACATTCCAAGGCTAATTACGTTGGCGCGTCACTTGCGCTGTCTCCAACTTAGCTTACGTTCGTTATTGTTGTTATGCACTTCTCACCGCTCCCTCTAACTTCTTGCTTCCCCTTCGTCTATTCCCGTGCCCGTTCTCTTTCCTGCTGCCGCAGCCACACAATTTGTGGTATTCAAGTAAAAA
>JABVZY010000267.1:2289000-2317933 GCA_020883555.1 Drosophila nannoptera
AATTACTATTGTTCGCGCCAAACAAAAAATTTATATCTTGTATGGAAGCGAAAGTATTTTTATTTCGTTTTCTGTAAGTCTAAATAAAATTTATTTTTTTATTTTCCGAATGAAGGAAATTCCTATGAAGGAAATTCCTATGCAAATTTGGTTCCTTTATATTTACCTTTTTTTAACACACTAAAAGAACTTTATAATGTTTTTAAACTACAGCGCAAACAAAAGCTATTTAAAAAAGCTTTTCTTTTATATATAAGTATTTGAATTTTCAATTAAATTTTGTTGTATAAGTATAAAGAGACAGGAGAGAGAGAGAGAGGATAGAGTGAAATATTTTTGTACCGATCGACATTGAGCATACATACATTCAATATCGCATCCGCTTTGATCTTGATCTTTTGAGCTACTATACTATTCCGTTGGCATTTCTCCAATTGGTGCATTCACATTAGGCGCTTGCTGTTGCAAGCCAAAAGTTAAAAAAAAGTTAAATAATCGTAACACTGCACGGATATTCGATTTTAAAATTATTTCTATTGATTATTTGGTGCAATTATGCATTTACATGTATGTATGTACAAAATATGCCACAGCAGGCGTTGGGCTAAACCTAAAGCTGATCCGCAATCAAAACAAACTTAATCTTAGTTGATTTTGGCATTAACCAACGAAATACAATAATCTTGTCGACTCAGAAGATCAAAGTAAATAATGTGCACAATTTCAGCATGAAGTGCTTGTCGACAATGCGATTTCTGCTTAAAGAAGTTACGCAAGGGTGTTCAATATTCGTACAGCCGGCAAATGCAGCTGCATTTCTGTTTTTATTTTGTTCTTTCTGTAGGTTTCCTAAAACCACCGTAATTTCTTGAAAATCGAGATAAGGATTAGTTCTATTTTATTCTGCAAAATCACAATCGTAATTTGTTCATAAGAACTTGCTAAACAGAAGTGGTGCAAGAACCCTTTCTGGGAACTCAGCAGTATGAAGTTGAATAAGGTGTGGGCGGCCAGATCGGTCTTCGTCAAATTATGTCAGCAGCTCAGACTCTAATCCGCAGAGATCGAGCATTAAAGACGATTGCTTATTTCACGGCTCGAATGTCTGCAGAGATCTTGTCACCGTCGCGACGAAGACGAAGGGTCGTCGGAGGCACCCAGCCCGTATAAAGGTCTAAGCCAGCCGAGAGCAGAGCTCAGTTCGCAGAGCAACGTCCGTGAGCTTCTTTGTCGATTGAGGTAGTGCGTGTGGCCAACAAGTGCATCAAGTAGCTGGAGTACAGTAGTCACTGCCAGTTGACGTAGACATCCGCAATAACACATTAAATCGATAAGACAGAATGCATTTGCCAAGCATTGGCAATTTCTACCAGCGTCTACTATTTCTACTGCCCTTTTCGGCAGGTGGGTATTATAACTCTATTACCACTATGTCTACAAATCAACCAAGTGTGTCCGAAGAATATCTACGATTGGCAATCGGAAATAAGAAAATGTAATATGTGCGGCTGCCGTCAATTGAATGGGCAGACAAGAGATATTTTTGTGACTATACCATGTCGAATGGGTTTTACGGTGTGCAACGGTAGATGTAGACTAGAGTTTATGAGCCATTTCTAATCTACTAATGCCGCATGTCACCATACGAGCCCATAAAATGATCAAACCAAGGGAGAGTCAACCAGAGCAGAGGCTACATCTAATGGATAGCAAACAAAGCAGCCGCTTGTAAATAATAACAATTAAAATCGCATGCTCAAATGCGTTACGAAGACCACGCAAGATGTCGCGGCATTAGTATTGTTTACAATGATTATATAAGATGGCGTAAATATCAAAGCCTTTTGCCCGGTTTCCAAGCAAATTGGTCAATTATATGTCGATTTCGGGTCTGCAATTGACCCAAGACTGTGTTGGGAATGGAGACAAAGCAGTTAACTATTGTGCCTAAGTGTCTGGGGTTTAATTAAATTCGCATAATCGCGCAATTCAAGGAGAAGTGATTCGCTTTCCAATCGAAATTTGCCTCGAAAGCTTAGGGATATTTTTTTCGGTCACAAGTGATGCAGTGGTTTATTATTTAAGATTATCTTTCATCTATTAGATTGGCTGCCAGAGGGCCTACGCTTCAACTATGACGATCCACGCCAATGGCCAAGAATCTATCCTGAATGTCGCGGTTCCTATCAGTCGCCGATACCCCTTAGTCAGCACAAAGCTATTCCCATTGGCTTGCCACCACTTCACTTTGGACTCTACGATGAGCCCTTCGATGACCTATTGACTGTCAGGAATAATGGCCACACAGGCAAGTGTAAGGTGGGACATCGGGATAGCCACTTTAGTAAGCGAATTTCGATTTTTATAGTGGAGTTCAGTGTGCCGCCCACTGTGCTAGGAGAACGTCCCTATATAACAGGCGGACTGTTGAGGGATTTTTACGAAGCGATGGCCGTACATTTTCATTGGGGCTCTTCCCAGCGGAAAGGGTCAGAGCATTTGCTTAATGGACGGCGCTACGATCTGGAAATGCATATCGTTCATCGAAATACACGGTACCAGAGCGATGAGGAGGCTCGCAACCAAACCGACGGATTGGCTGTGCTGGCTGTTCTATTTAAGGTTGTGCGGGTGAGTTGATAGTTCTGTTAAGTTATCAAAGCACAAGAACTGATTTGTCTTCACTTGAAGACTTCCTATTTGCATTATCAGCCAGGACTCAATGAAGTCTTCAGCTCTCTGCTGCATGTAGGCAATTTCAACAGCAGCTACACGCCCGCCGCCTTCCTCACACTCGAATCGCTGCTGGGCAACTTGGATAGGGGCAACTTTTATGCCTATATGGGATCTCTGACTACACCGCCCTGCTCACAAGCCGTGCTATGGCACGTCTTTGCGGAGGTACTGCCTATTTCACATTTGGAGCTACCGAAGTTCTGGCAGTTGAGGGATCGCCGCGGGCAACCTCTGCTGAACAACTTTCGGCCATTGCAGTCTGTTGAGGCACGCCAGGTGTTTCAACGACGGCCTCCGGAGACTTACACCTGGTCATAAATGTAGCTTAAATGATACAAATTTTCACTTTAACAAAAATTTATTGCCAACAAAACTTTTTGTGTCTGTTAAAATTTTAGTTAAATATGTTAATATAAGTTTTGGTCATTGTCATTTTCACTTGCGGCCACCTCGGTAACGGGACAAGAGTGCACCGAAAAGCCCCAGTTCTAAAGCTACAAGGGATGAACGTATCATGGATGGAGGTAACTTTAGAGGATGTCGTGGCATTTTAGAAACATTGCCGCTTTCGTGCATAGACTTGGACAAAGGAATCCAGGGCCTCTGTGGTATTCTACGCTGAACAATTGGGAGTGGTCGGAAGTTCAAAGTGTGATATTCGTGATCTCGCCCATCGAAAGGAGGTCGTGGTGTGCGGACACGTGGATTGATGGGCGGATGGAATGGCTTGGCCAATATCTTGCTTCCCCTGTAAGAATCTTGTAGGTTGTTTTGCAAATACTTTAACATATCACGATTTTTTTTATATGGATCGGTACCATAATAATCGACGAGCTGTTCGTTCGTTACCTTTTCTTTATGTCGCCCCTTGGCCATTATTTTGGAAAACCGCTTAATACATTCCGTTTCCTCTTTACTGAGCTCTTCAGCTCTATCACCAAATTCCTCGATGAGGTGTAATGGTTTCTCTACAAGCATTGATTCACTCAATATTTTTTTCTGCTCCCAATCTTTTTTAGACGAAGCCGCCAATTCATCCGTGCGCGCATCATGGTTTTCATATTCGGTTTCCGGATCAGAGATGTTTGCTTCTGATTGAGTTATCTTTATTAGATCTTCAAAGCCTGTTGGAGGATCCACAAGTGACTTTGTTAAAATAGGCCATGAGTAGCGAATATGCTCCATGTTTGTATCTGGATCGATTTCGGGTTTCTCTCTCCCTCCATCGAATTTAGTTTTCTCATTGGAATCATCTATTGTAGCGATAAATTCGAGCAGATTACGATATTTGGACATATTCGTCGATCCATCGCTCTTTCCTACCTTTTTACTTTTTATATGCTCGAGAGCTTCATCAAATTTATCATTATCCAACAGCCAATCCCACTCTGATGTAAGTGCGTTTCCCTTAGCGGTCAGCAAAGAAAATTTGGATTGATGGATTTTATCTTCTTCATTCCAGTCAGCAGCTTCATCATATCGAATGCTTCTATTTTTAGGTTCACTTTCAATTTCTGAGGGAGCCGTATCTAACGGATAAGTCTCTGCGCCTTTCATTCGAACTTGATTCTCCTTTGGGAATTTTCCCTCGTCTAAAGGTTCTTCATTCATTAAGAGTTCTTCTCGCTTTTTAGATTCAATACTAACATTATCTTTATTATTATATTCCTTTAAAGTGGTGTCCGCACCCTCTTCCTTCTCTTCTATTTTATTGTATTCATCTCGAATATCTTTTTGCTGAGATAGTTCCCCTTTAGTTTTACTCTTAGACTCTGGGTATTTTTCTTCAGCAAATGTGAACCGAACAAATGCGCGATCCTCTTTCGGCTTATTCCATTCGTTTTCTTGGCTTTCTATATATTTGGGTACACGATCATCAAGAAGAGATTCCTCCATTTCATCTTCCAACATCTGGACATTTCCATTTTTGCGGTATTTTTCGGATATCTCGCTGCCGTCATCTCTTTCCAACTTGTCGTCGCTTCTCTTTTTAATCGTTGTTTCATATGTCGGTCTCTTATCGCTTAGAGCATCACGTGCTGATTTCTCTTTGGACAGAATCTCGGAGGATATCTCATTGTCTAGAATAATATTTTCCGCCTGATGGATTAAGTCTCTTTTTCTATTGACATATTTCTTAGATTTGTGGAGTTCAGATGTTCTTTGGGTTTTGTCGACTTTACGGCGTCTGAAAATATCTGGTTCAATTCCAAGCAGTCTTAAATCATCTGTTGTGACCCTTGGCCTCATCGAAAACTCATTTTCACCATTTTCAACGAGATTTTTTCGACTCTTATTAAAGGGTGGCTGTTGATATGTCTGAAAATCCGAGTCGTGGTCTCTGGCTCTACACGTAGTATCCAACGCACCTTGGTTGAAATCCGTTGGCGAATCGCTGACAAACGAACCTTCGACATTCGTAAAATTCGGACTTGATTCTACAAAGGAGTGAGAATTAGCTGATTCTATGGAGGGCATATGCGAACTGCATGAAATGTTGGTATTTGTTAAAAATCTATTAAGCTTCATTGCTAGATAATCGGCAAACTTTAGTCGGCTCTTAGTTGCTATCGGCTGTTTGTCTTTTGGCGGATCGGTCACATTAACAAAGGCACGGGCATCCAGCCCATCTTTGGGACTGTTACAGATCGGTATTTTTCTAGAATTTATACTTATTTTGTAATCATATTTGTAGGATTTAGGAACGGTCTGTGCCACATTATAGTACGATTTTCCTCCATTAATCATTTTTTTGAACAATTTTCTGTTTTTCTTTTCCTTTCTATTAGAGGAGCCTTTGCGCATTAGTCTTTTTTGTTTCCTACAATTTCTCAATCGATTTTGCTTCAAGGCTTCTCTTTCCTTTTTCCGTATAGTATTAACTAATTCATCCTCAGCTGGATTTTTTTCAAATAGTTGCATCTTGTTCATGTCTTCCTCTTCATTGGATAAACGATAGTAACCTGTAGAATCTGTTGAATTGGGATAACCGTTCCAGCTTGATGCCACAGATGGTTGCGATTGAATTTCACCCTTTTTTTCGAATGCATGCCACTTTCTTTCATCGTGTTTATCAAAGTTATCAGAATCATGAAATTGACCTGATATGCCTTTATTATTGCATGCCATTCCTTTTCCTATTAGATCCTCTCCTGGTCGTTCCAAGTTGGAAGCTTTGCCGATAGCTTCACTTCGAATGGGATTGAATCGTGAGCCCATTAAGCACACGTCCTCTTTTATTGTTGTTGTCTCCAAGATATTATCTTTTATGTGAAAACAAATATCTGGAGTATCCTTTTTCGATCCCATTTCAAAACAAAATTCCACGCTCCCCTTTTCAGGTTCTTTATTTAAAGCTCCAGCCGCAACTTGGGAGTTTTTCAATGGCTCCATGGCTTGTTCCATATAATTCTTTTGAGGTTTGTCATGATCCGAATCCGGATGCCAAAAACCAGCTGCACCAAAGTCTCCGTTATCCAACTCCATCTCCAACTCAAGGTCATCCAAGCTTATTTTATTCACCAAAGGTTGTTTGGTCGCTGCAATCGATTCCATAACGTTATCTGATACGCTCTGTAGGCTTAGAGGAAAGGTTAAAAACTCATCTTTTTGGAGAGGTGCGACGGTAAAGCTCCTAATATATGGATAAAAAATGTTAAGTTCGATCATTAGTTAAATCGAATAGTGAACTAACCTCAAGTCCGGATGATTACGAATTGTGTCTACAATGGCCTCTGGTGGTACTTTATTCTGACATATTTGATGTACTATCGAAAACAGTGGATATCTATGGAAAAAAATTATTACAAAAAATTTTTTGATAGATTTCAATTGTTTGAAACGTACTCTTCTTGCATTTCTTGTTTTTCCAAGTAGAAATATATATCTTCAGCAATTATGGGACCAAGCAACTTGCGACCATTCAAAAGAGCAGATTCTATTTCCTGTATAGTCTTTTGTGCAGTCACAAGAGTTTTTGCCACGGTAGCGTTCTTATCAGCTAGAAATGAAATGAAAGTAACGAACGAGAGCGACATGATGACAGTGGTACATGGCATATAATGAATAGTAAATAAAAGATATACCAACCAAAAACAGTCGCCACCGAGTTTGCTAAGCCACAACTTTCGAAGCACGTCGAAACTTTTGTTGTGGGATTGAAATTCTTGATGAAACGCATCATTTCCTTTAAGCCCACATGAAGACAAGCGACGCGAGCATTGTCTCCCAGTCGCAAGCCATCAATGAAACCGGCACTCAGTGCAACCAAATCCTTCAGAGTATTGCACAGTTCGACTCCATGCACATCATCGACAACGACAACCATGCAATTATCTGTCTGAATCAAAGTGGACAATTGTTTGGCATGTTCCTGATTATTGCAGCCAATTGTGATTTCACATAGTTTTCCCTGGGCCATCTCCATAGCACAGTTGGCATTCATCATTGAATAGCATGGTATGCCTAACTTTTTGGTGATAGTTTGAGAATAAAGGTCGATTTCTCCATTCCCAATGTGCTCGAATCCCTTGATCAATGAAAGAGCGTAGGCATCGCTCTTCACATTGCCAGCCAATATATTGCAATACGACTTTACAAAATCGTGGGGTGTGGCAAAGACTAAAATATCGGCTTCCTGGGCAGCATATAACAGGTCGTTGACGGCAACCTTCGTGGGGCATTTTGAGAAGAATATACAAAAAGAATAGTGAACGGAAAGTCTTACCAAATTTTCAGGCAGCTGAATTCCTGGCAGGTATTTCACGTTCTCATGCCTTTCATTTATTATTTCAGCGAGGTAGTTGCTTCTGACAATTTCGTCATAAACATAAAGATTAACTTGGGGATCAAAAGCATTATTGAGAACATTTTTGCACACAGCAGTGGCAATCGCAGACCCCCTAAATTATACAAATACGTGATTATCATCACTTAACCGCAGACAATTAATTTCGAGTGTCCAGACATACCAGCCTTCAGATCCAATGATGCATATTTTAGGAGATTTAGTCATATTAATTTAATAAGATCTTAGGTTCGAATTGAGGCCACAAGCATTAAAACCAAAATTTTAAATAGCCCAGAACAGAATTTCGAAGATCCAAAGATTTTAAAATTTTATAAATTTTTAGTTATAGCCCAAACATACTAGTTTCTAATTGTTTACTTCCAAGTTGACTTAGAATTCAATGGCAGATCCTTCTTTCAACTATATGCTTGAAATTTGTATACAATCTGGGATGAAGGCTGCCTAGCTGGTTCCTGGATCATTCGTTCGAGCTTAACATTTTTCCATTTTTCTCTTTCCTCCTGGGCTTCTTGTTGAGAAATGGCTCGTAGTTCATATTCCGTAATAATTTGTGAAATGCGACTTTTGGCCTCGGCTGCAAGTTTGGGTGGTAAACTTTTAATGCTAATACACGCGCTTTCGAAGAATAAATCATAGCTGTCGCGCTGTGTCACAGGTCCAATTTTCTGATTTGAGGTAATGGTGGATGATCCTTTCTGCACCGGTGTTTGGGAATCTTTTGTTGCTAAGTTTTGAAAATAATTGTTTAATAAGGCGCGATCACGTACTATGCTCTCCAGAAGTTCCTCACGATTTAAAATTGGCTTCGATTTCATACTGCGACGTCTGAAATCCATAATATAAAATTGTTTTCTAATGAGGGTAAAAGATGCGTACAGAAATAATCACATAAATTTGTCAACCATCTCAGAATTTATCTACTTACTCAAATGCGCCACCTCGAAGAAAGCGTTTTGTTTACCAAATTGCAACTACGGTTATTAGAGATGATAAATGCATGACAAGAATTATCGAATTTTGTTCTTCGCTACATACGATGAATCGATTTGATTTATTTCAAAATGCAGATACATTATTATTATTATTAATACCCTCTTAATCTATTTACAAATTTTGTACACATTATATCTATTTTTCCTATTAATATATTTGCATTAAGAACTCGGCTTTTTTATGACATAGCTCTAAAGCAGTTATTTATACGTTGTTCTCCGGTGGTATCCTGGTTGGGATTGTTTGACATTTGAGTCGTCACTGACATCTCTAAGCCTGTGGATTCTCCATTTTCACTGTCATCTTTTAATGCGCGTAGCTCGAGTTCGCAAATAAGTTGTGACACTCGCATCTTTGCCTCAGCTACAAGTTTAGGCGACAAGGCTTTAACACTGGAGCTCACACTTTCAAAGAACAGGTCAACATGGTTCTTATCCCGCAAGGTCGGATGTGGGAGTTGAACGCCAATCAGTTCTCGAAAAGATTCCATTAGATCGTTTTTATCCTGTTGGATTTGCATCAAAAGCTTTAACCCCTCTTTATTAGAGGAAGGGATGCGATTGGAAGTCGACTTTATGATAGGCGCGCTTGCTTTAGGTAGATTTCCTTTAAAGTGATTTGCAGCCATAACAGTCACTTCTGTGTTAGCAATGGGTGCAATCTGACCCTGTTCTTGTGTGATGGCTTCCATGACTGCGAAATTATGCGTGCTAATATACAAATATGTATACATATACATATATTACTTTAATTATGTGCGCAAAACATGATATATAAATACCTTTCTTCGATGGCATTTTCGGTAGTAATCGCAGCAGTTGGCATGGGTTCCAAAAAATTTATTTCTGGAATTGTAGCAACAGGCTCCTCTTTTACTTCTTTAAGAGCACGCTTTCGTTGATGATAGTATTTACTACGTTCTTGACGTACGCTTAACTCCTGGCGCACAGCACCTTCCCCTTTGGTAACCAACGATTCCAAATTTCTTTTGTGTTTCGTTGTGCGCTCATGTCGAACCAAATGGCAGCGGTTGCAATCCAAGCGGCATTGGCAAGCTCTACAGAAGGGCTTATTAGGATCATCGGCGCAACGTTTGAGCCACGGATCGAAGAGGCTTAGCCATTTTTCACAGAACTTTTGGTTGTATTTTAACTTTCCACATCCAACTTTAGGTTTAGTTTTCACTTTTGGTTTCGTCTCCTTCCTAAGAATAATAAAGTAATTCATTTTGGTCAATGGTCATTACTTATTAAGGCTTACCATTCAAAATCCGAAGTATTTTCGGAGAAACTCATGTTACTTTCTGTATTGTTCCTTAATTTGTGTTTTGTTTACTTATTCACGTAGATACATCGATATATTTACCGATATTTAATAAAATCGATTCTAATGATAATTGTCTTCATAATAGCGAAGTTCACATCCCCTTATTTTCAATATTTTATTTTTAAACAAGAGGAACTAATCTACATACATAAATGTATATTTTTTTATGACTTAATAAAATTTTATTAAGAAGCTTCATCTCTTTAAGTTAATAATAAGTAAAGGTACATTGTGGTTTTTATAATAATTTATATTATTTCGAAGCATTAAATTATATTATTTTTGTAAATGTTGTTTGCAATATTCCCAAATGAACAAGGACCCCGTCACGTGGACATTTAAGGAACGCACTACACCAATCTGTGGAATTTCGACAGCATAATCCAATAACGCTATTAGATCTACTGGGATACCATGTTTCTCATGACTAAATCAAGAAAATTGTATTACTTTGGAAATGGTCATTCTATAAAAATACTTACCCCAAAAGCAGCACACATTTTTCCGGAAATTTAAAATCTGAAATACTAATACTGTGAGCTGTTTGCTCGGCACCAATAATCTTATATCCCAGGAATTGTTGAGAAGTTAAATAAGATGCAACTGCGTTTGGTTTTACTTCAAGGATATTTAGTGTCTTCTCGGCAGTCATACTGAAATAAATCAACGTTACTGCTATGTGTACATTATAAATACCCTATAATTACCTTAAATTTGTGAAATCACTTTTATATGCAAACGATTTGGCACCCAAAATCAGTGTTTTGATACCAAGAACTTCGCACGTACGCGCCAAGCCACCGAGATTGGGTAATTTATCAATGAGAGATGCGACAACGATCAGCTCGCGCTCATTATCTCGTCGTCCAACTTTTGCCAAATCGTCATTGTTAAAAATGTCGTTGATAGGATTCATTTTTCGCTGCACATTTAAGTTTGCTATCTCCGTGGAAACATCCGGCGTTGGTGGGCTTGGTGTTGAATTGTTCCGCTTTTTAAAGATATTTCGTATTATTTCCACATTTACTTTAAGCTTCTCGAAAGTAATTTCTGGTTTTATGTATTCATCAAAAGGGGCATTCGTCATATACAAGACAACATCTGCGGGAAAATCTTGCTGGGCAATTATTTCTGATAAGACTAGTCGCGATTCATTCCTAAGCTCATGCAGCTTTGTACCCAAAGCTACTTCAATACTGTCTTTTATTGCACTTAATAAAGGCAACTCCATACTAAAATTGTAAAAAGGTTAGTTAAATGCTCGTATTTTTATAAACGCAATTCTACATTTACCTGCCATTTTCGCTCTTAACTGCAAACCCATGAAGAACTAATTGAGCAAGAAGGCGCGTTTGATAGTTTGCACCCATTGTGTGTGGCAGGAGCAAATTTACAAGTCGTTTCAAATTCTCTATCGATAGTGCAGTCCAGTTCCGCCAACAATAGATTTGCGCAATCGAAATTATAGACACTTGTTGACTTGGTTTAAGCGATCCCAATATCTCCATTTTATTTAGTAGCTCGTTTAAGTTGGGTAGTAGCACTGCTACAAGGCACTCAAACATAAAACTAATGTTCAGCTGATCATTAGGTGATAGCACCGAATTCCATAATTCATCGGACCATTTCAATCGGTCTTTCATCATTAGAAGTGCTTGAGCAATACGCATTTTTATTCTATGTTCTTTGCAATTTTCAAAGTAACGTGTTTTTTTTTCATTAACCTCCAGGTTAATTCGCTGCAGTTCAGAACATATGTCATTTACTGTTTCCTGTGATTGTCGTTTCGTAAAGTATATATATTTATCACGCAATTCAACAGCATCAAACGAATAGCCGGTAACCTTGTCGGTATAGGCCTCCTCAGTTCTGTATTAAATAAGGATTAATATCAGTAGTTAAATTATGTAGGTATATTTACCGTGCATCTCCAGTACTCGTCTCCCCATCCAGAATTCCTTCTACAACCAACGAATTTGGAACATTCTGTGCATTGATTAAGACGGACCACACCCGATAAGGGCAATTATTAACAATATCTCTCAGGAGCTTCTCATTCTCATTAATAGGCAAATTTCGAGCTGAATACTTAATAATGCTCACGGCCCTGTAATATTAAAAGGGAAAAAAAATTTTACACATGTTACTTAATAGTAATTCAATTTTATCACACTTACGAGTTGTCACACTTTGGATACTTCTTTAAAAGTTTCAACATGGTAAATAGAACATTAGTTTCATTTTCAATTTTTGTTTCGCATAGTTTCAACAATTCTGCCAAATGTTCAAAAGTTGCTTTTGTGCCTTTCTCCAGAAGGTCACAAGGTTGCAATTGTAGGTCGTTCATGTCATCCCATCTCTCAAGATTAGCTTTTACAAACCAATCAACGCAATGTTCGAGGACAAACGAATTTTCATCTTTCGATTGACAATTAAGTTGTTGCATTAATTTTTGCTGTAGTTCAGTTAGATTACTTCCCTTTTCAAATATTTTACAATCAATATTATATTGACTCCTGTAGAAATTTGAACAGGCCACTTTTAAGTCAGGCTCCATATTGTTCAACTTGAACAGTGGAGGCAAACGCCACCAACCATGTTGTGAGGTCGGCAATTTGCTTAGTTGCCTTATTAGTTCTCGCGCCACAATCTTAACACCAAAATCATTCACAATAATTTCGCAACAACGCTTGTTTAAGTGCACGATCTCTTCCTCAATGTTGGTACAATTGCGCATTTTCGTAGTCAATCGTTGATAGTCGCAAAATTTATCGCTTATGTTGAAAAGACTGTCAACAAATTTCATATAATCCCCCAGGGTAAAACTGTTTATGGTAGCCTAAAGAAATTAATTTACATATGTTATCATTAATATTTATCAGTGAATCAAATTGATTAAATCTATTTATTTACCTCAAAAACAACAAACATGCGTTCGTTAGCCTTTTGCCTTAACTTTGAATTGCTTAAGCTGCGAACTCGAGAACAAAGTTGTAGAAGTAAATATTTATTGGTGAATGCTGCTTTTTCTGGTTGCATGACTGTCAACCAAAAGTGTAGAGGTACGGATTGCCACGGTATTTTGACCAATGCTTCCAAAAATTTCTGTTGCTCGGTGTCCTGCGACATGAAGTTTTCCACCTTTGATTGTGGCAAAAAATAGGTTTCCACATTGAACAGTTGTGTCCTATTCGTTGCTGCCAGGAATTCGGTCAGCAGATTAAGCCGCAGTAATTTGCAGACGTCAAAAAAATTTACACAAAAAGTTAACGTCCAGCGAAGCACCAATATATTGTTGTCTTTTAATAGACGAACATATAAAATGCGTAACCAGCTTAGCCATTGATCCCCGTCAAAATTACTTCCAACAAATGGCAGCAGTGTTTCCAGAGTGGGCAGAATCAAATGCGATTGATGCTCTTCTAGGCATTCCATTATGGTCACATAAGCTGACCACAGCTGCTCATGGCATTGCAGATTATCGAGCACGCGTCCGCTTAATTCGCCCTTATCATTTGCATTTCCTTGAATTATCACTAATAGTTTCCTCATTAAAAAGTAAGCTGACCGACGTAGATCGCGCTCATCCGATAGCAAAAGTTCTTGAATAATATCGTACAACTCAGACGAACAGGCACACTCTTCGCCCATTTCACGTAAGAAATCATCAAAGAGCTGGACAAGAATTCGGGCGGCATCTAATTGACTATCGCTGCTGAGACTTATTGACCAAAGCTGGCGTAAGATGAATTTACCATCGATGGTAGGGAATTTACGTACATGGATTTGAATACAGATAAGCATATTCGCCACCAGCTGACGGTGCACACTGTATGCGTTGCCCATATCATTGCAGTCAGTGATTACAACGGAAATGAGCTTATGAAATACCTTTGATCCGAATTTCACATTCCACCTGTTATTACTCTGAAGCAAATTGTATATGCACTGTATAACACGTTTAAGTGCCACTTCGTTTTCCTTGTGCAAATCAATTAAATCATATAGCAGGTCATCCAATTCGGCAATCTCACCAAGTAGATTTTGGTTTTGAATATAACTTTCTACGGCCTCTACAACAGCGTTCGTTCCTGTTGTAGTTGTTTTTTTCCTAGAATTAACTGGCATATTTAAAGCTTTTATATTTTCGTTAAATTTATTAAAATGATGACTGCGCTCCCTCAATATCAGTTTGACTTGTTGATATTTCACAATTCAATCGATAGTAAATCGATTTGAATTGTGAAATCTTTAAAAATATCGAACAAGTTTTCTCCACGTCGATAGTCATTTAATTTAATTTGAAATACACCATACAGTATTATTTTGAAAAAACTGTGCTACCAAAGAAATAATTGTTTTGAAATAATTTTATTCCTCCGCCTCTAATTAAATGTATCGTCGTCATTTTCTTTCTTGCTTGGCTTTTTCAAGATGCTCAAGCATTTTTGTAACAGTTTGTCTGGTTCAGCTTCAGGGTTCTTAGTTCCTTTTGCATAACGTTGTTTACACTTTTCTATTAGCTGTGGAGTTTGAACCTCGTTTTTCTTTTCTAGACTACTCCTTAATCGCTTTTTCTTTGCCTGCTCTCGTTCTGCTTGCGCATGTGCTTGGACTTCTTTGCATTTAGTTTCCTGTGACATCTTCTTCGTATACAATAAACGGAAGGACATCCTATCTGCTCGTAAAGCATTAACAATCATTAGGGTCATCTGCATGTCAGCATCTACTATTTTCATCTTGGCCATGTAGTCAATGCCATTTGTAAGGATAGTAGCAAAATCATTGCACCCGTTACTCATTATCTGAGGAACAATAGGATAGATACCACGGTGAATAATAGATTGTCTAGCTATTCTGCGACTACTTGTGAGAAAAACAATCGGACAACTAGGTCGCAATTGACTTATTAGCTGCGCCACTATCGGGCAATGACTCACAACTACTATAGCGTTTGCTTTACCAAGTGACGCTATTTCAGTAATTCCTGAAGTAATCGCGGAAATGTTATCGGACAACGATGATTTTATGTAGTTTTTCAAGTCATATTGAATTTGTTCATACCATAGAACGTTTTCTACTTTTGCACAGATATTGGCCATGCATTTCACGCACTCCACTGGATGTTTACCCTTAGCTGTTTCGCCAGAGAGCATTACACAGTCGGCACCATCAAATATGGCATTCCCAACATCTGAAGCTTCAGCGCGCGTCGGTCTCGGTTTTTCCACCATGGACTCCAGCATTTGGGTGGCACAGATAACAGGCTTACCAACCTTATTGCATTTAGCAATGAGAGCTTTTTGGGCCAGTACAACTTGCTCGATAAGAATCTCAATTCCCATATCGCCACGAGCAATCATAATCCCATCTGATGCTGCAATTATTTCATCGATATGCTCTAGACCTTGTTGATTTTCAATTTTAGCTATTATTTTAATGTGTTTTCCAGTGGGTCCCAGAACTTGTCGAATTTCTTCGATTGCCTTTGCATTACGTATAAACGAAGCGAACACGATGTCCACATCCTTCTCAACGCCAAACATTAAATCTTTTTTATCCTTTTCGGAAACATTCGGTAGGTCGACAGCAATACCCGGTAGATTCACACCTTTACGAGACCCTAGCTTGCCACCATTGACAACCTGGCAGATAACATCTGAATCGCTTACTTCCTGAACCTGGAGCGCAATAAGCCCATCATCAATATATATAATGTCGTCCGGCTTGACAAGCTTGTGGAATGATTCATAGTCGACGAATACAGTATTCCTATCCCCTTTGCTCTCAAAACTTTTGTTGGTTGATAACTTTATTTTATCACCTGACCTGAGGTCGACAGTATTGCCTGCAATCTGGCCAGTGCGTATTTCTGGTCCTTTTGTATCTAACGCAATAGCAACCGGCTTATACACACCTATCCGTTTTTCATAACAATCAATGGCCTGACGGGCGGCTTGTATAGTCTTGCAATGGTACTCATAAGAGCCGTGCGATAAGTTTAATCGGATAATGCGCATGCCTGCTTCGATTAGCTGCATAAGTGTTTCCGGATCGTTCGATGCTGGGCCAATCGTACAAATGATTCCGCTCAGTGGATTGGGCAATGGTGGCGCATTAAATTGCAATCTAGATTGGTAATCCAGAAATGAAGCAAACGGACCCTGATCAAAACGCTTAATCTTCTCTTCCTACAAGACGAAAGCAAAATATGTGGAAAACAGTTTCTTCGCGACCATTGAGAGGCTTACAGAGTTTCGCTTGGCATCATTGGAGTAACAAGACGTATCTGTGCAATACCATGGCGGCTTCGTCTGTGCCGGCAAAAGAGATGGCACGCGGGATGCTAAACGCGCGAGAAAGGTCATCAGCATACAATTTGATCAAAATTATACCTTAAATTTTGCTACTTGAATTTTGAGTTGAATTTTGATATTGTCCTTTAGTATTTAAGTCTCGTTGACTAGAGCTAGTGACATACAGCAAGACCTGTCTAATAATAGCTTAACAACTATTGAACCAGCGAAAGGTATTATTACCTCTTTGAAAATGTTAAGAAATCTGAAAACATGAAAACTTGGCTATTTAGTACTTTGTGGAGATTTTACTATACAACGTTGGAATTACGGATGGATCAATATTTATTTGTTTACATATGATTTATTTTTTTATTTTTATTAATCTTTGTTACTATAAAGAACTCTATGTTTAACAATGATAAATTATATTTTTATGCTTGTATTTGTGTATATGTGTATGAGAACGGCTTATAGAAGCCCATCTGTAGCGATTTGACAGCAGAAATTGTATCCAATTTTGGTATCCAATAATCGTTGAATGTTTTTTGAGAATTTTAATAAATTAACTTGGTTAACAACAGTTGATGTATACACCCAACAGTTTAAAGGCGCAGATAGTGCCTCATTGCCCCAGTCGCAATGATAAGGTTTATTCGACGGTACTGCATGATAAATTAATTACACATTTATAAAATATCTAATAGTTTCGAAATTCCGATGTGTATTATATACTTACACAATACGAATGGTGTTTGTAAAGCCGGATCCCTGCTTCCATCCAGTGACAATGACCACTGAGTCACCGGCTTTAATGAAACCGTTCTTCTTGCCCACTTGCAAGCCGAACTGGACACGCACGTCAACATCCTTCAGCCAGTCCTCGAGTGCGGGCTCTGATGAAGTAATTGTGTATTCGATTTCGAAGGTCTTATAGTGGTGCTTGCTACTCACCCTTGTAGATAAGCGGCACCAGGCCACGGTAGAGATGAGCTTGACGAGCAGTTTGAGCAAATCGCGTAACTGCAATGATGGGGCAACGTGGGCGATATTTGCTCACGAGGAATGCGGACTTGCCGCTGGTGGTGATCACCACAATGGCGGCTGCCTTAGCTTTGTTGGCTGCCTCGACAGCGGCAATGGCGGCAGCATGAGCAGCATCCAAAGTGTTTGCAGAGGCACCACGGACCAAGTCAGCAAACAGATTCTGATGCCATAGAGCAGCTTCGGCCTCCTTACAAGTCTTCGCCATGGTCAGCACACACTCCAAGGGGTATTCGCCCTTTGCAGTTTCGCCAGACAACATGACACAATCGGCACCATCGAGCACTGCATTGGCTACATCAGATATTTCGGCACGAGTGGGGCGTGGCTTCTTAACCATAGACTCCAACATCTGGGTTGCGCAAATAACCGGCTTACCAGCCTTGTTGCAACGTGCAATCATAGCCTTTTGGGCCAAGAACACTTTCTCTGCTGGTATCTCGATACCCAGGTCACCACGGGCCACCATGATACCGTCACCGGCTTCAATGATCTCATCCAGGTTGTGCATACCTTGCTGGTTCTCTATCTTCGAAATGATTTTAATGTTCTTACCCTTTTCGCCCAAAACCTTACGGATTTCAGTCAGAGCAGCAGCATTACGAATGAAAGAAGCGAAGATCATGTCGACATCCTGCTCCACACCGAATTGCAAATCAGATTTGTCCTTTTCGGATACAGCTGGTAAATCGACGGGCACACCAGGAAGATTGACACCCTTACGAGAGCCAAGAGCGCCACCGTTCTCCACCTCGCAAGTGACAGTATCTTTGGAAACTTCGCGTACAATCAGCGAGATGAGTCCATCGTCAACAAAGACACGATTTCCCGGCTTTACAACGTTAACAATGTTCACGTAATCCACATAAACCACCTCAAGCGAGCCCTTTTCAAGGAAATCCTTGTTGGTGGTCAGCTTGATGGTTTCGCCCTTCTTCAGCTCAATCTCAGCAGTGCCGCTGCCACCAATGAGACCAGTACGGATCTCAGGGCCTTTGGTATCCAGGGCAATAGCCACAGGGTGCTCGTATCCTAGTTTGGCAGAATAGTTTTTAACAGCCTGTCGGACATTTGCCACCGTCTCAGCGTGGTATTCATGAGAACCATGAGAGAAGTTCATACGGGCTATATTCATGCCAGTAGCGATCATCTTCTCCAGCATCTCGACGCTGCGCGATGCGGGCCCGATGGTGCACACAATGCCGGACAGACGTACATGAGGAACGGGGGAGTCGAACTGAAGGCGGCACATATGCTCCAATTGAGTATCAGCTCCGGCAGCCATGTTTTGCGGTACTTCGTTGGGCTGTGATGGACAAACGAATTCTTTTCAAACATACTTTCCAATAGGCAATATCATTGTAATGGTTAATTTGGTCTACCATAAATATGTGATGATTTGGCTGTTTTATAGTTCGTTATATCGATATAAATGATTAAACAGAAAGAAAAGTGAGAGACCAGAATGGGCCCCGAGGAGGGACCGCACACGCAACTCAGACCGACAGCGAATAAGAGTGCGTTCTAGCGCACCGAGTGCCGATAAATGAGAGACAAGTGAAAAGAAGCAAAAGACCGACAGACGGAAGAGATTTTGTGCATCGGTAACGGTACGACACTGCATCTGCGAAGGTCACAACTTATGTATGGGCAGAAAAAGAAGAAATAAATAACAATTGCATAATGACAAAGTGCATAAGCAAAGAAATAGCATTTTGATTATGTCCACGCTCTGTTAGCTGGCAGACATACTATGGATACGGGGTTTACCTTAAGCTGCGGAGCCTCGTCATAAATTGTTACGTTAACCATTTTGTTGCCTACTTGGTTGGCACTATATAAACCACGATAATTATATTTAGAATATTTTTCTACACGGATGATACGCACAAAACATACAGTAACGATGCGCTGTAGAGCAAAAATGTTTGCGTTAAAACCTAAGCGTACTGGGGTTTTTCACACAATGGCACGAACGACTCGACTGCCGAAGCTTGGTGGAAAATTTTGGCAAAAGCATTTAGAATGTGGGTAATGCACAATGAGCGCAAAACACGAACGAGTCGTTCTCTCGAGTCGAGAGAGGCGCAGGCGAGCGGCAACAGGCCACCCCTAAAATCCATCCAAGCATAATGAGAGAAATTTTCTCAAAGTTTATCTAAAAAAAAAAAAAGCTCGGTATATTGCTGTCACTTTGATTACGCCTAATGCGAGGTTGGCGATAAATCAGCTGCTTGTACAATCGAGTTCAATAATACTTGAGATCGCCTAGAATGTAAACAAACAGATCGTCAGCTGTTTGAAACGAAAAAGCAAACATAACCACATACAACATAAACATATATGTATGCATATGTATATGTGTGTACATAATAATAGATTAATAAGTAAAAATCGAGGTACAAGCTGTCGGACTCAGAAAGTTTGCCACCATTGACCTTGCATCGAATATAATAAAATAGTGATCCTACCGTAAAACACGCATGCTCTCACTATCTCTCTCACACCGGCCACATGATGCGATTGCGTGGTAAACGCCACCGGCGGGGGTGCTTGACACGTGACACGCATATTTGAGGAAGAGCTTTTGGTCGAAGTGCTTTTCAAATCAACGCAGCAACAGCAACACTAAAGATGAGAAAGCTCTCTTTAAGTGAAAGTGCGGGCTTTTATCTATTTATTTCCAAAAGTCAGTTGGTCTCTGCCCTTGAACCTGCTTGCGAAGGACATTGTGATAATAAATGGAGTGCAAAGCATCATCAAAAAGACTGCTCTCTATCAATGTCGTCTGCAACATCTAAGAGAATATTCAATGACTATAAGCCGGCATAATATTATCAGTGTTTTATTAGTCATCGCCGGGTCTTGGGATTTCTCGCTATTCACATATATTTTAACCACACATAATTATAATTTGTATGTGTTATATGCTAAGCTGATTGAGGTTTTCAAATCGATGTTTAACACATTAAACTTTGTGATTATTGCAATTCCTAATGACGTATTTGCGCATGTATATTTTCAAAAATGTGTTAGTGTTTGTATGTGCTTTTGCATGGAATGACTTCTATTTCACCTTTACATATTTATTACCCGCGCTTCGGTAGGTCATATAAATGTTTCTTTGTGTGTGAGTGTCGTTATGTACGTATATATATGAATTTAGGGATCTCGCTCTTTCTCGCTTACTATCGTTTGCATCATCAACAAATTAGAACGGCAACCATCTGCAAACTCTATTTCTTCATAACTACATATAACAAATTTTCGTATACATGAGCAAGAACGTTATTTATTTATGAATACAAAATATTTTCATAAATGTTATTGCATATTATATTCAATATGAGAACTTACTCTCTGCGAAGATTAAAAGTTATGGATTCGATGTATTATTTGTCCTGTTTCGGAATTAATTTACTTTAAATGCACAGGCTGTATATACACCAACACCAAGTTCCGAGTTGCGGGCGATCTGTTTTGCGACTAAGAACTTTTTTCGATATACTGCAAACAAAAGCTTAAGAAATTTATCGAAAGGTTGTTCACAATCGATGTTTTGCTAATTTTTGTAATTATTTACGTTACAAAAATCGATATATTAAAATATGAAAAGGTACGATAGCCATTCGATTCAAAAGTTTGCAAAAGTAATTCGCGTTCGGCCGTATTCCTATCCATTTCTATTTCTTTTGGGCACTCAGTATTTTTATACCCAGAATCTATTGCAAATGAGATTTGGAATTTACTTATTTAAAAAGAATTATGACAATGTCGGGAGTATATTGATCAAGGTTTTGATCTTGGCCAATGCCATACCATTTAAATATTTAACACTATTAATATGAAAAATGCTGGGCATTTTCTCTTCCAAGTAATCAAGCTGTGCTTTGTTCGGTTTATGTGGAAATTCTAAAAAAAAATGAATTAAAAAAATGCTAACACACAAAAACCATAGTACCTACCTTCAATTATGCAAGTGCGTAAATAACAGGGTATATTCAAATCAGCTGAATAACGTCGAATGTCCGCTTCAGTCACTGTGGAGATATTAGTAAAATTAATATATATTACATCGTAGGTAGAGCGAAGGTGATTTGATTTTATGTCTGTTGCTTTGGCACGATACCAACCACCTTCGAATTCGGCAATAACAAAGACATATTTGCTGTCGATGGCACCAATAATTCCCCGGGAAACGTGTTTGTTATACACAATAAATACATCAAGTCCAAATTCAGAGATCACGACAATGGGATGTATTTCAAAAGGCTGTAAATTTAAGAAATATTAGTCGAATGCCTTGTAAGAAATATTTATGATACAAACCGCATGTATTCTTCCGATTTGCCGCTCGAAAATTTTTCCACTATTAAAATATATACCAAAGTCACGTCTTGGCCTTGCCAATCCCAGGAATGGAAACATTCTAAACAGATCTACTACCGATAATTCGCACTCGAAAATAGGAGGAGGAAGAAAACTTTTATTAATCTTGATCTTTATAGTTGTTGGCCCGAATGTCGACAAATGAAACATAATCTTCCAATGTAAAGTCATTTTGCAAGCGCAAACTGTAAATTCTTTGGTTGTAAACTCGGTTCAAGTCGATCTATAACATAATTGATATTAAAGAATCAAAGACCATATACAAAGTTTCGACACAAACCTTATCCCGCAGTGCCTTATCTGCAATTTCCTCCTTCGTGCTAGCCTCACGGAACATGCAGCGATTTCTTGATGCGAAGCCAGTGATACAAATAGTACTTCCATTCATTGGCCACTTTAGAACAGGAGGAACTATTTTCCTCGGATTTTGGATTTTCTTATTCTGCTGCTGTGACTTGACGTTTTACTCAGAATATCTTTTTCAGAATGGATACTTTTTTGCTTGAATGCACAAGTTTAGATATTTCGTGTGCGTTTGGAGCTAATAATTTTGTATTTACCGAAACCTGTTCAGTCATAGGCTGCGATACAACCTGCACCGAGCCAAAAGCCGAACATTCCAGGGGAGCCACCAGAGCAGGAACCGCAAAACATATGTACCTATGGCGTTGCCAATCATTTAGCTGACATTTCGTTGTACAATAAAAGTCGCCGCACCGATGGCAAACTAATCTACATTTCGATGAGCAAACTTCACAACAAACTACATCTTAAAAGTATTCTGACTTTCTATTCACTCTTATTTTCCCAAGTACTGCACATCAAATGTCACAATTGACGTGTGCGATGGAAGAGTTGAATGAAAATGTCGATATTGTATTATTGTTTTTTAAGCAAATCAAGTTGTCAATTACACTCTATAAACATAATAATGTATATTTTAAAACTAATTAAATGTAGCAGCGGAAAAAAATGAAAAATTGTTGTAGTGTTTTGGTTTTGAAAAATATTTATAATAAAATAGAATCGAATAGAATCAATTGAATGTAGTAATAATAATTGTAATATTTTAAAATCAATTAAATGTAGCAACATTCAAAAATGGGCGGAGTGTTTGGGTTTTCTACAATAAAAAGTTCCTTGTCCAATAATTTGAAATAAAAATCATTATACAATCTAGTAGGATGATAATTGTATTACTAAATCCCAAATTTTTTTTTTTAAATGGGTAGCTTTCCTCTTCTGAAACTTTGCATATTAACTTTAAAACAAATAAGCAAACCCATAAACAATGCTATCAAACAAGCCGCAAATTCTAATGAAACATTTAGAAAAGTAGTTATCGCTCCAACTGCTCAAAGTAAGTTAATAAATAAAAATAAACTTCATAAATTTGAATTATGGCATTGCTTTAGTTCTTATCCCATTTTAAATTTCTAGTCTATCACTGGGTTGCAGTTAGAGCCAAAATGCGAGCACTTGGTTTAAATCAACCGAGATTTGTACCACCATTGAACAGAGCGATGGCTATTGAAACCGGAAGTCACCTATTGGCGGAAATAATTATATTTTCAACAGGGGTCAGTATAATATTATTTGAATTCGCAAGGTAAATAATATGATATAAATTAGTATACGATATCGTATTGAAAATACATTATTTAAAAAAGGCAATCGCGAAAAGATTATTTAAGGCACAGTAAGCACGTGGATGAGAAAATAAAGCTGAGCAACGAAATAGATCTATTAAATGACCGAGTTAAGCAACAGAATGATAAAATTAAGCTTCTCCAAGCTAAACTGCAGGAATTTGTGATACCTGAATAAAAAACAGCTGACATTACTTTGATAGAATCAAACCATTTTTCGATTTTTGTCAAAAGTAGATACAGTAGATCATACAAGGACTTCCATAAAATTTCTATCTCAAAATGGTTATCGGTGTATTTCCTCTTTCAAAAATTGCACTATTGGGTATCAAGCAAATTACAGGACCTCTTACGAAAAACCTTATATATTTGGCTAAAAACAAACCAAGCTTCAAGAAATTTATTTGCGCACCAACTGGACAATTGATAAATTGTTTTGAAGCAAGATTCAAAATGTACATGTTAAAGTTACCACAACCAAAAAGGATTCCTCGGCTTTCGGAACAAATGGCCACTGACTTGGGAGCAAGCCTTATAAGCGAGGTTTTGACTTTGGCAATAGGTGTATATATGATATATTTCGAAGTATCTAGGTAAATGAATTTGAAGAATGTTTTCAGAAGAATACTGAACTATTATTAAACCCTAAAAAGGCAAACACAAAAGGAAAATAAAAAACATGATCTCCACGTGAAAGAACAGGAATTAATCAGGATGCAAATATCAACATTACGTAATTTGGTCAACTGGCAGGAAAACGAAATCAATACTATGTATCAACAGTTAAAAAATGGTTGAAAGAATTCCTAACCGTTGATGATTAGATTGATTTTGTACCATTATGTCGTTTTCGCTGTATACTTTTGTATTCCACAGTCGTTTCTCGTCTATCGGTAATCATTAATTTCAAATGAAAATAAAACAGCTGTTGTACTGCTTTGTGTGTTCTCCAGCCCTGGTAATCCTTAGGTTTTTATGTGCCGAGGTTTTGTAATAGAAAGCATCGTTAGAAATGGTAATTGGAGTATTTCCAGCCGCCAAACTTGGCGTGTTGGCAATCAAACAGATAAGCAAGCCAATTGCAAATGTTCTTAAGTCCAACGCGAAGTCAAGTCCGTTTTTTAGAAAATACATATGCATGCCGCCGGCACAGTGTAAGCCAATTGGACCGATTGAATAGTTTGTATAATATTGTTAATATAATTTCATTTCCTCACAGTTTACAATTGGGTGGAGGTAAAAACCAAGATGTGGGCATTGAATCTTGGGCGACCAGTCACAGTACCGCCATTAACCGAAGCTATGGCCATCGAGCTGGGAGCCAATTTACTTGGAGAGTTTATTATTTTCGCCATTGGTGCCGGCTTGTTGATATTCGAGTATTCACGGCAAACCATAAAAGAAAATAAGAAGAACGAGGCTATGCAATTAGAAAAAATGCAGCTGACTAACACGCTTACCGAAATGAACTTTCGACTAGAGCGTCAGGATGCTCAAATACGTGAAATGACGCGCGTATTAGCGGACTTGGGTTCGTTTGTTTATTTCTCTTTCAGTAACATAAAACTTAATGCAATAACCTAATATTTTATGCTTGATTATTAGATTCGCGTAATATCTTCCGCTGGCATAAGGAACCTCTTCAAGAGTATGTACCCTTCGACCCCAACACCCCAGATCAAAGTTCCAGCGCAAGAATTTCTAAGACATTTAAAGGCTTTTACGATCCGGCGGGCGGCTTGACTTTCCGTGCGCTAAATTTTTTAGAAACAGAAATCTTTATCGATGGCCGGGATCGGAAAGGAAAACAAGCACTCCAGCACATGAACGATGTTGCCGCCGATTTGGAAAGATCATTTGTTGAGACGGTAGACAAAGCCGCCACGTCTGTGAAATCGATTCAATGACAGAATTATAAAGTAGATGAAGATCTGTCACTACTCATGTATGCGCTGACTCTGGCAGACAAATAGTCCGCAAAACTGCAACAAATGGATTAAATTCTCGATTCAGTTTTTAGCATTAAATCGTCTTAAAGTTAGGCAAAAAGTCAAGTGTATATAACATCCTTGTGAACATTTTTATTGTATTTATTAATTGTTACTGTTACCGAAAGTAATAAATAATGATTGAAGCTTAATAATGCATACCAATTTGAATTTCCCATCCCTGATATACGAATGCTTGTAGCTGACGCAGTTCTTCGCCACTGGAAGACAAATCGCCAAGATAATTGTAGAATGATGTGCAAATGTTGTAAAGACTGCGGCGGATTGCAGGACGTAAATGATTGAAAATATCGCTGGTTGTATGTATGTTGGGGATGCCATTGGCAATATTGTCTAGCTCACACTTCAGTCGGTACAAAGCCTTAATAATCCGCGGCAAATCTCCTTGCACGACTCCATAACTATCCTCCCGAATAGAGGCAACGCATATATGCGCCAACGCCTGTGCTAGCCAGATTACTGGTAGCGAATTATGTAGTAGAAATTTAGTCCTAGCACCTTGTGGTTCATGAAAGAAATACACGATACCAGGTATACGATTTACGAGCTCCTTTATCAAATTCTCTAGCTTCGTTGATGTACGCTCGCACCAATTGGGCACGTGACGTATGGTATCCGTGCCTCTTGAATCCAAGTCTTGACTGGGGTCCTCATGTTCTGGCAAAATTACAGGACGAATACCATGTAAGTGATTGTACTGTCGAATGAGCAACTTTTCAGCAAGAAGTGCAGTGCTTGCATTGTTGTGAATTGATGCAAAATTTGTATCGTCGCCTTTTTCCAAACAAAGTTGACGCAATGATTCATCTAATTCTTCGGTAAATCCTTCGAGTGTGGCTATGCATTGGTCACAGAGTGCGCGCCAGTTAGCCGGCCGATTACCCGGTTCGGTTAACTGAAATATTTCCGTACGCACTGCCGATCTATTTCGTTGAGATTCTTGGAATAGAAAATGGGAAGCGAGGCACTGTACCATATAAATATTCATTACTCCCAGACCGCCTACAACGGTAACTTCCGGTTCGCTAGGAATGGACGCGCGATTTCGAGAAACGCCCATCGGCAACTGCTCCGACAACATCATTGCGTAAAAGCAACGCATAAGATGCATGTTACTCACTATCTGAGCTCCTAGAAGCCAAGCATAAAAAAGCAGTCGTCCATTAGTGATCATGTCCAAAACGCCAATCAGGCGATCGTCCCTGTCTACGCTCAGGAGAATACTTAATCGAAATCTTAGGAATGAACCAAATAGCCAGAAAACTACCGTGTAACATATCGTCGGCATCACTGAACTTATTGGTGCCTGTAGCAGCGTGGTATACAGAAGTTCGCGGAGCTTTTCTGAGCGTGATTGTTCAACAAAATCGAAATCAATGGACACATCTTCATTCGCATACTCCATCGCAAAATAATGGCACCCGGCGGAAACCCCCATGCCTAGTAGAAAGACATGATAGGAGTTCAGACAATCCTGTCCATATGACTTGTAGATAAAGTAACTGTGAAACAAACGATATTGTATTACATATTTAAAAACATGCCTGAGACTTCATACCGATAGTCCGTGTGTAAGTATCCCGTGTATAGCCAAGCTGTCAAGTAACCGACGATAACATGTGCAAATAAAAACAAAATTTTTCTTGGGCCGTTTTGCACCAGCCAGCGATAGCGTGTTGGACAATAACGACGCTCGGCGAGGTGCTGGTGGGAGAGTGCCATTCCGTAGAACACAATTGCTCCAAGCAGTGGTATGCAAGCAAACCATGTATAAAAACTGCATATGAGACGTAGCGACCCTATTATCCATTCCAGCGGGTGCAGCAATTGAAAATTGACCAAGAGTAAAAAAACAGTCAGCAACAGAAATTGTACACCCACGCTTAGAAGTACGGCACGCACACAACGTCCGAACAAAATAACTTTGAAAGTATTTAATCCCGCGCTCGACATCGTTCAATTATTTGTAAAATATTAAATATAATAGATATGTAATAGCACAGCACAGTTTTGCCGGCTACGCGCGCTTTGGTGATCCGGCTCCAGCGCTGCAACGGACTACTTATCGGTAGCGATATTGTTTGTAATTGCCATATTTCCGTACGACTGTTGGAATGTAAACTACTTAATTCATATATTATTTTTTAAGTGATATTCATAAAATAGAAAACTTGAGACCAGCTTTTAAATTTAAAATGTAGTGCTTGCGTTATAATATCAGAATGAATTGTATAATGTAATATATATTACCACTATATAAATATATCTATATATAAACAACAAGAAAACGAATATAAATTAATTTTCTATGACGATACCATTGAAGCATTGTTCATCAAAACTATTATTATTATTTTTTTTTATGAAACTGGTTTGTTTTTTAAATTAGACGCTTACGTTGTGTTAATTGCGTAACGTAAACGCAATAGGAGTAACGTTATATTCGTTGTCGATAGTATACACAATGATGGTTACGATGGCTTTAGAATGAGAAATATCGATAGGCATTTCTAATTTTATGCTTTTGACATCACTAGTTTCTACTAGTGAATGGAATTTTGGGCAGTCGAAAAATTCCAAAAACAAATGCGCGCACACGCATAAAGGAAATAATTAGTATAATTTTGATTCGTAAGTGGCTGTGAAAATCGTTACTCGTCCTTCATTAGCGAACCACTCAAGGTGAAAAAAGAAAACAAATAGTAAAAATCTATATTTATTGAGTAAATTATTTCGTGTTCGCGTACGAGTGTAGAGTGTCGAATCGTCGTTCGCTCGGTTGTCAATGTTGCGTGAATAAAGCCAACGAATGAAATCGTTGTAATTAATTTCCATTTAATTACAGTTTGTGCATAATAAAGTTAAATCTATGTCTATTTTAAATGATGTTAAAGTGCTCTGAGCTTTGGGTCGGATAGATTGTAACGACTTGAAGCATTTGTGTATGTATGTGCTTGTGTATTTGCATTAGTAAGTGCAGCAGCTGCCAAAAAGCGCATGTGAAATGCAGATAAGCATTTGAGGTCACTCGTATTGCTATTGTGCCTGTGTGTGTATGTGTTTACGAACGACTGTTTCCCTTTGCTGTATTCCTATGATCATTAGAGCAGAACCCGAGGGCAGGTGGTGTCCACACATAAACAGACAAACGGATAGACGTACGCATTAATTATATATAAATGTAAATTTACATACACTTGACCAAAATAGCTATGCAGGAATTGGGTGTATATGTAGATGAATAAATATATGCGAATGCACAAATACTTACGCCAGTATATGCTATTAAAAAAGTGACAACACAACAACAAGAGTCGCGTCTGGCAAATTGTTCTGCTTTACGCGCACAATAAGTATTTAGGCAGAACAAATTTTTTCATAAAACAAAACGTTTCTTTGGACTGAGTTGAGAGTCGTTCACTTTACTCTCCACCCTTCTCAAACCCCCATCCACTTATCTTTCCCGCTTACTCTTTAGCAAGAGTCGTTGTTGTTGTTATCTTTGTCGTCGATGTCTACAGTGACTGCTACGGCGACAGCGACGTTGGCGGCTGCTTCATGCTCCATTCACCTACTTTTACGCGTTGCGCGCTCTTTGCTCTCTGTTTCTGTTTCTGGCAGCGAGCGACGTTCGTTTTCTGAATTCCAAATGAAGTCATGAGCGGCAGATTGTATGAAAAC